>VSDK01023401.1:308618-342052 GCA_009767595.1 Symbiodinium kawagutii
GGGAAAGAGCATGAAAGAGTCGAGTGGGGGAAGAATGGCATAAAGATAGCGAACGATATCCAATATTAACCTAGGAAACTGACGCCACTGACACGGCCACTCCCATTGCTAGGTCGACACTTTATTACTACCTATACTCCTTCTACAACCATGTACAACCACCACAGCAATCTTCTGTTTTTTCGTTCAGGAACTTTGATGGTCTTGGTGTTCTTTGCTGTCGCCAGCATTGTGCACTTTGCATATTTGGCCTATCTGAGATCGCGGGGCGAGGGTGGCAACACGAAGGGCCTACAGATCAGTTTGTTGCTAAGGAGAAAGCAGAGTCAGCGGCATGTGTGGGTCATCGTGAAGGCATAGGTCTAAGCAACATGAAGTATGTATACATGCACAAGAATATACAGGATATAACACATCGTTGCACCAATTTAGGAGCTAAAACATGTTTGAGCAAGTCCATTCAAGTTCAGACATCAAGGATCATCCACTCATCCGTGGCAATGGGTCAGACCTTTAGTCAAAGTGCATGGCTTGAGCAGGCGCCTCCTAAGATGGAAGGAGAGACCAGATCCCAAGAGGATGATATGTACACTACAGAAAGATATTGCTGACAATGGACATGGAATAATTTGTTCCTCTTCGCTGACGGCAATCAATGCATACACCCCCCCGTAGGGATCTCTCCTACTGGCATTCTTTTACCCCTTCCTCTTCTTTTCTCCTCTTGCCTTCCTTGCTCCTCTTCTCTCAGCTTCTCGTCCTCCTTTTGCTGCACCCATGCAAATCCATGTATGCCCCGGAAAGCAACTCTGACTATACCGCCTGATCGTCCCTCACACCTGGTTGGGGTGCGCGTTTGAACCGTTTTGGGATGTCACGGAAAACCCCCCAATGGATATCCTAACGTATGGGGGTAGGCGCCGACGCACCTGTGCACTTCTGGTAAGAAGCAAAATCTATTCTTATGAGGCTTTCAAAGGCTTTGAAGAGGTTTGAAGAGCGCAAGTTTGAAGTATCCAAGCTGCCTACAGTCTTAGTGTTGCAGGACAGCGGGCACCCTCTTCATGGTGTTCTTCATCTCCCTGTGCTCATCCCTGTTGGCGCCGTTCCGTTGCAACGAACATCCCAATGGACGCTGGACGGTGCAAGCCTATCACGGAGTGTGTCTTGGCATCCGTAAAGATCAGTGCTGTTGAAGCCTCAGACTAGCGAATGTTGCAGTTTACAACTCTGCAACTGGCACCCTCTTCATGCACCCTAGGCATTTTAATGAGATTCTTTGGATCTGTTGGATCTATTTGCATATCCAAAATGATTGGAAGGTTTACAAGATATTCTCAGTGACGGACATTCAGATTCCCAGTATCGTTCCCTTCCATGCCCATACACGAGTCCAACTGCACCGTTGAGAGCAGCCAAACCTGCGTGCAGTCAATTCCGGTTGTTTGCCTTTCTCATTTCGATAAACTGCCTCTATGGCAATTGGAGGTACCGTGCACTTTTTGCAGAAAAGGGATTGAGAGTTTCTTACAAGCTGTACCCACATGTACCCACCATTGAACCCCACTTGAGAATTTGGACCGGAACGTGGTTGAATCGCAGTCTTCAAGCAGCGCATCCCAGAGATTACATTTTGGTTGGCTAAGCTTGAAACAGGTTTTCAACAGCCATGCATTGTCATAGGTTGCAATGCATCGTACCGTTACCCAATCTTTGGGCCACTGTCAGTAGGATTTGAAACGTTAGAGGATAAAAAGGGCTATGGATGGCTACAGTACATTTTATGTCACTGCCCGTCCCACTAAAATGGATGAACTAGTCAGGGCATCAACGCGACCTTTGGGTGAGGTCGCTTTCTACATCCAAACCTGATCTGGCTCACAAAGTTGAAAATGGAATCTAAGGTGAAGCAAATCAGCATAGATACTGACACTCGGAAATTGAAGCACTGTAGTTCCCCCCAACAAAATGGCGTGTCCATGTTTATTCACTGCATTTCATCCGATCCTTCAGCGATTCTTTGTCACCAATACTTAGGTTGCAAAATTTGCGAAATAATTCGCACCACAGTTGTTTTCGAAGCGAAGAAACCATAGACATCCATGGACTTACTGTTGTTCTAAGGATGGTACTCAGTTGTGAGATTGTGCATTGTCAAGGAAGTTAAGTAGAATATTCTTGGGACGAAGAGGTGACCGCCTTTCCATTTTCATTTCTTGCCCCCTGAAAGATGGATGACTCTCTATCTATATAGAAATATGTACATATGCATGTATCAAAAGCAGAGAAGAACATCACACTTGTTTATAGCGTCCAGAGATAGCAGAATACTATAGAGGATTTTTGGAAGAGACTGTTGGTGAGTTTACTCCAACATCAATGGTTGAAGCAGTACTCATTGTGGACTCCAGTGATGTTGCGTCTGGCAGAGCCTGGTTGAAACTTGAAACTAAGTGCAACTAGAAATGTTGTGTACCATTGGGTGACAGTGGAACATTCCCGTTGATCCATCCGCATGGCCCATGATTGCATGACATGGCATGACTCACTTGGGCTGCAGGTATTGTAACGGAGATGGTGAGCACATGGCTATGTCCGTCGTGGGCGGAGTCTTGTTGCAGTCGGAGAGACAAAGGATGCCCCCTGAGGTACAAAGCACAACAGGCTACTACAGGGTACTGCTGGGTACTACTGGGTACTGCTGGGCCCTATTGGGTATCATCAGGAAACCCACGGGGCTGCACATGTCGTCAAGCAAACCCAGAGATACGTGGGGGATAGCAGGACTAGTCCATACTTGGCATACCACCGACCGTGATTACTTGCATTAGGTGGAGCTTGACCAGATGTAAGACCGCACAGAGAATCCAGGAAATTTAGTCCTGAATAGCGCAAACCATTTCCCAGCCAGTGCGCTACTCCTAGCTTCAGGTGCTGACTTGGATTGTATTTTTTGCCCGCATTGAGATGATGATTATTGTTCTTGTTATTGTTACGATGCTGCCGATGACAACGATGATGGCGATGCAAAAACAACGATAAAGGCTAAGGGCCAAAGGCTAAGGACCATGATTGGCGGCAGCGGTGCTCATTCTTCAAACCCATTTCCGAGGATTGGCTTGTTTGCTGCCCTTGGGCTTCCTGGCAATTTGCATGTGGGTCACTTGGACTTGAAATTCCATGGCAGTTGAAAACAGAGAAGAGAAGCGTCCCAGGACGGTTCTTGCTGGGTGCCCAAGACTTCCATGCATCAAAATGATTCGAAGTGAGGGTGTTCTTTTAGTTGACCAGAGCTTGCCTGAAGCCATTTGAAGCCTTTTCATTCAAATAGGAGGTGGGGTGTATAGACTTGGTCATAGGTCCTAGGTCTATTTGCTATTTGTACCTTGGCCGAGTTCTTTTTGCAACTAGACTGTTGGGAAAGGATCGAGTCTTCTGGTACATCATGGCGAGGACGTTCCACGAATCATGGACAGCCAACAAGGGGGAATTCCATCAGATGGAGGTGCACCAAACTTTGGAGAGGTTCGGAGTAGAAATATAAGACATGATGACACAATCTCATTCCTGGACTTTTGGCTCGCACTTTGCCCGAATGAGACTAGTACACTACCGGCAAGTCAGCAAAATGAAAGTCTTTGGTGCTTGATTCTCACAAGGTCATGGGGTATTCGGGTATTCTAATCATAGACTGTATGAATCTCAACGACCATGGGGGAACAATGTAAAGATCGTGTAAAAAAATGCTGCTGATGGTCAGTTCCCTGAGCTTTTGATCAACGAGAAGACCAAATTTTGGCGCGTTTCCACCCACACTTGGATGGTCTCATGCCAACGTGTAAAAGATTTCTGGAATTGAACGAATTGGTGGGGCATTTGGTACCCCAGCTTGACATGGCCGTGAGTGAACAAACTACTGTAGAGCCTCTAAAGCTCAGCTCTCCAAGTTCCAACTCTTGGTGAAGCCAACGGGTCGCCAGAACTGTGTTGGTGACCGACTCCTGAACAGCGACAGCACTAAAATGAAAACCATTTTACAATGTACTTACACTCAAAAACTCAGGAAAAACTGAATAACTGAAAGTGACAAGCATTTTTGGAAAAACATGCACTGTAAGAAACACACTGAATGACACTACTGCCGAAGTCACTGTGGTCTCAAAATGTTTGAACATGGAAGGAACATGGAAGGAACATGTTACAGTTATTGATTGAATGTTTAAGTCTGTGTCAATGTGCTTTTTCCCAGAAACAATATCCAATGCAACGCAGAGAATTGTTGTATTCAGTGCATGTGAGCCAGGAAAGAAACCGGGCTTGTCAGCATAGGATTGTACAACAGGTCGAATAGGTCCAGATATGCGTATTCGTTATGGCTCATGTTGACTCATTGTGAAAGTATCACAGCGCCTGACCCAAAATATGACAGGCACTTTGAATCCTGACTGGAAAACCACTGTGCGAGACAGTCCTGGATGGTTGCTGGTTTCCGACCCCTTTCTTGTCTACAGATGTCTGTAGATGATTACAGATGTCTACAGTTGTCTATAGTGTTTGTTGTCTTTTCGCTTGGTTGATTTGGTCGTCTATCCCATCTATTTTGTCCAAATCCCAATCCGATTTGTCCGGCTGAGGTGATCATTTGGGAGCTGCCCAAAAGGCGGGGCAGCTGGATTCCGAAGGAAGTGATTTTTAGATTTGTTTGGATCAAGGTCCTAGGGTGGTCCATAGTGGCAATCTGCTGGATCCATGATGATCCATGCACATGCCATGTAAACGCTTGCATAGCCTGCTAGTTATGACTGTTTCAAAGGACTATCGATCAAAGCCTCCCTGCAACCATGGTGATCCATAGGTACAGAGCACCGAAGAACTACAATATCCATACAATCCTTTTGACGTGGAACCATGTGTGCATTGAACAGATGCTACCCAGTATGTATTTGTATATATGTATACATACATAAATTCGTTCCTCTATTTTGTAGATAAACAATTGTATGTAATTGCACCCCATACAGCACACTCACACACAAATCCGTTTGTTTTCAAACATGTGTAAGATTCATTAAGATTCTAAGAAATGTAGCTCCGAAAATGGGGCATTGCTTGTGCTGGTGCAAGATGACAGTGACCTTTTTGGAGTCGGTTTCCTAAAGCTTCCCACAGCAACCCTTTTAGTGGTCAGCATATTCCCTTGGATGCGTGCAATGTAAGTCATAGGTGATTGATTTATGAAGATGCAACGCCAGTTTGCAATTAGCTAATTTTGCTGCACAGAAACCGACACGAGCTGGACTTGGCCACCAAATCCCTCGCTTTGACAAGAAGAATATGTCATTCTTTTGATCCACTGTAATTGCTTGCAACCGACCAGTAGACAAGTAGCGATCCTGAACTGGCTTTGCTTAGTGGAATCGTCTCCAATACTTGTTAGCTTTGTGAATCTATCCCCGGCCCCACAATGGATCTCAATGGTTGGTTAACGCCCTGCATCAGAACCCCCAAGAGGGGAAATTGGTCCTGCGGCAAATTTTCAGGTTCTTTGGAATTATGTGTTTTTTATCCTCTATTATGTATTTATTTTGCATTGGATGCTTGAGTGTACATTTGCACCAAAGAGGGTATGGATGTGGGTCATCAGTACCTGGATAACTCCATCATTCATGGTAATGGCAATAACTTGTCAAGTTATGTTGCCACGGAGTGATACTTTCGCCGGTGCAGTTTGGATTTGGTGCCTGGAATTTGCACACGAGATCCCTGCCTCGCTCAGGCTGCAGGCAGCAGATGTGAAGTTCTTGCGCGCGTGCTCCTTTCTCTTCATGCGTTTCCGCCCTGGTGCAGAGTCTCTTGGCAGCTCAAGCCATTTGGCGAGGTGGATTTTGCCCCTCCTCATATCCCAATGTAAAGCGCTACTTAGTACTAGTAAGTGGGCTACAAGTTATTTCAATTTGAGAAGATTGAACCATTCCAGTCAACTGGTGTAAGGCGGACAGCATGTGAATTGAAGCAACTAATATACCTGGGGATGTTGTCGGTAAAAAATCAAACTCAGACAGCTGGCCGTGGTCAGTGAATTTTACTTCCAGCTGGTAGCCATCCAATCATTATTTGCATTTGGATGCATTTGGTGTGTGATTAATTTGGGCTTTATGAACATGATATGGTAGCATGATCCCCATTGATAAGGCCAATTCAGGTCACAGCAACATAGCGAGGTCTCAGGTTGCACCGCTGGTGGGTCTTCGCCATCAAGTAACTAACAGGGGTAAACTGTTTTCTCTTTTCCTTCTTCGGTAGTTTTTGGTATTTCAACGTATTTTAGTCACCCTTCAAAAACGTACACATATTGTGGTACTGGGTTGAGGGTGACCTCAATACGCAAGTGACAGAAAAAAAGATCCAGACGATATAGATACATTTGATTGTAATTGAATGTTTCTTATTCACCCAAGTGATTGCAAGATGTTGCAAGCGCTGGTCTCCGTGACAAATCTTCAGTACGGGATCAACCTCTCCAACAAATTACCGATCAATCCCTTCTGCATGGGAGGACGAGTAGGTCTTAAGAGGCACGAAACGGTGATTGTTTTGCAGCCACATGGTTGTAGGAGTGGGACTGTAAGCATCATCTCAGCTTTGAATCTCCTGGATACATGAAAACAAACCAAAACGATCAAACTGTTTGGCTCATGGCAGCTGAAACGACTTTTGAAGGCGAAGACATGCACGCTGACAGGACAGGTTTGGCGTGGTCCCAGATCATTTGATTTGATGTGTTTGGGAATCTTTCAGCTTCAGCAGAAACTTCATGTTGCATTTCATCAATATATGCCTTAGTTGAGCTTGATTAGAGGTTCCGATGGACATATATTGCAAAATCACAGGTTAACCACTGGAGTATCCTACGTTCTGCCGGAGCAAATTTTGTGCTGGAATTTGAGCATACTGTCTAGCATATGACCTTCATTCATCGTGTTGTCATCATCAGAGACAGTGCAACAGCAATCGACCACAGGGGTCGCAGTTAGTTTTATGTTTTGGCCACGTGCAGACAGTGCAGATAGTTCCCAGGGTAGTGGATGGACCCTGAGCCCAACTGTAGTTTGTGCTTACCACCTGAGAGTCAGCTTGACACCGTCCTTGCGTTGCTTTCCAGTGTATATAGATTAGACTTTTTACGTGTATACGTTTTCTATCTTGTTCTTATTCTTTGATTCGTGAATTACACATTTGTGTTAACTTATTGGGATGTTGAAGAGACCAGCGTCATTGTTTCAATTGTGATAGGCTATGAATTGTTGCTTAGTGGAATACAAATATGTATATATCTATATATACGCATACGTATATATATATATATATTTCTATAATGTACATTGAGTGGAATTGAATTGCAGTTGTCTTCATTTCATTTGCGCTGCAGGGTCTTCAGCGTTCTGTTCCTGATCCGCAATGCGTTGGTGGTGCTTTGCCCATTGCTTCCTGGAGCCTCCGCCAAGGCAGGCCCCAAAAATCCAAGACTTGGAGCGAGCGAGAAACCAATGGAGCACTGTGACTAAGTTGTTCACATTTGTTTATTTGGTGTATTTTTATGATTTTATATGTTTTCATATCTAGAAGTTCGGCAGGAGCTCCAACTATTAGAGTGTACGCCCTGACCGTTGATGCTTGGAGGGTATTGAATAGGTACAGTAAATTAGTCTTTCTCTTTGTGATTGAAACCTTCAGTTGAAATGATGGCAGAAACTTGCTGAAGGCAAGGTTGTCGCTGTGTTCAATCGTATACGTGTTTTGATCGCGCAAACTTGCTGCATTTCGGCCACACCCCTTACTGTCCATTACTTTCCCAGGTTTATTGGATCTGGACTTTAGGTGGCCATGGTGGCCGACAGTGGACCACCACCTCATCCTGCTGTTGTGGCTTTCCCCCCCCTTAGTCGTTGATTCATGTAACATATTACAAATGAATACAAATCATTACAAATCATTACAACATATTACAAAATTGGCAAATGCCAACTGGACTTCGCACACATTGGATTAACACAAGTATCAGTTCAGCAGAGCTATTTTTGGTCATAGCAATTGGGTATCGGCATAGCACCCAGGGACCCAAGGGGCCTGGGAGTCGACAACGCGATGTTGAGACTACATTTCCATGGTCCTCACGAGCATGGTTCGTAAGAGTCTATCTTTGCAAAGTGTTCTAAAGAACGCCTAGTAATAATAGATTCTTATGGTAGTCACAGTCTCGACGAGTTCCGGCAAGTAGCGTCAGATGTAGAGTTAGATGAGTTTAGTTTGGAATTTTGGAGGTGAAACATGGTGATTGTGAGAGCTGAGCGAACTGAACACTCGGCAGGTGGTGTCCATGAATCTGATCCTCTACGGCAGTTTGGCCATGGTGGCCTTCAGCAAGCCATGGCGTGCGATGGTGTGCAACTTTTTGGACATGCAACTTGCCTAACTTGGAAAGCGGGGGAAATCTTCCTCCCTTATCATACTCTTCCTCTTCATCTTCTTCCTCTTCCTCTTCTTCTTCTTCTTCCTCTTCATCTTCTTCTTCTTCCTCTTCATCTTCTTCTTCTTCTTCTTCTTCCTCCTCTTCTTCTTCTTCTTCTTCTTCCTCCTCTTCTTCTTCTTCTTCTTCTTCCTTCTTCTTCTTTCTTCTTCTTCTTCTTCTTCTTCTTCCTTCTTCTTCTTTCTTCTTCTTCTTCTTCTTCTTCTTCTTCTTGGGTGTTGGTGGTGTTGGGGAAACAGCCCCGTTCGTATGATGAATCATCGTTCTTAACCTGGACCTACATGCACATCATTTCCCAAGGTGGAAGCACAATAAGTATCAATAAGTAGATATAACTAATATGACAGATATGGTTTGATGGCATATGGTCAAGACTGTGGGAGTCCTTCCTCTGTAGTTCAGGGCATTGATACTGTATCTTTGGGCACCTCCCCTTTGCTTGGGATCATTCTGTTTGTGTCTCCATGACATGAAGATTAGGAGTTCAACGGGGCCGGGGTGATACATCACTAAATTGGGCTCATGACACTTCTTCATTTACATGTTACATGCTGATCATGCTGCGTGTAGCCCAGATTGATAGCTATACATTTTTCAATCCGATCGATTCATGAGTGCCAAAACGTTGTAACTGTTTGTTTCAAACCCATGTTCTCTATTTTTTGTGCTCGTTGTTCCATACCAGGGATGAGTTTAATTCACTGTGTGGGTTGCCCAAGGCTGCTGATCACTGGCATGTTGGTGATCTTGGACATGGGCTCCCTCTTCGTGACAGACAACGACGGAGGCACTACCATGGTGATCTGTCGCTGGCCTCAGCTCTGACAGTGCTCTTTGAGACTTGTTCTGACTGTAAATTTTGGAGAACTCATGGAGAAATCATGGAGAAGTCATGGAGAAGTCATGGAGAATGATGGATTCGTCTTCTGCAAAGCCCTGCTCAAGTGATATTCTTCTGCCAGATCTTAGTGCTGACATGGCACCGCACAGTGACCATGTGTCAAAATCCATCATATAGGTTACATGGGTTACATGCACATCATGCAGGCTAGAGCTTGTAGGGAACGCACTGTTTCAGTTGGACCGAAAGTCATGTTGCTGATTTCCCTGGACTGCCACGCAGTCATGCAATGGATTTCCAGCCTTCCTCCATGGCCATGTGGAGCTTCCAGTAGGTGATTCAGTTATATATGCGTGTATGCTGGAAAGGTCATGTGACTCCAGACTTTTCATTCTTGACAACCCTGCAGATTGGTTGTGGGTTTCAGTTCTTCCAGGAACGCAGCACATCTCGTGATCCTTTTCATGCTGTCCCTTCGTTCCTGCTTGAGGGTACAAGGGTTCTCCGAGGTTTGATTTTCTCGGCTCTAATGCTCCTCTCCATCATCGGAGCCGTGTTCTTCGGAGTTGCAAAGTGACTCTGGCACCAAAATTTGGAATTCAAAAGGGCCACTACCATGGACCAGAAAGGGGTAGGCAACCAGGACATACCAGGACATGGGGTGATGTATGTTATCATTTTGAGTTACAAAAACTTCTATTATTGATCAAAGGGATTGGGCTTTGGTCCCAGGAGGCAAGGAAAGAAGGAAGGAAGGAAGGAAGGAAGGAAGGAAGGAAAGAAGGAAGGAAGGAAGGAAGGAAGGAAGGAAAGAAGGAAGGAAGGAAGGAAGGAAGGAAAGAGAGAAGGAAGGAAGGAAGGAAGGAAGGAAAGAGAGAAGAACGAAGAAAAGGAACTGTCAATTACAACCCTTACTGCTTCAACAGCAACTGCTAGCATGCAGCAAAAGGAAAGGTGAAAGCTTCAGGGAACAAATGCGCTTACTGGGAACGCTGTGCCCTGCCAGGCGGGCAAGCCCCCTCCAGTTTTATCTTTTTATGATTTGTTTCCGGTTGCTTCCCTCCTGCCATAAGAACAATTTTATATATTGCAAGTCAAAGGCAGATGCAGTTGCCCACTTTCACCCACGCCACAACTGCTAGCTTCACATAGCTGTGACATTGGATTCCTGCTCCGTGTGATCTGTTTATGGGAATTCTGATTTTTTTGTTGATGCTGAAAATAACTATTTGATTGATACTTTTTTTGGTACCCTCTTGGAATTGTTTGCTTTTGAATCCCATTACCCACACCCTATGATGACATTGAGGGGTCAACAGATCTTTCAATCTTTCAATGCCTTGCTCAGCTCCAGTCAGGGCTTGAACCAACTCCCCTGAACTCTGTCCATCAAAGTACTGTAGGGATCTGTAGGGCTGCTCTTGTGTCAGAATTGCGAAGAACTCGTTATCAGCAAGGATGCATGTCATGCTTCCACAACATGATGAGAGCAAAAATGGATATAACATGGCTTCCAATGTGGGATTGCTCAAACACTAAGGGTCATCCAAAGAATAAGTACCTGCCATAAATATCTTTCTTGCTTTTCTTGTTTCTTGCCAAATTTCCAAAAAGAAAAATGGAGGCATGGAAAACCCTGCACAGGAAGAGGAGTGCATCACATTGCATCGACGTCCGAGGCATTTCATTCAGAAGTATCGCAAGCCGTTCAGGCCTGAAGATGCCACAGCATGCCACAGCCCAAAAAATCGAATACCTCAGTTACAACCAGGATTTGATGACTGTGATGGTGATTTTATGGGGACAGTATCTGTAGCCAGGAAAGATACAGTAGGTCAGTAGGTCTCGGTTTTGCAGTTTGTGGTCCTGACCCCAGTAAACGCCACCTGGTGGACTTGTCCTTGAGAATCCAGAGCAGCTGAAAGGTTCATGAACAGACTCCGAAGTCAACAGTTGGTTGGTGGAGGTTTGCACTACCAACCTACAAAAACAGGAGGACGCAACATTGGAGACGATTGACAGCTAATGTTACATTGTGGACTGCTTCTGCTGATATCTTAATAGTTGTGCCTTTCATGGATGATGATGATGATGATGATGATGATGATGATGGTGATGATGGTCATGATGGTAATGATGGTAATGATGGTAATGATGGTAATGATGGTAATGATGGTAATGATGGTGGTGATGGTGATGATGATGGTGATGGTGGTGATGATTCATTGATTGATTGATTGATTGATTGATTGATTGATTGATTGATTGATTGATTGATTGACTGATTGATTGAGTGAGTGAGTGAGTGAGTGAGTGAGTGATTGATTGATTGATTGATTGATTGATTGATGATGATGGTGCTGGTGCTGGTGCTGGTGATGGTGATGGTGATGGTGATGGTGATGGTGGTGGTGGTAGTGCTAGTCGTGGTGATGATGATATACTAGCGGCCAGCCGTGCGCTAGAATCTAGCAGTCTTGGCAGAGCGCAAGTGCAACGGAGTGAGCAGAAGTGAAGAAGTCACTCAATCGCAATCTCCCAAACAAAGTGGAAACAGGATGCAAATCAAAACGGTATTTGGCCAGAACCTTTGATTTTATGCTGATAGCTCACGTGCCAGCTGCTGTATGCTGATGTTCTGTTTGCCTCGGGGTTAGCTTTGCTTCACATAGATGGCTTTCACATGGGTTCTTCCCTCTCCCAGGGAAGCTGTGCTCAGCAGGTTCTTTTTGTGCCACCAGAAGATCGCCGCTGGAAGCATGGCACGCCTGTTGAAGATCGAGTTGCAGAAGCGAGGCACCAAATTTACCACCTTTGTTTCTTGGACCAATTTAGAGCGGCATCAAGGAAAAAGATCTTGGATTCAAGTAGGGGTCCAAATGGGTTCAAGGATGTTCAAGGTTACTGCAATGAGAATTTGGATAGGAACTGATTCATGCGCCCTGCACTTTTTTGTGGTACTGAGGCTATTGATTATTCATGAGAAGCAAGCAACAAACATTGAAGACTCTAGGAATCCCCTGTTGATGTTGAAAACAGACCTTCCACACTCTCAGTTGCTTTGGTGATGGGACATGGCTTCCCTCCGTATAATTTATACAAAGACTGAATGTCTACAGCGCAATCGTTCCATTGGTCTCTTTTAATATAGTGAAGTGGGTGTGCGGTGTGCCCATCAATGATGGACTCTCAAGAGTCTTGATTTGTCGACTAGACTTCATGGCAACTTTTCTATGTGACTGGTGCTTACTGGCACTTTTGGGCAAAGTCGCCTAGTCGGGTCTGCCCCCATTGACTATTTAGTTCTTGTTGAGTATATCCCCATCATGGATGTTTCTTTTCAAATCCACACTGTATACTGTACCCAATCTCTTGGGTTGGTGGATTTCTGGGAGGCTCGAGTCATCGCAACTTGAACAAGGTTGCAATGGTCATTGGGCATGATCTCGGTGAGAAAATCTACACAGACGATGTTTGTGTCGAAACAGTGCATGCCCCCAGACTTGGTAATGGACCTGGTTAAGATGTGAAGACTTTGGGCCATGAAAATGAGCATTCTTGATCAAAGGAAGTTTGGAAGCATACTTCCGTGTTACGAACAACCACAATGACTACTGCAACTGATGGCTAATGCAACAGATGTCTAGAGCCAGAGAAGTCTAGAGCAAGAGATGTCTGAAGCAAGATGTCTGAAGCAAGAGATGTCTGAAGCAAGAGATGTCTAGAGTAAGAGATGTCTGAAGCAAGAGATGTCTGAAGCAAGAGATGTCTGAAGCAAGAGATGTCTGAAGCAAGAGATGTCTGAAGCAAGAGATGTCTGAAGCAAGAGACGTCTGAAGCAAGAGATGTCTGAAGCAAGAGATGCCTAGAGCAAGAGATGTCAAGAGCAAGAGATGTCTGAAGCAAGAGATGTCTAGAGTAAGAGATGTCTGAAGCAAGAGATGTCTGAAGCAAGAGATGTCTGAAGCAAGAGATGTCTGAAGCAAGAGACGTCTGAAGCAAGAGATGTCTGAAGCAAGAGATGCCTAGAGCAAGAGATGTCAAGAGCAAGAGATGTCTGAAGCAAGAGATGTCTAGAGCAAGAGATGTCTGAAGCAAGAGATGTCTAGAGCAAGAGATGTCAAGAGCAAGAGATGTCTGAAGCAAGAGATGTCTGAAGCAAGAGATGTCTGAAGCAAGAGATGTCTGAAGCAAGAGATGCCTAGAGCAACAGATGTTTGAAGCAAGAGATGTCTAGAGCAAGAGATGTGAAGAGCAAGAGATGCCTAGAGCAAGAGATGTCAAGAGCAAGAGATGTCTAGAGCAAGAGATGTCTAGAGCAAGAGATGTCTAGAGCAACAGATGTCTAAGTCTCACACGACAGCTTCGTTTGGAGAACGATCTGTGTGACTGTCGTCACTTTTGAAGCTGTCAGCTTTCAGTTATCTTCATTTTGTGTGACAGGCGTGCGACTTCGTGCGCATGCGTCATCTTCGATGTTCATTTTGTGTGACAGGCGTGGTACTTCGTGCGCATGGCATGCGTTTTGGGTAGATAGCCGGCTCGCGAAATGCTGTGTTTTGCAATGGAAAGTGCGCTGCTGAGACGTCGAAGGTAAGCTCTGCGAAACGGCGGGTCCGGGCTTGCCTCGGGCTTGCCTCGGGCTTGTCTCGTGTAACTGTCGTCAAAAATCGATGTTCAACGTTCATTTTTGAAGGAAGTCTCGCGCGAAAGCTTCGTTTTCAGAACGATCTGTGTGACTGTCGTCACTTTTTGAAGTTGACAAGTTGAAAAATGGAGGAAGTCTCACACGACAGCTTCGTGCTGGAGACGATCTCTGTGACTGTTGTCACTTTTTGAAGTTGACAAGTTGAAAAATGGAGGAAGTCTCACACGACAGCTTCGTGCCGGAGACGATCTCTGTGACTGTTGTCACTTTTTGAAGTTGACAAGTTGAAAAATGGAGGAAGTCTCACACGACAGCTTCGTGCCGGAGACGATCTCTGTGACTGTTGTCACTTTTTGCAGTTGACAAGTTGAAAAATGGAGGAAGTCTCACACGACAGCTTCGTGCCGGAGACGATCTCTGTGACTGTTGTCACTTTTTGAAGTTGACAAGCTGAAAAATGGAGGAAGTCTCACACGACAGCTTCGTGCCGGAGACGATCTGTGTGACAGTTGTCACTTTTTGAAGTTGACAAGTTGAAAAATGGAGGAAGTCTCACACGACAGCTTCGTTTGGAGAACGATCTGTGTGACTGCTGTCACTTTTGAAGCTGTCAGCTTTCAGTTATCTTCATTTTGTGTGACAGGCGTGCGACTTCGTGCGCATGCGTCATCTTCGATGTTCATTTTGTGTGACAGGCGTGGTACTTCGTGCGCATGGCATGCGTTTTGGGTAGATAGCCGGCTCGCGAAATGCTGTGTTTTGCAAGGGAAAGTGCGCTGCTGAGACGTCGAAGGTAAGCTCTGCGAAACGGCGGGTCCGGGCTTGCCGCGGGCTTGCCCCGGGCTTGCCGCGTGTGACTGTCGTCAAAAATCGATGTTCAACGTTCATTTTTGAAGGAAGTCTCGCGCGAAAGCTCCGTTTTGGCAGGCTGTCGTTTTCTGTACAGTCTCTCTTATCAAAACGCTTCAAAATCGCACTTTTTCCGCTTTGGCGCTGGGAGTCTGGTTTTGGGGCTTGGATTTCTCGCATTTTCGCTGGCTTTCGTTTCCTGTGCGCTTTTGCGTATCAAAATGCTTCAAAATCGCACTTTTCCGCTTTGGCGCTGGAAGTCTGGCTTCGTGACAGTGACAGATGGTTTTGTGTTGGTGGTTTTGTGTGGTGGTTCACAACTAATGCAATTGATGGCTAATGCAACTGATGGCTAATGCAAGCGATGTCTAGAGCAACAGATGTCTGAAGCAAGAGATGTCTGAAGCGAGAGATGTCTGAAGCAAGAGATGTCTAGAGCAAGAGATGTCTAGAGCAAGAGATGTCTAGAGCAAGAGATGTCTAGAGCAAGAGATGTCTAGAGCAAGAGATGTCTAGAGCAAGAGATGTCTAGAGCAAGAGATGTCAAGAGCAAGAGATGTCTAGAGCAAGAGATGTCTAGAGCAAGAGATGTCTAGAGCAAGAGATGTCTAGAGCAAGAGATGTCTAGAGCGAGAGATGTCTGAAGCAAGAGATGTCTGAAGCAAGAGATGTCTAGAGCAAGAAATGTCTGAAGCAAGAGATGTCTAGACCAAGAGATGTCTAGAGCAAGAGATGTCTAGAGCAAGAGATGTCTAGAGCAAGAGATGTCTAGAGCAAGAGATGTCTAGAGCAAGAGATGTCTAGAGCAAGAGATGGCTAGAGCAAGAGATGTCTAGAGCAAGAGATGTCTAGAGCAAGAGATGTCTAGAGCAAGAGATGTCTAGAGCAAGAGATGTCTAGAGCAAGAGATGTCAAGAGCAAGAGATGTCTGAAGCAAGAGATGTCTAGAGCAAGAGATGTCTAGAGCAAGAGATGTCTAGAGCAAGAGATGTCTAGAGCAAGAGATGTCTAGAGCAAGAGATGTCTAGAGCAAGAGATGTCTAGAGCAAGAGATGTCTAGAGCAAGAGATGTCTAGAGCAAGAGATGTCTAGAGCAAGAGATGTCTAGAGCAAGAGATGTCTAGAGCAAGAGATGTCTAGAGCAAGAGATGTCTAGAGCAAGAGATGTCTAGAGCAAGAGATGTCTAGAGCAAGAGATGTCTAGAGCAAGAGATGTCTAGAGCAAGAGATGTCTAGAGCAAGAGATGTCTAGAGCAAGAGATGTCTAGAGCAAGAGATGTCTAGAGCAAGAGATGTCTAGAGCAAGAGATGTCTAGAGCAAGAGATGTCTAGAGCAAGAGGTTTTGTGGTGGTGGTTTTGTGTTGGTGGTTTTGCGTTGGTGGTTTTGCGTTGGTGGTTTTGTGTTGGTGGCTTTGTGTGGTGGTCTTGTTTTGCTGGTTTTGTGCTGGTGGTTTTGTGTGGTGGTTTTGTCGCGCAACAGGAAGCACAATTTTTTGAAAGCACCATTTCAACAAACTATAGGCACTTTTGCCTCTGAATTATAGGCCACCGTTTTCTTTGATCTTATAGTGGTTGATCTTGGGAAACTTCCGCCCCCGGCTTGCCCGGGTACTACTGGTAAGTACCACAGTTTACGGACAGGTCCTCATCGGACAAGTAAATTTGCTGCACCAAGTAGGTGCATAGTCTGCATTTGTAATGCAAACCAGCGCCAGCGCCCTGCGTGCCCAACCGGTTGGCCTAGGTCTTAAAAGAAAAAGCGATGTGTGCTGTTGGAATCACCAGAACATCCAGCAGCAGCGACAACCGACAGTTGTTTGTCGATTACATAATCCACAATGTACCAGTTCGGTCTGCTGATTTCTCCTTATATTCATATTAGATTTAAACCGCTAACCTGATGGCCACCTGTTGAGTTTGTCCATGGCGAATCAACAAGTCCAATTTTCTACATTTTAGATTCTTCTACTCAGAATATCTCCCAGTATCAAGTTCACAGTTTATCACCAGCCAGTCACGGGCGGCCAACTAGTTCCCGAGACCATTGCAGCTCAGGTGGATTGTGACGACTTGAACGATCTTACAAGGCACAGCTTCGCCTGATCCGCTGGATGACCATTCTGAAACGATGTGGGAGTTGATGAATGCATTCGGAGACTGTGGTTTCAACAATTTCGCCATGAAGTTTAGGGATGTTTAGGACTCAGCTGTTCCTATTCAGCCCATCCTTCACCTGTCCGTAAATTGTCCGGATCGACTCATTTGGGAGTTTCATCAAGTATCGCACCCTGCCGAATAGAGGCTTAGCCTTTTGGCGGAGGGAGTTGTTAGACACAGTAACAATTTGATTTTGCACTCAGAGCTCGGGGCCCTCAAGCATCAAACCAGTGAAGAAATTAACAATTCCTCGCTGGGTGCGATGGTTGGGGTAGGCTCCTCATCAGATCTATAGAGGAACATTCACTTTCGACAGTTATACTCCCCCCCCATTGTTTATTCCAAATGCAAGAGTGTTGACAGGGCGCGGGAACATCATTAAGCACCATCTCTTAGACGGATTAACAAATCCTGGCTCCTCCTGAGTTCAGGAGGTATGTATGGATGGGAAATCAAGATATGAAATTGACAATGATTTGTCCCTGAATCAAGATCTATTTGTGACAATATGGCATACGTTGTTAGCTGGAACTTAAGACCCAGAGTGATGCTCGTCATGGTTCCAAGTTCAAAACATTGCCATGCACGACCTGCTTTATTACAGATTCCAAATCCAAGGATCCCATTGCATAGTTACTGTATCGATGTTTATGCATATTCATGTATGTTGTTTATATTCAGATTTTATTTACATATACAAATATGTGATAATATGTGTATGTATGCATGCCGTACATAAATATATGTACATACATACATACATACATACATACATACATACATACATACATACATACATACGTATGCTATGGCTATACATGTATGTGAGGGTGCACGATGCAGCCCAGTTGCAACTGAGACGCTGCTTTGCATCAATTCTTTCCTGCCCTCTTTGAATTTGGAGCTCTTTTGAGACCAAGGTTTTTTTGACGCTGGAGACCCAAGTAAAGACAAACATTAGTAATATCTGTAGGGCGCTGCGTGGACAAAAAAAGAAACCAAACCATACATGATTTTAGGGTTGTTTTGGGGGACTCTGAGCAGGGGTTTCAGAGTTTGTCTCAAGGTTGGCATCTGTGCTTTTCATCGGGTTGTATTTTAACATCCGGATCTAGTGAGAAGTCTTTTAGATGAAAGAAAGAGGAGCTGTTGTTGTTTCGAATGATTGCTTTGATTTTCTTTGGACAAACCTGCAGCATGCATGAAGATCATCCTACCTGTCCCAAGATCACCTCCTCATGAAGATAAATCTGGTCTCAAACAGCAGCAGCAGCAGCAGCAGCAGCAGCAGCAGCCAAAAAACACTTCATTTAGTTCCATGCCTCTTAGGACCTGATATTACAGTACTGCTTTCTTGGTACATATTTTCATAGCAATGGAATCCAACACAAATCCATTGTCACTACGGTCTGAACTGAAAATTGCCAAGCTTACAATTAATGAAACCCATTGCCTCTGAGGTGCAGCAAAAGTATTTGTTTCCTTTCAGCTATCCTTTCAAAAACCAGGTAGATAAGCTTACACAAAATCAACATACAATGTCTACAACTCTAGTGCTACACACTAGGACCGAAGCTTAGCGTAGAATGATCAAGCAAGGGCAGCACATCTTTAGATTGCCTTGAACAAACAGGAGCAAACACAATGCTCTCGTTCCCACGATGGGTCCTTCCTGGGCAGTCGTTTGTGCAATTTGCATTGCTCACTCGCTAAATGCCTGTATTATCGTTCTATTGATTCATTCATTCGTTCTATTGCACCGTCTCTTATTTCGAGGGATGTTTCCGCCCTATGTAGCTCTAGTTTCCTTGGAATAGAAAATGAAACCTACAGTATGGGCCAAGTATTTCTCCTCAACAATGAAGATGAAAGGAGATAGGCAGGTAATAGACTACAAGCAAAGACTACGAGGATTCATCTTCACAGAACATTCATCTACCGACTCCTTGCGAATCCAAGTGGCTTTGTGGTTTCAGTTTGATCACTTCGAGAGACCGCAGTGCCAGGCTCTTCAGTTACGTCGGCCAAGACACAGAGACCTTCGTCATCATGGGATCACCTGATATCATGACAAGGATCCGAAAGGGAGGGCAAGGCTGGGGCAAGGGGCAGCTCCCGCAGGTCTCCCCACAGGTCTCCCGGGAAAGCTCCAACTTGTCACCTTGGCCGTGGAGCTCAACATGAAGCACGTATCCAGAGCGAGATCTGCACCTAACTTTGTTCATAGTCATTTCCATGGATGGATCTGGGAAACAAAGCAGTTTGGTGGGTCCCTTGTTGTGCAAGCACCCTTTCCTATCCCTTTCCTTGCTTGAGCTTGTTTGATTTGTTTGTGGGTATGCGAGCTCGTCTCTGGCAGGAAGTGGTGCGTTGGTGAGATGTGCACTGCCCGCAGTCACAAGGTGAACACCGTTGCTGGTCAGAAAAAGAGTGATCACGGGACAACTGTGAAGCGTGTCAAAGGTGCCGAATGGGATCATCACCACAATTGCAGTAAATTACTGCAGATGTCAAGTCTAAGTGGATTTATGTGTGTTTTTTTTCTGCTCATTAGGTTTCTGTCTATCACGGTTTTTGATTTCAACCCATCCATTTGTTCATCTAGCCAATGATTTCCTCAAATCATTGATGCACCTGAAGGAACTACAAAGGTCTATTCTTGAGGTGCAAGTTTTCTGTATGATGTTTGTGCAGCCACAACGCAGATCCATTACAATATTTGGCACTATTCGCGGTGCATGTCATGTATTAAGAGCAGTCTGTAGCTTACTTGGATACAAGCATACATGGCAAATTATTGGAGATAATTTTCAATGGAACACATCTTTGCATACTGGTAGCCAGAGAAAGCCAAGCTGAGCACTATAGTAGACCTGCTGTTTTTCCTGTTAGAGCTGTTTGTTCCATCGATGAGTGCGGACCGAAATCGGTCAAGGCCACAGGTCGGCCACTTTCCGAATGGTTTTCCTAGCTACAGCAGTTGACCCATTCAGACCATTGACGGACCTAAATATGATATATGGAGTACACATCATTTGGTGAATAGTATGTAGTACGCAGTCTGTAGTAAAACATCACAAAGATTATCATGGAGTACGCTCTGAATAAGGTAGCATTGAAATGTATTGAATAGCATGATACAACAGAGATCAACATAGTACTGTATCGATACCTTAGATATAGCTAGCTCCATCCATCTCCCCACTCAGCTCTCTGAAATTTCCGGGGGTTGCAAACACCAAGGTTCTACTCATGTGGCCAGACTTCGTGCCGCTTGGTGAGCAGTCGAGCGGCACATCCAGCAAAGCTTCGCATTAAGAACACGATGATCGTTTGAAGATGTTTGAACATGTTTGAACTGAAATTGTGTCTCGCAATTTGTGATTTCAGCTTGAAGTTGGGAGCCATCTCAAGCAGTTTTGAGTACCTGCGCTTTCATGGGTATGAGTTCACACCAACCTCCGAGAAAGGTTGGTAGGTGAACATACGAAGAACGATTATTTGACATGTTTTAGCTCTATTTCGACTCACTGCAGTGGTTTTTTGATAGACGTAATTATATATTTATATATATTGATATATATTTTAGTATATTTATAAATATAAATATATATATTTAATTTATATATATATATTTTTAAATATATATATATATTTATATTTACAAATATATGTATTTATAAGTAAAAATATTTATTTATATACAAATATATATAAATAAAGATATATATAAATAAATATATATATATATATATATATATTTACAAACATATATAAATATAAATATAAATATAGATATTAATTTATATATATATATATTTAAATACATATATATATTTACAAACATATATAAATATGAATATAAATATAAATATATATATATATATAAATACATATACATATATATATATATTTATTTAAATACATATATATTATACACATGATACGAATCCACACTTCAGGAGTTCAGTGCCACACCATCTTAACTCAAGTCCTTTGCCTGACAAGGAACAGGACACAGACAGACCACTCTTCTAGTTTGCTATTCTAGTCAATTGAGATCATGAACTGAAATGGAATTGTTTGAACACCACTGGGTGGATAGGATTACTTTGGTTCTTATGCTCAACACTGGAGGTTGCCACAATTCAGAAAGAGGCCAACATCAGAATCTCCCCACAATGACTTGTACTTGGTGGTATGTGGAGACTGGCCGGACTAGGCGGCTTTGGGATCCATGAATGCCACGAATGCCTCATGATGTCTAATCTGACGGGGTTGTACACTTCGCGGCGGATGATGCTTTTCACCGGAGCACATTGGGAGTTGCAGCATGTTAGAGCTGTGGGACACTTGGGGCTTCTGAGATCTTCTGAGTTTGAATCCTTTCGCCCAGGAAACCCGACAAGGCGTTCATCGAAAACTACGACAGCATTGTGCCTGACATCGTGGAACTTGCCAATTACAACATCGGCCTCCAGGAGGTGCTGCGTCGTGACATTGTGGTTTCAGACTTGAAAGGCAAATGAAGGGGATAGGATCGGATAAGGCAAGGATAAGGCAAGGACAAATGGGGATAAGGCAATTTGATGCACGGCTACATCCGCAGTTGCCACATCTTTCCTGCACTTGGGTGCTGAAGGTCATGAACGTCCCCGAGGAATCTATGCATGGATTCTTCAAACAAAGAACTTTCGGAGTCCTCCAGACTTTTGCTGTAATAGATAGAAAATGATGGAATTCCATGGAATTCATCATTTCTTGTACTGGCACATGAAGATGGAAACGAGCTGATGCCTGTTGAAGAACAACATAATTCAGTGGTTTGGTTGGGTCTTTCTTTCATTCTCCAGCCAACCGCTCAAAGCTCAAGTTAAGATTTTGCAACATCGGGTGCACCAACAACAACTATCAAAGGCATTTTTGATGTTGCACTGGATTCATTGGTCTAAATCTCCATTTTTAGTGAAGAAGAGTCACCTTAAACTAGGGGCAAAATGGGGCAACAATGCAACCTACACTGTGACTGGTAAACAAACAGGTTCCAGAAATTCCCCCCAGCTCACCTCGCCTTTCTCTTGCTGCGGTTGGGGTTGCCCATTGACATGATTGACAACATAGTTGTTGCGAGGTTGTGAAAAGAACACATTGGGAAAACTTGCACAATGGTATAGTTTGGGATCCGATAGCACCCTAATTCAGGTAAACCACCTCAAAATTAGGTTTTTTGTTTTGTGGTCATGATGACAGAATAGCCAACATGTTTGCCTGTTTCGATGCCCATTGTTGGCGACATTTGTTTGTGGCCCACGCCCACAAGTGTTTGCTTTGATTGATGTTATCATCATTTGGTGGGTCCCTTGATTGCTTGGTTGCTTAAGTCCCTGGTTACTTGATTGGTTGATCAATTGAGTCGATTGTTTGAGCCGATGCAAGTTGATGGAAGTTCGTAGTTGATGGAAGTCGATGGAAGTTGTTGGAAGTTGATGGCTTGATTGCAATTGTTTGAAGTTTCTTGATCTTGGATCGCTTGGTTGCACTTGGTTGCTTAGTTATCTAAGTTGGTTGCTTAGGAGGTTGCTCAGGTGGTTGGCCAAGGCATGCTGAAGCCGCACCGGTGCCAGGTGCAAGATACCATGGCGTGGATCAGCACAGTCGAGGCGATCGACGTGCCCGGCTTGATCAGTGGAGCTGCTTGGTCTGCACTACCACCAACAACAGCAACATAAACAACAGCCTCAGGGCAACAATGGCAGCAAACAGTAACAAAAACAACGAGAACACCTCCATCCATCACCATCTTACCACCACAACCAAAAGCAAGAGTATCAGCAAGACCCACCGTCACCACCAACAACAACAACAAAAAAAAAAGAAACAATGAAGAAAACACAAGTTCAAGAATCAGAACAACAAAGGCAACCACATTGTGAACCACAAAAGAACCGCAGTGGCAACACAGCAATCACAAGCACATCACCAACACAAACCACCAAGGCGAAGAACCAAGACATGCGACCACACTCCACCAACACTGAATAGCTAGTTGCCCCCCCGATGCCAAATACTTCTTGTATCTTCGTGTGGGTTCTGGTCACACGTTCCCGTTGGCAATGCATCACACTTTTCAGCAAGTGTGAGTAGGAATTATTAGTATACATGTTAACATCTAATATACATGTATATATATACACATAGAAAAATACATATATATATATATACATACATAAATGTCTACTGCATATGCATGTATGTATGAATGCATGTGTACGTGAACGTGTATGTTTAGGTGTACCTGTACGTGTATGTGTCTGTGTATGTGCACATGTACATGCATGCGCACGTGTACTTGTATGTGTATGGGTATGTGTGTGTACGTGTGTGTGTGAGTGTGTATGTGTACGGGTATGTGTATGTGTGTATGTATATGATTATGATCATGATTGTGATTACGATTATGGATCATTATGAAGTATATGTACATGTATATGCATATCTATATGTATGCGGGTGCATTTGTGCATATGCATTTGCATTTGCACAGACACAGAATAAATCTGCCATTAAAAAAAAAAACGATCTTATACCTTTCACTCTGCTAGCAAGTGCAGACAGTCACTGATTACATGAATACGTCTACATGCATGCATACATACATACATGCATGCATACATATTTACGTACTGTGTCTTTATTTACTTGTCTATTTCTGCAGATCTCAGAGCCGAGTTGAACGTGTCTGGTGCAGGAAGCGATCGAAAACATCTGTGGCCAAATGACGGGCACAAGCCGCAGCCGTTCCGTTGCCGACCATCGAGAGCTGCTTGGTAGCTGCACCGGGCCATGGGCAGGGCGCTGGTTGCATGGGTGTTGACTGCTGAAATTTCGCACACATACTTGACATTCATGCCAAACCGTGCATACCATGCATACCATTCGGAATGAATTCATGTGTAACTGTATGCATCGACATGGGGTAGGATTGAACAATAAAGTGTTTTGAAACATAATCAATTACCGCAGATCCCCTAGAGCTTGAATGGAGGTGTCATTCAAAAAACAATGAGAGAAAAAATGACAATAGCAATGTTAATCCAAACACATATTTGTATTGTATAGATATTCTCATAGTTTATATATGCGTACATTGACACTTGATTGGCACCACACAAAAGTATAGATATGAATAGATAGAACACAAATACCTTACAATGTTGTTGAAATGCGTTCACGAGACATAAGATCCTTTCAAGGTGCTTGTTGTGGAGCCGTCCAGAACCACAACAAAACTATTATGAAGCCAATAGCGTTTGGAGCAGAAACATGCTCAAATGAGCCTTGTCCGGTGTTGGTGCGCGTAATCCTTTCTATTTATGATTGTTGCTCCTGCATCTTTGTATGGCACCCTCCAGCTCTCAAGATAGAACGAATAAATCTTCTGGCTTCAGGGTCATTCTTGCAATCATCTAGCAAGCTTTGATAGGTCCTCGTTGATGCATAGGATGTTGCGGGCAGATTTTGAGTCTGCTGAAGAAAGGCTGCCATGTGTTACACGCTTTGATGCTACAACCTGTGAAAATGAAAAATGAGACGGGGAGAAATGATGATGTGTATTGGGAGCAGCTAAAAAGATAGGACTACAATCCCACACGTGGCCTGCATACTTCGTCCAACTCTTGGACTGAAAGAGATTTACAGCATCTAGCTGAGACATCTTGAGGAGTGACGATACATGACGAAACTATCTAGATATTTTCCTTATTTTTCTATCATATTTGTACGATTGCATTTGCATTAGTTTTTTATGGATCATCTTTGTTCGTTTTTTGGTGCGTTCAGGACGATGAGTTCTGTCTCTAAGAGGCTTCAGCGCCACATGTGTCAGTCCTTGTCAGTCCATATGCCAGACTATCATTCAAAATACATACACTTCTTTGTGTAACAACATATGTAGTTTCACGTATTTTCAGAACATTTGTCAGTCTACACAACAAATAAACTTCGACACGTATGTCCATGCTTAAGAATACATGCACCTCAGACTGCAAATCAAGGATGGGGATCACTCAAAGCAAAGTAATTTTCATGCTGATTCAGGTTTTGTTTGTGGCTTATCATGTGAACCATGAAATTTACCAACCGCAACTCACTAACCCAAGCATTTTTAGGGACACAAGGATTTTTCGGTCCCGAAATGAGAGCCAGACCAGGGGTCTTGGAAAGATCCAACTAATCTCGGTTCAAGCAGGTGTAGGATACATATCAACGTACTATGTATTACTATGTACAAAAAATGGAAAACTATTGTGAATTTAACAAACGACGTTGTTTCGGGATGGCTGGAGTCCCCATAAGTTCGCTCCCCATAACTTCGCTCCCCAAACAGCGTGTAAAGCATTTGCAAAGCAATTGTTTTCAGTAAAGTATACAATCATTGTTTTTGTGGTTTCACAGGGCCCGAAGCAGCTGAACGAGGGCAAGCTTTTTGGACTTGAGTCGAAAAGGCCTCATGTTGCGGCCTGGGGTTCATTCCCCTCGTGATGCGTGACGTGCCTGTGCGTGTCACATCTGGTTGCCCATTCACACTCCCCCTTCATGCGTCTGCATGAATAAATTGGGGTGGCCAGCGCTTTTCAGCAGCTGGACTTACCTTGAAAAAATTGGGACTGCACGAGCGTCCTCTTTGGTGTTCAGCTCAAGGCCTTCCGTCATGGCGCTGCTTCGTCAGCAGCTGCCTCTTCATGCGCCGCACCTCCATCGGCGGGGGCAACTTCTCCATCTTGCGCTGCATCATCCACAGCAGCTGCACGCGCCGCATCTTCAACCGCGGCTGCCTCCTGATCCTCTTCGGCTGCCTCTTCATCTCTCCTTGTTGTAGCCGTGGTTGTAGTCCCCAGCGTGCTCATAGTTCCGGCTTCACCTGCACTTCCCAGCGTTGTCCCTGGTCCAGCCGTTGTCACCGTATTCTCCGACCCCGGCGTAGACACTCCTCCCGTCTCGGTGTCGTCATAGGTCTGGGTATAGCCGAAGTCCGGGGTGACTGGAAGGTTTGCACCAGGGATCGCCAGTCCAGGCGATGTAGTACTTGGTGTTGGGATGTCATAGCCATGGTAGGAGGAACTGGCAATCCCTGGTGTCGATTGCGTCCCACTCTCCTCCTCGGCCGACTCGAAGCTGAGATGTCCGCTTGGGGTGTTGAACAACTCATCCAAGTCGAACTCCAACTGTTCCACATACCATTGCGGCAGCAGATGACGATCATCCCCTGCTTCACGTTGACCTCCTCCACGGTATAGACCTTCACGGTCGTCTCTGCTTCGTGATCTCGTCCTTACCCATGTCTCATGCAACGAGATCACTCCTCTCGGGTTCCACGAAGTCATAGTTCCTTCGGACTCCGCTTCTTCTCCCCCCGAGGTTCCCTGTTCTGCCGTCCCTGTGCTTGGTTCACCTTGAGGAGCTCCAGGAACATCTGTTGACGACCCTGCCTCATTCATGAGCCTTTGCATCACCGGTGGGAGCGGATCTTCACTTGATGCCCTGGACGAGGGGTTTGGTGTTGGATCCGCCTCATGGGTGGTTGCGGCTCCTCCAGTGGCCACCGTCCCTGGTTCTGGCCATTCTTCATTCTCATCCTCCTCGAAGTCCGTCTCTTCTTGGATCGTCTCCATCTCCTCATCGCTGTCCTTGTCTCTATTCCTCCAGTCCGGGTGGTTCCAGTCGATCCTTTCTTCCGCTCCTGGTGTATATGGCGGGTGGCCTTTCATCATCCTCAGCCACAGCCTCTCTTCTCTCAAGAGCTTCTTCTCCCAGCCGAACGGCCATGGTGGAGGCCCCTCTTTCCTGAACTGTCTCATCCATAGTGGGTTCCTCCTCTGTGCTTCGTTTGGTTCATACGGCTTCCTGTTTCCTTCACGTCCTTCTCGAACCGGATCTCCTCCCTTCCTGTTGCGTTCCTGGAGGAGCATTTGCCGGATCTTCTTGTTCGCCTCCTCAATGGGGTTCTCCTCCTCCCACTGAAGCGGCTCCGTGATCTTTTTCACCACCTCCATGACTTCATCCATGATCTCATTGGTCGCGTCCCCATCGTTCTGCATGACAACGACCGTTTCTCCTCCTCCTGGCGGTGGCTGCCAGTCGTCCTGGATCATCTTCAGGAGATTCTCATCCACGGTGACTGTGACGCTTTTGTCACCTTCCCCAATGACCGGAACTCCTCCACGGCCAATGGGAAGTGCACCACTTCCTGAAGAGCTTCCGCCTCCATGTTCACCTTTTCCTCCTGGATTCTGTTGGCTTCCAGAAGATTCTATCCCAGCTCTTCCTCCTTGAAGACCCACACTCCTATTCCTTCTAGGTGAGCGTTCTCTTTGGGGTGGCGGCATGTATCCCTTGCCTGCGATCCCCCTCATGATCCTCTCCCGGTGCTCCTCCGTCAAGGTGTTGTTCGGGTCCATGATCATCCAGACGCCTCCATCGGTGCATTGGACATACTCCAGCCACCAAGTTGAATTTCTCCCCTTTCCCTTACCCTTGCCAGGAATGGCACTGGGCTTCCCAGGACCCTTGCCTGGACCATCGCCTGGTTCTCCAGGAACGTTGCCTGGATTTTCTCCCTCACTTCCTCCAGACATGCCCAAAGCCCTCAACGCCGGCGGGGAATCTACCACCTCCCACTCTGAGCCCTGGTCGACGGCATCATCTTGCTGTCCATGAACCCGTGCAACCATGCCATGCACACGAGACAGCACTCCTGTGTCCCCATACCCAGCGCTGGCCGGCCTTGTAGTAGACGATGATGAGCGTGTTGCACCTCCTTGAACTCGTTGTCCTTGGAAGTACCTGGCGAGGCCGAAGATGGAGTACCCCACCCACAAACCTTCCTGGTACTGCTGCGTGAGTGCCCATTCCTCGCTCCTCACCCTATACTGCGTTCCATCTCTCATGAACTGCACTGTGACCCTCTCTCTCTCCAGGTCTTCCAAGTCCACTGGTCGTGTCGTGTGAGCTCGGCCTGGATTGAAAGGGTTTCTTCGATGATCTCCGTGTTCTCGAATCAGGATTCCCTGATTCATGTAGTCTGTGATCCATCGATCCCTCTTTCTCGTTGGCGGAGACCTGCACACCTCCGGGAGTTCCGCCGGAACCCATGAATGCCCTTGCTCTTGACAATCACGTTGCGGTTCCTGCGGTTGGCGTTCCCTTTCTTCGCTAGGTTTCCCCCGTTGCTGCTCCTCAATGATCTCCACCACTCTTCTTCCCTTGGCGGTTGCCGACCACTTCGGCGCAACTGGTTGTTGATCTCCTCCTCCGCGCAGAGCACATAGACTCGGCTGCCTTTCCACATGCGCTGATTGCCCCGCCGCTGACGAAGAGGCATCATGGCCATTGCTTCGGCGCCCCGCGTTCGCCCGATCCGAGGTTCGAGAACCTGGGACTTGCGCGCCGGCTACAACTTCCTCCTTCCCCAGAGGATTAGGTACAACCAACTCATTTTCTTCTTCTCCTTTCTTTCCAACCATCTTTATTTTGGGTGGCTGTGCCCCTTCAGCCGTCCTAATAGCGCCTTCTTCTTCAGATCTTTTTGGCGTCTTGTTGGGGTCTTGTTGGCCCAGTGGCTCTTTTTCTTGATTTCTTGTTGGCCCAGTGGCTCTTTGATTCTTCTTGTGCTCTTTCAAGAAATTCGCTAAGAGTCCTAAGATTTCGAGGCCAGTTTCACTGTCCCCCTTCAACAGTCGATCCGCGGCAAGTAGTCCAACTGCTCGCACCACCTGCATAGTCCTCCCCCCAACCTGAAGCCCTTCAGGTTGGCATGTCGAAGCGGTTGAGGTTGACTGCTGTTCGGATGTAGATCCTGAGGTTTTCACACACCCCATAGATTCATCCACGTCTTTCTTGTCATTGATCGTAACCTTGGACTTCTTCTGAGCGCCGTTGTTGTCCTGAATGAAGTTCTCTTCCGAAACGTGCTCAAAGTTGTCCTGATTGTCATTGGCGGTGTCCGGTGTCTCCGTCGGCTTGAGAATCATGCCCTTGTCAAGAACGTTCTCGTAGCACTTGGTCTCCTCACCCCGTACACCCCCGTTGTTCTTGTCGCCGTGCGATTTTTCGTCCTGACATGTTTCACCTTCCCAGTCAGCAGTCCAAATTCGCTCAGCGATTTCCGACGCGGTCCATTTGCGCTGCTCCCCCGCGTCTAGCATCCGCGCTGCGTGGTTTCCTTCATCTTCGGGTTGCGCCTTGGTGGTTGGCCCGACATGTGCTGCCTGCGCATCTGCAACCCCCGTACGTTGCTTGAACTGCTGGAACGCGATGCCTTGAAGCGCCTTCGTCAGACCGTCCGCGACAAGCTGCGATCCCGCTAGGTGCTTTGCCGACCACCGTTCCCTTCGCAACGCGTCTCGCAAGCCGTGCGCTCGGATACGTAGGTGTCGGGTGCGCCATGGCCCAGTTTCGCAACTAGCCGCTGCAAGTCCTGCCTTCGGGTCCCCATAGAGGACCCTGTCCACCGGGTAGCCAAGTGTTTCTGTGAGTGCCGCCAACGACTCACCTGCCTGGTACGCTGACGAGTAACCTAACAACTCAGCCTCTCCAGTGGATTGCGTGACAAACGCTTGTCTTCCACTGTCCCAAGCCACGCAACATCCAGCCCATTCCAGCAGGATGCCTTGCACCGACCTGTACTGCTCGTGTGGCGGGGCATAGCTCGTGTCCGCATAGACCACCAACCGACCTTCGCTTCGCGGCAGCTGCAACGCATCACCGTAGTCCCCTGCTTCGCACGGCCCATAGACCAGTCCTTCGTTCCTGGTCCTATTGAGGTACCTCAGAGTATGCGTTGCCAGTCTGACTGCGTATTGCGGTCGTCTGTGGGCCAAACGTCCAACGACTCCTGTTGCGTACGCGATATCCGGCCTCGTCCGCGTGCTGACCCACAAGAGCTCCCCGATCACCGCCTGTGCTTCGCGTAGCGCCTGCATGTTTGGTTCCTCGTCTTCGTCCTCTTCGATCTTCGGCAACGGTGCGGTTTCCTCCTGCGTTACCTGCCGACGCGTCAGTAGGTCCTGAAGGTAGCCGCCTTGCGTAAGCGCAATCCCCTTGCCCTGCTTTGCGATCTCGAATCCGCAAAACCGAACCCCCTTTTCAGACAGGAGTTCGACCGAGCTGCACTGCCATCGTTTGCCGATTGCGCCTGTCGTCGCCTGTACCATAGCCGTGCTCCCGACCACCAGCATGTCATCCACATAGACTAGTACAAACCCCTTGGTTGCACCACCTTGTACGATCCGCCACACATGCCTTTCTTTGGTCTCCTCGAGCTTGTTCTCACCTCCTTCGCACCACCATCTAAGCTTCGGCAATTCATTGTCGCGGTGGTCACCCCAGTCGGCTGGCGATTCCACAAGGCCGTATAATGCATGAAGCACTAACCACCTGGTTTGGGGCTCCACCAGCTGCATGGCGCGCACAATGGAAGGTGGCTCACATACCGTGACACGTTGGCTAACCGTGCGTCGCGGAGCTTGTAGGAACGCCGCTTTGACATCAGTGACCCCAACGTCCCATTCACGCTGTGCCGCGATGGCCATCATAGTCCTTATCGCGATGGAGTCGACCCCTCCAGCGGCATTTTGCTGGCTTTCGTCGCGCTCGACGGAATAGTTTCCGCACACAACTATGCGGCCCTTCTTTCGGTTGGGTGGTTTGAGTGAGGCTATGGCCTTCATAGGAAGGCATTCCACTTCCTTGTCACCTTTCATGAGCTCGTCAAACTCGCGTTGGTTGATGGGCTTCAGCGCCTACTTGGTGAGGTTGTCGACTTCCTCCTGAAACACCGGGCGCCAAATGTCCATGTTCCTTCTTACTTCGTCCATCGCCACGAGCCGTGTTTGCAAGACCTGTTCCTCTTCCACTTCCATTTTTTGCACCCGCGCCAAGCGTTGTAGGTTGTCTTCGATAGCGTTAAGCTCCTCTCCTACCCTTAGCGCAAGTTCGACTTCCTCCGGTCCTACGGTGCCGCCTTCGATTCCTGCCGCGACTTCTCGCACCCACCGCGCTAGTTCCGCATGTTGTTGAACCATCATGCGTTCAATTGCCTCCTGGGTTTGCCTTTCGCGATGCTCCTCATTTCCTGCAATCATCCTTCCGCTTTGGGTCCCCACATGCATTTTGAACACCCTCGGTTGCCCTTCGCGCACGCCTGGTCCTTTGCCGCGGAGCCTTTTCCTTGGTGCGAGGTTTTCATCCCGAACGCGTTCCGTTTCGCATATCGGTCTTCCTTCCTCTTCACCTTCTTCCTCGACAACCGCGGTTACTCCTGGCGTCATTCGCTTCTTCCTTTTGCATTCCAATGGTGGTGGTCCTGGGCCTGGCTCTTCAAAGATTGCCTCGTCACCGGGTTCACCTCCATCGTTGTTCTCTCCTCGGGCCTGATCCTGTTCCTGCGGTGCCATTTCCTGAGGGGCTTGTTGATGCTCCTGTTGGGCTGGCTCCGGAGGTTCCTGTTGGCTCGGCTCCTCGCCATTTTTATTTTTATCTAAGGGTACATCTTCCTCCCCCCCAGGTGAATGTTCACCTGGTGGAACTCCCCCGGGATCAGCAAACACCTTGACCACCGTGCTACGGAAGAAGCGACCTTCCTCACTCTGAACATAGTACCCAAGCGACGTAACAGCCATGTCCGACGCAGGACCCCACAAGCGAACCTTTTGCATGGGATGCTTGAACGTGTCATAGTACTTCTGCCAGAGCTTTTGTTTGACCATGGCCGGCAACCCAAACGGTAACAACTCTGGCGTCGCGATACCGAGCGTTGCCAACTGCCTACGTAACCGACCTTCCCCCGCCTGTCGAAGCGCGAGCGGCCAGTACGATTGAGGTGCCTTCGCGGAAGCAAGCAGCGTTCGCATCCTTTGTTTGATCTCACGAACTTCCCGTTCCGCCCTAGCATTACCTTGCGGTTCCGATCCTGACGTCATAGTGTGATACATGTCATGGTCACGGAGCCACTTTTGAAACGCTCGTCCACCAAACTCCGCCGCCCGATCTGTGTGTACACGCATGATAGGAAGTCCCATGGCCTTCATCCTCACATGTAGCTTGGACACCGCCTTGATCACTTCCTCCGCGTTGCGACTGCGAAGCGGGATAGCGAATGTTAGGTTTCGTACCGCCTGAGCCTTGCGATCCTGAAGGTACTCCTTCCATGCCTGTTCACATGCTTCTTGTTGTTTTGCTTCGGCTTCGGATAGGGCTGCTCGTTCGTCGGACTCAAGTTCCGGCAGTGGATCCTGCGCGTGTGCTTCCTGTTCTACCTGAACCTCCTCGATGTCCTCCTCAGGATCTGGTCTTTGTTGATGCGGCAAGTGGAGCTCGGCCAAACCTTTCGGCAAGGGTTTGCTGTGCTTATCCACCGGTACCGTATACACCCCAACCAGTCCATAGACCACTCCTTCTCCTTCTTGATCATGGCCGGGTTCGAACGGGCCCATGATGTCCATCGACAAACAGTATGACGTGGGACATGCCTGCCTTCGTCGTTGCCTGTCCGTACCCGCGCCCCGCAAACACACCTCGCAGTCCTTGCGGAAGGGTAGATGATCTGCCCTGTAGTGTTCCTGCCAGTCCACTATTTCCTTCCTTTCCTTCGCCGTTAGCGCCTTTACCATTGCAGTTTCGCGTCGTGCCAACCTCTGAATTGCATGACCCAGCAATCCCTTGAGTCCTGGGGCCCACGTCGCGAGCGCCTTTGAATACTCTAGCCTTTCCTGGAGCGTTTCTGGCCACGCCTGTCCTTGTCCTTGCATGCGCCACCCATCCACGGCCTTGATCTCTTCAATGTCCGTCAACAACCTCGTCGGTTTCTTCGTAGGGTGTCCTAGTCGTCCTTGGTCTACCCTCACATGTGAGAGTCCACACTCCTTGACCATCTCTTCCGTCTCCGGCCACTGGATGAATGACGGGTAATCATATCCGCCATGCACAGCATCATCGTCCTCCATGAACTCATTTGCGTCCTCCGGCTGTTCCACTAAGATTCTCGTCGCTGGGTTGTGTCTACGCGCGAGCCTTCCTAAGCGGACCATGCGGAGCCACAGGATTGTGTCCTGATCTGCGAGCGCCCTTTCGCGTGCCGTAAGGGTTGGCAACCCAAACCTCAACAGTCCATGTCGTCCTCGAAGCGGTCGCGGTCCCTTGTCGTTCGTGGTCACGCTCCTGAAACGCGCTAGGCTGACAGTCCGGCACGGCGGTCCTGCTAGAACCATACCTATCTTACCCTGAGTGGCCAGCCACTCAAGGTACGCCATGGTGTCATTGTCCCGCATGTCGACGCCCTTTTTGATCTCAACTTGAATGATCACCGTGAATCTCTGTTCCTTGCAAGTGGCCCCTTGTTCTTGAGCAAGTGACC
>VSDK01023410.1:13381-25077 GCA_009767595.1 Symbiodinium kawagutii
CCGCCCAAAAAGCCACTGAGGCGATGAATCGGGGCCCAATTCTTTCCACATGGGCGGGGTGACGCCCGCCTGTTCTACGGTCCAGACAAGAGATTGGCAACCTCGGGAACCAATCGCACTCAACCCTTGGAACGCCATTTCTAGGATTGCCATTCTTGGCCAAGATTGACCGCATGACTTCAGCCATTGACTTGACGGACATGGACGCCCTGTACTTTCGCCAGTTCGGTCAGTACCTTGCGAAGCTGTATCCACCAGTGTACACCAATGCCCCGAATCCGAGCGCAAGGTCATAGAACATCAGATCCAGGCTAGATTGTGTTGTGTCACTGAAGGATATCAACGTGATGTGCGACACCTGGAACACTAGTTATGCTCCTTGAACATGAATGGCTTTAAACCTTTAAGTATCAGCTGATGATTGTACAAGATACATGACTGATTCAAGTTGAGTGAATTGCTGGTCATTATCTTTCTAGCAGCATTCAATAAGTATTACCCCGCTGGAAACCAACAGCTGGACCCTAGCAGAAGGGCATCCCGAGTGCGTGCGGAAGCTGGTCCAACTCGGCCTGGCAGGGTCAAGCTGCCAGGACCCAAATTGTGGTTTCTCAGAATAGGGGTGCCCCCCAATCATCCATTTTATAGTGGTTGACCAAAATGATAGTCATTTTAATGGCTAAAAGATTGAATAGTCATTTGTAGAAATAAGCCAACCAAAATAAACCAGCCATGTTTACCATTTTTAGACGTCCCCAATGGCTTGAGAAGCACCCTTGTGGTGTCGCAATCTTGTTCGTTCGAATCTTCAAGGCATGACTCGCCCGACTGTGGTGATTCTTCCAAGGATGAACTGTAATCTCAGATCCACCAAGGTGATGTACCGGCCCGAAGTCTGTGACAAAATGGTGCAGCTTTAAGTGGATCTCCAGTAATATCACGGCTGGTTGATAGGGCTATATAGGGGTTATAGACATTGATAATGGTTAATAACAGGGAAGAACCAACAACAATGCTTCAACAACTACTCATAGTGATTGATTATAGTGATATCCGGGGCAATCAGTGCAACATTGGGATATATGGCTGTCAACAACCACAAGTTTGAATCTCCAAATAGCTGGCTGGTGGTTTTCGATATGTTCCAAGTACGAGCAAATGGTTGGTTGGTTAACTCAATCTTTTGGGATGGTTTGTACCCACCAACCGGATAGTGATTACAGTAATATGTATATGTGGAACACTAGGAGCAACATTTGGCTCTCAACAAGCACAAGCTTGAATCTCCCATTATAAAGCTTTGACCCACATGAATACCACTCACTATCAACCGTACTCATCCATCATTTGCCATAGATATGACTTTGCCAACCATTACAACCATCTTCAACTGCCATAACCTCAACAGTAGAATTCTCCATCAACCATTCGCCATAATGCTCCGCTGTGAGGTTTCCAACGAGAGCGGGCTTATGGAACCTTCGTGCAGAAGTCACCCTGCCAGTGTCTCGGCGAAGGATTGCTGCCACAGTCGCGAGTTCTGTTTGCCACAGGACCCTTCGGGTGGGGTGGCATGGATGAATACCAGCATGGTTGATCATGGCTATAAATGTGGTCTAGTGCCCCGTGCTCGCTAGATCCCATCCCTGAGGTGGAAGACAGAAGAATGATCATGGGTATAAATCGATGATAGCGACTGGTGCTGATACCCAGGTGGTTTGATGAGAACATTGATTTAGAAACCAGAGCGGCGCAGGCAGCTACCAAGGCCGCGCTCCATGGCGCATGAAACGGATCACAAATCAAGCCTCCTTTAGAGGGGTACCCCCCAGGGACTGCTAACTTAGGTTAGTGCACTAGGATAACTAGCAGTGACGGTAGATGTATCTGTAGTTCAATGGCTCGTTAGCCAGCTTATAACGCTTGGGCGTACCACTCTGTATGTAGTTGGGATGGAAACCAAACAAGATGCAGTACTAGTCTAGTACTTACTAGTCGGTGGTTTTCAATATTTTCCAGAGAGATTGAAACCGCCAACCAGCATGGATGTCTTTCGGGTTTTTGGTGGTTCGGGGTCAGGTTTCTGTTTCCTTGACAACTCATGCTGGTAGAACCTCCCACTTGTATTCACATTCCATGATCAGTATCCGAGATGCACAAAGCTTTCTAGCAGTGCTCGCCATTTTATCGGATCTCAATGAGTAGATCGTTGTCCATTGCCATTTTGTGACTGTTTATATATGGTCAATGACAAGCATGATCAAGTGTGTTTGTACAAAGGTGAACTATAAAAGGTGATGGTTTACAACCACCATAGAGCTTACAAAATGGGAGATGATAGTTGCAATAGAAAGACCAACCACCCAGTTGTTGGGTTTGACCAAGCACCAGTGGCCAATCGGCTATGGGTCAATATTAAGCAACCAACAAATGGATAGTAGTTTGCATCCCAAGAAAGACTAATTAGTTTGATCACTTATGGGACATGAACAGCTGGGGGCACAGGGTATTGACCCACAGCCGACTCATGATTTTCCCAAAAGTGATTCTGTAGCATTATTGAGCACATCCATTTGATGACCTCAGCACCATCAAAGGGCAAAACGCCTCCATGGGTTGTTGGTAGTTTTTGGTAGTTGTTGGTCAGATAGACCGGACGTTTGGTCACATATGGTCACATCATGGCTATTTGCTTTGAACCGAAAGACCTCTATTAAGAATACGATGTCAAATGGGGATTGTTTGTTATGTGTGGTTATTTCGTTCTTCTTATGCAACTACGGATTCAAATGTGGCTCTACAGCTTATATTTGTGTAGGGTAGAGCTACAATACCCATTTGATATACCTATTTCATACATTTTTATTTACGTGGTTGATCGTATCAGCCTTCGTTGCCTGGGCTTGAGGAAGACATCACTCTGAACCTCACCACATGGACACTTGAGGCCCGGGTTGCAGTGTGGCCCCCCCCGGCTGGGTGTATTGCTTAACGAGCGGTTCTGACCAGCAAATACAAGCTATTCAAACTGTAATGTACACATGTTTTGTTATTGCGTTCCTATTGAGTACTGTTGTGTTTGGACATAGATGCTGCATGTTATTGAATATCCTTTGTATTTATGCATATAGTTAGTAAGCATGATGAATCAGTATTCTGATGCTAGATACATAAACATAAATCAAATAGCGATAGAACCATGAAAATTCAGGGTTTGACAAATAGTTAGTGGTAGTTCTCCGCGTATCCCGCAAACGTATTCGTGCAGTGGCGTCAAGCTCCAAATCGCTGATTGCTTTCACCCCATCTGTGTGGCTGTGCACTTGCTCTTTTGGGCGAAGTGCGCAGAGCCAATAAGGGGGGTTCTCAAAATAGGGGAATCCAAAAATGGTCGCTTCTTTTGATAGATGATTAACATTGGATGATTTGGGGGGGTCCCCTGTTTTGAGAAACTAACAGAAATATTATTTTTTTCCCTTGCAAAGCACAGCACGAATCAGAGCACGGCCAAAACACAGAGAGACTGACTTGTGTCGGTGCTGGGTTCGATTGATGATGATGGTGATGGAGCCAGTGCAAGGTTGGCAACAGAATGGCCAGCAACAAGAGGTCCATGATCCATAAGCAACAGGTGTAGCATTGATGATATCATATTAGTCATGAACTGAATGAGGCTGGTATATGATTTCTCGGAGACTGAGCATAGCTTAATAATATTTCAGTTCCAGGATAGTAAGAAGATGACTGTTGATCATCTTGATCATCATAGGAAGAAGTATAGCTTGAGATTTTGCAGATGTAAATGGGGGTTTCTCAAAATACGGGGACCCCAGTTCTCATCCTTTATTACCGAGTTGTAGATCAAGTTCTCATCCTTTATTAACAATATATAGGTAATAAATCAACCATTTTAGGGACACCCTAGTCCGAGAAACAGCCACTGGGGGGGGGTCCTGTTCCTGTTTGCCAGTGACCAACTCATTACGATGGTTCATAGGTCGGTCCTCCATTGCCTGAACTTGAAACTGATGGTTGCAACTCTCGGACAACACGTTGATGGTTAGTCATGTTAGTCGATGGCTAATTGATAGCTTGTCAGTGGTTAGTTGATGGCTTATTGGTGCTGAATTCATGGCTAATGAGGGTTTATTGATGGTTAGTGATGTTAAATTGATGGTTATTACTGGTGAATCACAACATCAACCACAGTCTCCTGGAATCAACCGTCAAGCAATGTAAGCAACCATTAATTAACCCTTTTAGACTCTTGTTTCAATCCATCAGTATTAAGCATTACTATGATCAACCATTATGAACCACTGTCACCTGATATGAACCAATAAGACAGCCAGGTTAACCGCGCTAAAACTAGCCTAGTGGCCGTGTATCAGCAAGCGTATACTCACGGAGATATGGGCTCAGATCAACTCAGTGTGTAAAACTGATGATCATTTTAGCCCACCAGTTGATAAACCATATTGACGATATAGCAACCAGTGATGAAGCAGTTGTATGCAGTGAGTAGAAAATGGTAAGACAATGCATCTTCATGTATCATCATATCAGCGCGATACCAACACCAAGCTGATCATTCTATCACAATTACATCAATTAACCAGTATGGTGACCATCAACATATCACATAATCTGGTTGATATCACATAACCTGGTTCATATCATAACATCAATTAAATAGTTTGAGCACTCGACAACAGGCATCAACCAGTCTTCTCACCAAAGTTCACCATCCGTGAAGCATCATGATTCATCCTTCATCATGGCTGTTAAACATCATTAGCCGCCAACCTCAGTCGTATGCCCATCATTTTGTAATCATTTAACCACACTTTACTTTTGCTGAGTATAATCTATAGCTGGTTACTAACCATCATTAGCCATCAATAAACCATCAATCAACGAGTTTAAACCACCACTTAACCAACATGTGCCAACATCATTAACCATAATTGACCATCATTAAACATCATTTACAATTCTCCAATTCTCCATATTTATCCATCATGCAACCGTCAATGAACCTCGAATCAACCACTCAGCAACCATCGATTCGCCTACTAGACAAAAATTGACCATCAATTAGCCAACAATTGATTCATAAAGCACTTTTTGATGGCTATAAAATCACCGTATCAAAAAGTTTGTCCTTTGATCCTGTACCCACTGTGACGCAAAACATGCAGAAAAAAGTCCCCCCTTGAACAGAGAGATACTCAGACCCGAAATGTTTCGCCAAATTGGCTACTGTATACGAACTGAGCATGTTTGTCAAATAAGCATCAACTGACCATAACTCAACCAACAACCACTACCCAGCAGTCCATCAGCAATTACTCCTCATCAACAAACAAACGTGAATCAACTGATCATTTAGCCTTATATTTAGCCATTAGCTTGATCAACTAGCCAACTGGTGATTAATCTAGCCATATTAACCCATGATCAACCCAATATTCACCAACCATATTCGCCAACTGGTTGACAAATTGCTGGTTCTAGCCATTTGGCGCCGGCGCGCGCCAGGTGCTACCAGGCTTGAGCAGTGCGCACCGCACCGTGGCGGATCAGCCTGGAACCATCATCACCCACCTGCCGTTCTACGTGTGGCCTGGCGTTCAACGGTGGCTTCGTTGGTAGGATCTGACGGTCGGTGGGTGGTTGACTTGTGGCGAAGTGGTGGGTAAGTGAAGGATAATGATGGTTCAAAGTGGTTGATGATCATTATTTGATTCATAGTAGGTAAATTGAGGCTTGTAGAGGTTAATTGATGGTTCATAGTGGCTAATTAATGGTCCATAGTGGTGAACTAGTGGTTAATGATGGTGAATTCATGCCCAATTGTTGGTAAGTTGTTGGTTGCTGGTGAATTCTGGTGAATTGCTGGTTGCTTGTTGATTGATGGTAAATTGTTGGCGCAGTTTGGCGGTTCATGATGGCTATGATGGGGGGCCACCCTGGTGACTTGCTAACTGTTGACCAGGTGGTTACGACATGAGTAATGTGCTGCGCACTTCTTGGTTTGATATGCTGAACCATGAAAATTTAACCACCAAAGAGAATACCAGGTTCATACATAGAAATCTCTATGGTGAATTCTCGGTTTATGAGAGTATTGTTGATGTGTGAGGGTCCCCGGACATCGAGATTTCTCATTCGCTGATGCCGTGAGTTGCCATTTACTGCCCCCCATGAAATTCCCAGGGTAAAAGGCAACGCAGCCCACACGCGTTTGCGCGAACCATGCAGTCCCACCGCCCCATTCAGAAACTTCCTGTGCCACCGGCGATGCCACACCTTGCTGCGTGCCGTAACGGAGGCCCATCTATTCCTACGACTACTACGGCAACCCTGTGGAGACGGGCACCGACACCTTCCTCATGAAGATGGCAGGCAGCTGAGCAGCGTTACTGGGATTGGTCCATGGGTTCCAGCTCTTGAAAGGGGGAGCTTAATTGGGCACCGGGTTCTAGCCTTTCAAGGGGGAGCGATTTGGAGCTACGAGGGGAGTTCTAGCCAAATGCGATTTTTTTTCATGATTTTGGTGTTTAGTTGCCAGGCATTCGCTGTTGACCAATCCCCATGATGGGTCTGACGCTTGTTTTTCTGGCTCATTCAAGCGGCTATCTAAAACTCAAATGAATCCAGTGGTTTGACCCAGGGCCATATCAGTTCGCAGTTCCACTCAATTTGGAAGATCCAGGGGTTATTCCGTTCACAGCCTCGGATATGATCTAGTTAGCAAGTAGGATGATCAAACAAGTACAACTCATTGTACTTGCTTGCCATTTCCTGTACCCCAGTAGGGGGTCATTGGATTTGTTGTTTATATTGCCATCGTTGTTTATGGCATGAACCCCTCGAGAGCGTCGCGCTGTTGACGTTTTTCATGTCTGTTGGCAAGTGCCAAAAAACACCAGCCAGTTTTTATTTATTAGAAATAGCTAACAGTAATACTGTGGTAGTTATTAAAAATTGAATAGCACAAATAATTATTAAGATTATTTTCTGTTAACTGTGGTTTTTGTTAGCAGCGGTTTTCTTGTGATATTTAACCAGCAAAGAACCGGCTAATCCACAGTAACATTGTGTTCACCCTTGAGCCACGATCCGCAGTGAGGATCATGAAAAATGGCTTCCCGCTACAAGCAACAATTCTTGTTGTTGACATCCCCCATTACCATAAACCATTTGGTAACCAGCTAGACCATCAGCATGTGTCACTCTAAACCAATAGTCAACCTATGAACCCAAAAAATGGCTAACTGGTTTGAAACCGTCACGTAACCATTTATCCATCATAAACCATCATAACACAACCATTCTGATCTATCATACACCAGCCTATGACCATTTTGATCCACAATTAACCCATCATGTAACCATTGCAACCCATTATGCACCATCATCAACCTCCGTCATTTGTCATAATCCTTCAATCAACCGTTCCAAGCGATTACAAACCATCAATTCACCATTCTAATTAAGTAGGAACCATCAGTTTACCATGTGGATCCATTGTGAATCATTACAAACCAACAATATAAATACATTCCAATTCACTACAAACCATCAATCGAGCATCCTGATCGATTGTGAATCATCAGAAACCCATTCTAATTGATTACAAACCGCCATATAACATAATGATTGAGTGATGGTCTTGCGCCGTTGTATGTATTTGCATGTGGACCATTAAGTAACCATTAATTTGAAGCATCAGTCAACCACATTTGATTGCTTAAGTACCCACACCCATATGCAACCTGAAACATTTGGGTGACACGGAGCGGCAGGCGGCTACCATGGTCGACTGGAGAGACAGCCGTGACTCGAAGAAGAACCACGAGGGGTGGTAACACCAGTGGATTGACCTCTTGGGATTTTAATGGGTTTAATGGGTTTAATGAATGGGTTAATCCATTAGTACCCATCCAAATGGGTTTAATCATTCATTAAATGGGTTTGATATGATGATTAATCACCCAATAGTGACCACATTAAATGGGTTTAACGAATGATTAATGGGTTAATCCATTTTTGAAAATGAATAATCACTTCAAATTAATCACTTCATTTATTATGCCCATTAATCGATGACCATTAAAATTCATCATCATTTGTTTGGCTTTAATAGTGACCACGAATGGTATGGCAATGGGTGCAATGAAGGGCTATACTAATGGTCATAATTGTATACTAATGCTCATAATTGATCAAGTTTAATGGTCATCAATTAATGGGCATAATAAAAGGTAGTGAACCCGTTAGTACATCCATTAATGGATGACCATGTTAGTGAATATAAGTAATATAAAAAAAAAAGTTAGTGAACGGGCTTATGAGTTATATTTCATCATTGTTGGTGAATGGGTATAAGTACTTGTTTTCATGGGTACCATATCTCACAATAATGAATAACTGCTACTGTACAACAATTACGACAATCGATTATCAAGGATCGGCAATGAGTAATGAGTAATTATGTTATATCATGGGTGTATTAACATCATTGTTACGTTAAAATGGCAATAGTGGTTAGAAACATTGTCATCCTCAAATCTTACCAAAGACTGAATACACCATATACGGCTATGTGCCAAGATAGTGGTACCCCAAAACCAACAGCTTCTTAGTAAAATGATGTTTTTTGTTGGGCCAATTTTGGCACATACCCATATTACTGGGCATACTATTAATGATCAACCAGCTGGACTTGGGGCTGCTTCGATATTCCCGGGAAAACTTTGTAGGTAGTTGCTATTGAAACATATGATTGGTTATATTCCCTTAAGCTTGAAGATTATTTCGTATATACGTGTACCCAAACTATCAAGTACTTCAAAAGTACCAAAACAAAGTCGATTATGGGTTTGAAAAATAGTAGCTCATAGTAGCTCAAAAAACATGATAGTTGTATTTCAACAGAATGCATACCCACTATAAGTGGCCATGAAACAATAACGGGGTAAACGAGGGACTGTTATGCTAGGCTAGTTCACTAGGGTAACTACCGAGCTTACGGTGGGTATAAGGATACTAGGATGTTTTTTAGTTATATATTATATGATGAACGCCATTACTTGGATGCGCAATTGGCGTTAGTTCCCTGGGAGAGCAAGCTTGAAAGGCCAATCCTTCCTGCTATTCCTTTGGCGACACCAATTTCCAAACGCTTCGCTTTGAAACAAAAGTCAAAAGTCAAGCTTTGCAAGCGGAGGATAGCAAGAGTACAATGTCGGGCCCGATCACATCCTCGTCTCGGTAGAAACGAACGCACCTACTGGTCGGAGGCCCTAAGACCTGAAAACATCCAAAAGTGCCAGACGCACTCATCCCCGAGGCGGCACTAGTGGATGTCAACCAGACAGCCGTCCAGGAACACCAGGAGTTCATCATGGCCTGGCTCATCGTCAAGATGGCCATGCCAGAGCTCACGGAGACTCCGAAGGACCTGTCATCTGACGCAACTCCACATGCTCCAGGAAACGGCAGTTCGCGAACGAAAGCAAAGGCTGCAAGAAAAGAAAGAAGCGCAAGCAGAAAAAAGGAAGAGGCGCGTCCAAAGCTTGACGTGAAACACATGCTTCACTTGAGAGAACTTCAGGAACGGGCGTTCAGTGACTGCAGAAGTTTCGCTGGCCAGCGGCCATAGCCAAGTCGATTGCGGCTCGATGGTTTGCTCTTCGACTTCGTTGGTTTTGACCCTGGATGAATTCCAGACAGCAAAGGTCAGTAGTTAATGGGCCTAATGAATGTTAATGAACGAGGTTCTAATGATCTCATTGTTGCTAATGAGTGCATGGGTATAACAAACGTTTTAATGGGTATGATGATCATTCATCATGGTGATTTTTGGTTGTAACAATCAGTTATCAACGATCGTCATTGAGTAATGAGTATATGTATAATTGCTGGCCCCCCCCCCCACAGTGCCTACATTTCTGCCTTTCAAAGCACGGAGGTAGTAAATTATCTTGATTTACCTTGTTCAAACAATTCTTTGTTTTTGTTTGGCGTGGGTCCGTTGACTACAGAGGTTGCACCACAACAATTCGATGACCATGTGGGCAGGTAGCTAAGTGAAATCATAACCAGTTTAAAAACCAGTTATGGTAGATATATCATATATCTATATAGTTAATTAAATGGCATTGGTTTAGAACACATATGCTTTGGGCTTCCCAGCGGACAAATAAAGGTGACCATCATGTCCAGCCACAGTGGATCAAGGCCAGTGACATACCTGGAGAACAACACCTACATCGTGAGAAATCTCTCGGTGGCCAGTGCCTGGGCTCTGAATTGTGTTTGAACTACAAGGGACCCGAGGTCCCAAATCCCTAGCTCAGTTGAAGAATCAAGGACTCGAAGCGTTTCATGGCAGATGTGCGCCGAAGCCATGACCGGAACATGCAAATAATCCTCAGGAGGTTACACCCTTGACCACTTCTGAGCTAAGCAGCCGAGACAAGGGTTGTTTGTTATTGTGGTGTTTCATATGGTCATGATCACGTTGCGTTGTTTCCTTTGCCCATCCTGTCATCAACACAGCAAGTTTGAGGCATGCAGGATCGGAACATGAACGCCCAATGAGGACCTTTGCAGCGAAGCCGTGTGGTTCAAGCGAAGGGACAAGGAGATTCATCCGCCCGGAGGGTCTATATTTGTGCTGGTGAGATGCCAGTATCAATCCTAGTTGCCTTGATGATGGTCTCGCAATTCGCCAGTGCTATGGGCGTTGGCGGAGCAGTGGATGATGAAGTTCCAGCTTCCATTTCCACGGAAACGGGATTTTATGCACAGCATGGAGCTTTGGAGCTCTTGGCTAGTGGGGGGGCCACGTCTCTGAAAATTCCAGCGTCTTGCCTTGAAAGGTTTGCACTTTATTGCACTTTCTGTTTTTTGGGGCGTTCGTTACGTTTGATTATCGATAAGAAGCAGAACCCAGCAAGAACTGATGTTTTTTTGCAGTATGTTTAAGTGTTTTGGCGGCATTGTTGTCCTAGGTGTTTCTTGAAGACTGGAGGGCCAACACCATTGCTCGTACCAACGATGGGGGAATCCTCTACCGCAGCTGGCTTCAAAACCTCATCCGGAAGGCAAACACACTATCATTGAATGTCACACTGGTGACAGGCGATGGTCGGCCAGCCAGCCAAGAATGCCAAGCAATGCAGATTTGGGAAGAAATGGAGCAAGACAGCGATTGGCAAGAAATCAACAAGGTTGCTGCCGTCGTGCGGCACGAGGACATTTCGCTTCTTGAGGTGGCCACTGCAAGCAATGCCACCGATTCTTGTCACAAGGCCTTCCTGAACTCGTCCAATGTGGCCAAGCCCGCGCAATCCACCGGATGGCCATCATTGAGTTCGTTTTCAGAATTCATGTTGAACGCTCCTCTGATGGCTTATGTGTACAAGAATCCTACCTGGATGCTTGCAGCTCTTTCCATGCAGAGCCATCCAGCCAGCGCAGCCCCCGCAGGCTGCCTCGCCTGCTGGGTAACATGCTGTGGAGGAATGAGCCTGATATGTGGCTGCGTGGCCCTCCTGTTCATTCCTCCGGCATTTTTAGAGTGCGCCGCAGCGGCGTGCGGCGGACTCTGCCTGTCGACGTGCAACGCGGGTTGCATAGGGTCCCCATTGTGACTGCCGAGTCCGCCGCCCGCCGCACGCGGT
>VSDK01023410.1:25293-119574 GCA_009767595.1 Symbiodinium kawagutii
AGAGTGCGCCGCGGCGGCGTGCGGCGGACTCTGCCTGTCGACGTGCAACGCGGTTTGCATAGGTTCCCCATTGTGACTGCAGAGTCCGCCGCACGCCGCACGCGGTACCCTGTCCTAGCGCGACTTGTCTTGCCATGTTGACTGGGGTTGGATACCTGCGGAGTTTGAGTTTGGTCTCATAGATATTGTTCCCTGTTGGACTGGCTCTTGTTCAGTCCTTTGTGCAGGCAGCGCTCAACTTCACAATCTTGGATATGCAGCTGGGTTTTTAACTGGGATGTAACAATAGGTAAAAACCCTATAAGGGTAGCTCAGAACTCCTATAACCATGGTTAGTTCCAACTTGCCAACTGAGAGAATGCACATCCAAGTCTAAAGCATCACGCAGACAGGGCATGTTCACAGAACCAACATGCCTTTGATGCTCCGTGAAGCGTCTAGCTTGCAGATCAATGGGAGTCGGCCAAAGGTACCCTGTCCTAGCGCGACTTGTCTTGCCATGTTGACTGGGGTCGGATACCTGCGGAGTTTGAGTTTGGTCTTATAGATTTTGTTCCCTGTTGGACTGGCTCTTGTTCAGTCCTTTGTGCAGGCAGGGCTCAACTTCACAATCTTGGATATGCAGCTGGGTTTTTAACTGGGATGTAACAATAGTTTAAAACCCTATAAGGGTAGCTCAGAACTCCTATAACCATGGTTCGTTCCAACTTGCCAACTGAGAGAATGCACATCCAAGTCTAAAGCATCACACAGACAGGGCATGTTCACAGAACCAACATGCCTTTGATGCTCCGTGACGCGTCTAGCTTGCAGATCAATGGGAGTCGGCCAAAGGTACCCTGTCCTAGCGCGACTTGTCTTGCCATGTTGACTGGGGTCGGGTACCTGCGGAGTTTGAGTTTGGTCTCACAGATTTTTTCCCTGTTGGACTGGCTATAGCAGCTTTTCAGTCCACTGTGCAGGGTGACACCGGCTAAGTCCGGCCAAGTTGCATGGTAAAATGGGTTGTGAAGCGGCATGATGTGTTTGAATTTGCATTTGTATGTTTGCAAGTGTGCTGGGGATGAGTGTGAACTGGGGTGAGGGTCTCTAGCGATTATGGTGTGGTTGCTTTCGCCATAGACCTGCCAGACTTGACCGAATAACTAACCTCTTCTAAACAATATTGTCACTAAAACGAACATTGTTTGCGTTCGGATGCGTAGAAGCAAGCACCCATCTTGACCAGATATTTGCTGAGCAATAACGGAATAAACATTACTGTTTTTTCTGGTCAGCACTCAACTTGCTGCAATTTTCAAGGTTGATGTTTGGGTCCTCATTGCAGAGTGCTCGGTCACCATGGTAAGGGTGCAATGGTTTGCGATGTCATCTTGACCTAGGATGAACCTGCCATTTAGCAGCTTGATTTCCTGGGTGTGAAACCCAAGAGTTCTGATCAGGTACAATGGGACATTTCCTAATGATACTGGCTGGTACTTTGATTCGCATTTGTTATTTCCGTAGTGATTATATGTGATTATTAACAAATGATTGACCAATATTCTTCAAAGGGGTGGTTCAACCACCAACCAGGATAGTCTCGTTGTTTTAGCTTCTATTTTGAGCTACCCTGTTCAACAGTTTAACCATCATTCGCCATGAGCACGTAAATGACCATCCATCACTAATCACCAATCATCGTCTACCACTACTAACGACCATCAACCAACCACATTGACCATCATCAACCACTAAAATTCTAACCATCATCTGACCATTCTCCACCACCATTCCCAAGACCTGAGGCCGAGATTTGTTTCAACTCCACATCGAGCCTTGGTCACTGTCCAACCTAAGGTGACACAAAGAGAACAGATGGGTTGCGCTAGGACATTTGGTTGGTGGTTTTGATTGACATGTTTGAGATTTTCCCTACTAAGATGTCTGGTTGGTTGGTTGGTTGGTTGGTTGGTTGGTTGGTTGATTGGTTGATTGGTTGATTGGTTGATTGGTTGATTGGTTGATTGGTTGATTGGTTGATTGGTTGATTGGTTGATTGGTTGCTTGGTTGGTTGGTTGGTTGGTTGATTGGTTGGTTTGCGCATATTTTTTCAAAAGGGTAGTTCAACCACCCACTAGACATGGTTTTGATGGGTTTCCTCGCCAAAAAAAAAACATGTTTTCCTGTCAGAATAATGGTTCCTTCCTACGAAAGTGATGGGGGATCCTACTATTGCTAAGTTATTCTACTTCTATTGATGGTTGTCGTATATTGATGGGAGGCAATTACACTGCTGACCCCACATAAGTGGATTGATGTTGACCGCATTGCCAGGGTTGTTCCCAAGAGTAAAGCTTTCCTACTAAAATAGAACCCACCCCCAATCAACAAACTGGCCGTGTACTAATCCTCGATTCACATTAATTATATCTTTGTTAGGCATGGTAGGCATTACAATTTGCCACGAGACCATTTGGTCGTATACGTGGGAGTATCCCGATCCCAAACATGATTGTATCGAAGACGGCAAGCCACGATCAAGGGGTACCACCAAGTTCGGCGGCGTTTCTCTTGATATAAGGTCCGGTCCCCCTTCTTAGTCATCACATGGTCTCCACCTGCATTCGATTCGTACTCACCAGCTGGTTACATGCGGCTACGCATCTGATCATGGCACCCAGCTCTGCAAGCTAAGTTACCCCTCAGTCGCACAAGGTTTGTCAGCAGTTACCAGCCTCGCGACCGAGAGGTAACCAGCTTGAACCAGCGTGAAGGTTAGAACCAGCTTGAAGGGTTGGAAGTGTCAACCACAAGTTGTACCCTTTGGCTCACCTGGAAGCTGAAAATCACCATTTTCTATAGGTAAACCAGCTGTTAGTGATGGATTTTCCCGCGACCAGGGCAATGTTTACCAGAGTTTAACCGGCTGAGATGCTTCCAAAAATAAATTGGAACCCATTGACCCTATGACTGTTGATACTTGGACGTTCTTCTCCACTGCAAAGTGAGTGATTACCTTCATCATGGGCATCATAGTTCAAACAGGGTCTGTTACCATCGGTTAGTTCCATGTGTCACTGATTCCGCAGCTTCTATCCCCACCTAAAATCAAAGGTCATAGATGGTTATAGGGGTTATATAGGTTATATGGTCAAATCCACAGCTCACCTAAGTTGCATGGCTATAGGGGTTACATAGTTCACCCATGCAACTGACGCCTCTTCACGTCCCATGAATTACGGCACAGCAACCTACTGATGGTCCCTCGCTGTTGAGGATCTCCTGTCCTTGCGGCACAACAACAGCCTTTCGCAGTGCCCGGAGCTCTCTCCGGTGCCAGGCGCGGCCAGTGATGGGGCCTGGCGAGCTGGGGAGCTGGCAGCTAAGCATCAATCTTTGTGGGGGATACTATGGCTTAACAATGGTTTTATAATAGCTAATAATGGTTGATAATGGTTAGTAATGGTTGATAATGGTTAGTAACGGTTGATAATGGTTAATAACGGTTGATAGAGGTTGATAATGGTTAATAACGGTTGATAGAGGTTGATAATGGTTAATAACGGTTGATAGAGGTTGATAATGGTTAATAACGGTTGATAGAGGTTGATAATGGTTAATAACGGTTGATAGAGGTTGATAATGGTTAATAACGGTTGATAGAGGTTGATAATGGTTAATAACGGTTGATAGAGGTTGATAATGGTTAATAACGGTTGATAGAGGTTGATAATGGTTAATAACGGTTGATAGAGGTTGATAATGGTTAATAACGGTTGATAGAGGTTGATAATGGTTAATAACGGTTGATAGAGGTTGATAATGGTTAATAACGGTTGATAGAGGTTGATAATGGTTAATAACGGTTGATAGAGGTTGATAATGGTTAATAACGGTTGATAGAGGTTGATAATGGTTAATAACGGTTGATAGAGGTTGATAATGGTTAATAACGGTTGATAGAGGTTGATAATGGTTAATAACGGTTGATAGAGGTTGATAATGGTTAATAACGGTTGATAGAGGTTGATAATGGTTAATAACGGTTGATAGAGGTTGATAATGGTTAATAACGGTTGATAGAGGTTGATAATGGTTAATAACGGTTGATAGAGGTTGATAATGGTTAATAACGGTTGATAGAGGTTGATAATGGTTAATAACGGTTGATAGAGGTTGATAATGGTTAATAACGGTTGATAGAGGTTGATAATGGTTAATAACGGTTGATAGAGGTTGATAATGGTTAATAACGGTTGATAGAGGTTGATAATGGTTAATAACGGTTGATAGAGGTTGATAATGGTTAATAACGGTTGATAGAGGTTGATAATGGTTAATAACGGTTGATAGAGGTTGATAATGGTTAATAACGGTTGATAGAGGTTGATAATGGTTAATAACGGTTGATAGAGGTTGATAATGGTTAATAACGGTTGATAGAGGTTGATAATGGTTAATAACGGTTGATAGAGGTTGATAATGGTTAATAACGGTTGATAGAGGTTGATAATGGTTAATTATGGGATACCGATGGTGAATTGGGGCGGTTAACCAAGCAATAGTAATGTTGACCCAGCGGTGGTTCACCCATAGTATCCCCCAGAAAGATTGATCAACAAGGGATACTGTACTCTTGTATGGGGGAGTACTAAGCAGCTAAGCAGCTGGGTTAGTAATGGTTAATCAGCGGCCAGAGTGGGTAGTAATAGTTGGTAATAGGTAAGAAGCAGCTGACCAGCAATTGTGATCTGATTATGACCAACAATGAATGGTTGGTGGTTTGATTGACATTTTGCTTATTTTGCCACTTGTAATCATTGACACATGCTTGGTTGACGAATATTTTTCACAGGGGTGGTTCAACCACCAACCAGATAATATCAGCTGTAGTGGTATCCCCCGGCAAGATCAGTATTCAAGACAAACAGACAAAAAACACCAGGAAACACAAAACAAACAAAAAACACAACAAATAAAAAACAAAAAAGCAAAACTATGGTGCCAAACTGTTTGCCATTTAATCTCCCCGATGGGTCTGGAAATTGTTTTTTGTTGATTTTGTTTTGGTGTTTTTTTCTGTTTTTTCTAGTCTTTCGGGGGGGTTGTAGCAGACGTAAATATAAATGACACTATTTAATTACTAAATCTGAAAAAATATGTTTGATCATATACGCGAACCTAGTGAATGACTGAATGTGAAGGTAAATTTGGCCGAAGTTGTTTTTTCCAATCAAGCAGTGTGCCCCTGATTGTGGTTTCCCTGTTCATTGTGCACGCTCATGCCGCGACCAAAGTGCGCTTGTGGCAAGTGGGGGCCGGATCGATGTGAATGCCAAAAGGAAAATCCCATGCCATCAGTGGAGACAATGGACGTGGAAGCCTGAGAGCATGAAGCTGCAACAATTGCAGCTAAAGCAAGAGATCGATAGCCAGCAGCACCAGCGTCAACAACAAGAGTGAGGGCAAGGGTAAAGGCTGGTGGCCAAGCCAAGGCGAGAAGGGCATAGGTGGTGCTTGTACCCAATCATCATTGCTTGTTGTTTTGTGTGGTGCCCTTTTGCACACCCTTGGCATGCTCAACCACCATTCTCCATAAATTGTTCGCGTTGTTTCAATTCCTTGGTCCACAAGGTACTAAGTATATAAACGCAAACAAACTTGAAAGTAACGCCGCAAATCTGTGGCATGAATGCCATCATGAGGACTGATGATTCAGGTCGTGCTGATTCTCAAGATAAGATCCGTCAACCATAGTGCTATTGCACTTGCATGGTAATGGGTACCCCGTGGTTGTGTGATCATTAACATGTTTTGTTCAACCCCTCAATATTTTGTTTGTACTCCGCAGTATTCGTGTTTTGCCTTGTTTGGCCCTCCCCTCTTGGTATGATAGCTATCACAGTGATGTTGTTCGTGGTAGCCGTGATTATGTAGCAAGGGGTGGCTATGAAGGGTTATCACTTTGATAATGGGAAGAGCCACGGTGTTGATGAACATTGTAATGAGAATAGCCACAAGCATGATGTCAATTCCATGAATTCCTTCCGGTGTGGTTAAAGTGATGATTGCCGGGGTGCTAAGTACTGCTGATTCTGACATCATCTTACATGAGTAATGAACCATCCATAACTTTCGGAGTTCCTTAGGGCTTGAGAAATCACCATATCAAAATGATTCACTGGTAACGTATGTGTTGTTCATATTTGTGGGGTTTATTGATTCTTCTCCGTATAGTACCATGATTTTGCAGATGTCATTGGGAATGGCAACAACGAACGTGACCACTGGGTGATTGTCATGTTTTTGAAACGAATACTATTCCTGCACATGGCGAAAACAAGTACTATTATGTTGTTTGTCCATGTTCATGTTTAATTTTACACCCCAGTATTATTAATGATAGTATTGGTTCTGAACACATGCACCATTATTTTCCAGCATTAATCAGTTGGTTTAACAATTATTCAAGCACTACAAGCCATTGCATAGCCAGCAAAAAACCATTGCATAGCCATCATCAGTCATTACCTATTTTTTATCAATCATCCTATTGCCCTTAGCATTAACCATTAGAAGCCACTTTACAGCCATTAGACACCATTTAGCCATTCTACAACCATTGCGACCACTAGTAGATGTGACAATGAAACTTTTGCCATTTTCTGTCACCCTTAGTATAAACCATGACAAGCATTATTCACCATTACTAACCACTAAGTAACTATTAATTAACCAGTAGTAGTCATGGATTTAACATTCATTGACTTTGATCATCTCTTCTCACTTTTGTCCTCGTCATTGTGACGCCATTTCCCGGGCAGGCTTTTGTCGCTCCGCCGGGGAATTGTCAACTTCAAAAAAAAATTAAAGGTCGGCAATTGCAAAGTACTACAGAGTGGTACCCCCCAGTGATCGCTAGCTTAGGTTAGCTCACAGCTTTGCAGCTACCAGGCAAATACAAGATTTACTGGTTACAGTATATCTTCTATTTGCCTGATAGTTACAGTATATTACTATTATGGTAGTTATGATTTAGTATATTCCTGTGACTATAAATGAATGACCAAGGCACTTTAAATGGTGGCGAATCTAAACCAACATATGACCGGGGACTACTCTGTCCTGAATCTCACAACCTTGGCTGTGAACATCATACATCATCATTTGCAATGGGTTCTGAACCCTAATACGCAATCATGAAAACCAAATAGGTTATACAAGGCTTATAACCATCAATAATGGCTAGTAATAGGGGATGATCACCAACAAAAATGGTTAACAAACTACTGGTTGGTGGTTTCAAACATTTTTGATGTGCACTTGTAATTGTTAACAAATGGTTGGTTGACAAGCATCTTTTTCATGGCAGTTGAAACCACCAACCAGACAATCATGAATACCAAATATATCGAAGATAAATCATTCTTAACCTCAAATTCAAAAATTGAGATTCAATCAACTGGATAGCAGTTAATCCACACAGTAATGATCAATCAATAAGTATCGTCATTTTCGCCATCATCACCCCACCAGTACCAAACATCAACCATATCAAAGTCCATTTATCGCTATGAACCTACATATTAAGAGAACTGATGAGATGAATATCTATTAACTAGGTGGCTTGCAGCTACCCACTTAGATGTTTACTGTGTCTTGGGGATATGATTGGTTTACCATATAGCCACTGAAAACTAAAGTTTTGGCAAGGGATTTGTAAGCCACCAAGTTGACCGTGCTACGCGCTCACAATTTGTATTGCCAGAAACCATCAACCATTACTGGTTGGTGGTTTGATTGACATTTTTTATTTTCCCTAATGGTTGTTCACAACTGGTTTGTTGACTAATGTGTTTCATAGGGTTGGTTCAACCACCAAGCAGATGAAGGCTGGTGGATTCGCCGTTGTGCCGTTGCAGGCGGAGAGATTTACCAACTCACAGCCTCTCGGCAGCGCTGGTGGGGCATGGTGGTGGTCAAGGGCGCCGCGGCTAAGGGTTTTGATAGGGGTTGTGACCATTATTGAATTTTAATGGTTGAGAATAAAATTAGTGGTTAACCATTATTATAAGTTTTAATGGTTGAGAATAGGACTAGTGTTTAACCTAATCTTAGTCATTATTAAGGACTTTGAAGGGTTATATCCATTATTAATGGTCAAGATTCGGGTTTTATATGGTTTTCGGGGGGCTATAACAAGGTTACTTTCATGGTATGTTGCCAGTAAAAGAAAGACTGGTCATCATGATTGGGGTGGTCAGCTTTTTGTGGGGAAGGATGATGTCCTTATTGATTTGCACCATCAGTTGCTTACCATGAACAATTAGTTGAGTTCGTGACTCACCATCAAATCCATGGGTGTTGTTAAGAGATGGACCTCCCAATATCGTCATACTGTTTTGGGCACCGTTTTGACAAACCAAAAAGCATTAAGTTCACGGGATGCTCCAGGTCAAGCAATGGCATTTGTCCAGTAGGGGGCCGTGATACAGGCTGCTCCGGTTGGTTCCCTCCGTGGCAAAGTCACCATCAATGACCATCCATCATCTGGCAGTGGGTCAAAACCCCGTACCCCTGGTTCCCCATCATGAACCATTGTTTTCCCTATAGTTTGTTGGTAGTTATTATCCCCTAATATTGGTTGATTAATATTGAGCCATAGCCATCTAGCCGGTACGGCTAATGACCTCTGAAGCATCATGGGCTAATCTATCACTGGCAGCTCCAAAATCAGGCTGATCAGCCACCTGGCTTGGGCCAACCCCATGCTCCTCAACCATGATCGACAGAACCATGACCTTCAAGGGGTCCATTCGATGATGACTGCAGTTTATTTGAGGGTGAACTCATGGTTGACTAATGAGTCAAACATTGTTAATGACGGCTGAATTCTGGTTGGCGAAGGGTTATTGGGTGATTAAGGAAGAAAAACTGATATAATAATGAACTAGTGGTTTGTTTTGGTCAATTAATGGTTCCTGATAGCTATGGATGGCAATTTATCCTTGACAATGCTTAATAAAGATATCGTTGACTATGGTTCCTCATGCTTTTCAAAAAACTATTCGTTACTAATGGCTCGCATAATGGCCAGGCAGATACGAATGCTGAATAGAACATTTGCCGATGGTGTTAGTAAGCATTAGTAACTGGTACTCACCATCACTAATCATTGGCAACCATTAGTAAGCGTTGGTAGCCAGTAGAAACCATCACTAACATTAGTTACTAATCCATTCTTACAAACCGTTAGATGAGTTACTAGCATTAGGCTGCTAACATTGGATACTAGTAACCATTCTTACATTAGTTACAAGTGGCCACCCACATTTGCTGGTGGATAGTTATCACCAACTTGGCGAGCTCGGCGATGATCCCTTGTGTCATTTCAGCAAGCTGTGGAGATGCTACGCGGTACCCGTGACTTACGAAACTGCAAAAATGGTGGTTTCTCAAAATAGGGGACCCCAAAATGGTTGGTTTATTTACTATAAATGGCTAATGAAGGATGATTTGGGGGTACCCCTATTTTGAGAAACCACCAAATAAGCAATACGGCTGTCTCTCAAAATAGGGTACCCCCCAATCATCCAATGTTGACTAGTTATTGCAATAAACCAACCATTTTGGGGGGTCCCCTATTTTGAGAAACCACCATATGGCTGAATGGTGCTTAGCGATGGGTATTCATGCTTAATGGTGAGTGTTGATGGTTGGTGATGTTGAGAGATGATGGTTATTGATGCCTAATGATGTTTAAATCACCATTATTGGCATTGTCTCCTGTTGTCAACTATTGCCCGTCACCAGCAATCAACAAACATCAGAATTTAACTTTATAGTAATGCTCATTATCGCCATGGTTGTCGTTAATTAGGATATCGTTTTTGATGACAAACGCTTTCACCCTCATTAGCATAATTGGGTTTATAGCACCATTACGATAAATCCAAATTTGAATGATTAGAGGTCATTGATAATGGCTTTTGATGGCTGTCAACCGGCGTGAACAGTGTTGCGATCAATCAGGCTGTGTTGACAATTAAAGTTCAACGTCAACAACCATCAAAAGCCACGAATAACGACCAAATGGACCAAATCAAATGGGTCAGATCACTGCAGGTCCACCGGTTCGAATTGCGGAATTCTCACCACTGATCCTCACCCAAGCGCTGTATGATGAGCTTGTGGCATTGCTGACAGCTCAAAGATTTGGCCAGTTTGTTCGGGCCAGTCTTGAAAGAATCCCTGTTAAAAGGACTGACCATTTGGCCTATTGATACCAGGCTCAACAACATGGACTACAATAGTGTTTCAAGTTTTGCTGACAAGTCGTTTTGCTGAATGATCGCAATTCACTTTCTTCATCGATGAGAATTGCATGTCGCCTCAAGTTTTCTTTTCGCATCCGCAGCCACGGATCGGTGTCTATTCGACCGGCATGTGAAGAGAACCGCGGCCTCGGTGCTGTGCTCCTGGATGTGGGTCATCCCCTCGGTCAGCAGGTTGGCGAACAAGGAAGCGTTGGATCTGACTAGACTTTTCTGGAGCGCGGTACCAGTTGGAATCGGTACTACACCGACTTTTTCACTCACTTTAATCCACAATTGAAGGTGAGCTTTCGAGTTTCTCCTCAGCTCAGGGGTCTTGTCGTGCTTAGACGGCCAACGCATGGAAACACCCTGGAATCTTTGATGGTCCCGATTTACGAACTTGGAGCTCAGTTCCAAGACCTCCAAGCACCACCACCAGCTTGCTGCACCCACGAGCAAAAGAAGCCTGAACTGCCACGTGAGTCGGGTGGTCCGGGCGTCAGCCAAAAGGAGATTGAAGAGTACAAGCTCAGGCGGACGTGGTGGCATCTGGTGCGGGTGCCGACATTTGTTGACCCTGGCAGTTTCCAAGCATCACCATCACTGATTTTTTGTTTGAAATCAGCCCTCGCGGAGATCAAGGGCGCCCAAGCGCCCTTGGAAAGGCACCTCAACAGAAGCATTGCTGGGGAAGTCATCAGATATCCAGTGTGATGCGCAGATGTTTTAAATTCTTATTTGATGGATAGTATTAATTGGAAGCCATTTTATGATAACAACTTTTGTGATATCTCGTTGCATGAAATTCTTTCCCATTAGAATCACTATTGCAAATTATCCATTCACATTCAATGTGGTAAAGATGCTTTACCACTAAATACATGAAGTGACTGCAATACAGAAGTCCTTGCAACTTCTGATCTTGAACCATCCACAACCACCCCCTGATCAACCATGGCAAACAGCAACTGGCGCAGTGGCCGAGGAGCAACGTGCCATCGGGAGCCGTGCCAGCTTGAGGTGCTACTCAGGTGCGGGTGACGGCAAGCCACACAAGGGTGATGAGTATACCAGTGACCTGGTGGGTTGCGAATGATTGATATTGGTTGATCAATAGTCATCATTACTGGTCAATAGGGACTGATATTGGTTGACCTGGTGGTTGGTACATGGGGGTTCTCAAGATTGGGAAACCCCGAAAATGGTTGGTTGATTCTTACAAATTGCCAATATTGGGTGATGTGGGGGTTCTCCGATTCTGGGAACCACCATGTTGGTTGACCTACTATAATGGTCAATAGCTGCGATTATTACAGCTAGTGGGTTAGCCGTCGCTATGGTACAGATGCATATGAACGACATGAAATTTGTCACTGGCAATTCGGAAACTGCTGCTGCTGATGGTTCGTCAAGTTCACCCTCAAACCCAACCATCAACAATTTGCAGTTTAAGTGGATGAAACCATGAAATCACCACCAGTTCACACACAAACGAATGATTTTATTTTGCCAAGTTGATGCTTCACCCACCACACATGCATTATTGTAAAGAAGATCTACCAAGCCAACCAAGCAACTTGAACCAACCCTTCACCAATCCTGCACCAACCCTTCACCAACTTGAAGCAGCCTCATCCAACCCTTCATCATCTCTTCACCGACCCTTGACCAACCTTTTCGCCCCCCAAGCGCCGCCGCAGTGCCAGGTTTCGCGGCTGCCGGGGGGCAAGAGGAGCTGCGCTGCGAGTGGCCTGAGCCGCACGCCTCCGGGCAGGTGGGCGGGCGCGGCATGGGCGGATGGGGGAGACTGGGCAGGCCCTGGTTGGTTTCTTGGTGAGGGCTCAGGGGGGTGAATGATGGACCCTTAACGGTGTTCATTCGTGGGTTCTGACTAAGCATTGATGATCAAAATTTTGGTCAATGATGCTTATTCATCATTCATATCTGCGGTTATTGTTGCTGATCATTGGTGGTTATTAGTGGGTAATGACATGTGATGACTAGTCTTTGATGATCAAAAATGGTTAATGGTCACTAAGGAAGATAGTCGATGACATTTTATTTTTAATTTATGATTGATCATGTGTCTTAATGTGTATTAATGACTATATGATTATATGTGGTTATAGACAATTTATAACCATGGCTATTCATGATGATTGTGGTGATTGTCAATGCTTATGATGGTACTGACATATCATTTATGGTTATGAGTTCTGAGATCTAAAAGGACAATGAGTATGATTCTTAATAATGAGTTATGGTTGATAATGGCTATTCACAGTCCCAATCATTATTGCCAACATTGCTCGTTGATAGCGTTTATAAATGATTCATTATTAGAACAGTTTCCATTCATCTTGGGAAGATTAATGCTCATCAATACGGATTGATTGATCACATACTTGTTTGAAAGAACAACATGACAAACGTAACATTCGATGCGCAGTTCGGACAGACCGACAGAGTGTAATGTTGGAACCACAATAGTGAAACGCTTGCAATAGCTACAAATAATTTCCAGATCTGGATTTTTTAGCCCTTACTAAATTTAAATTAGCCCTTATTGATTTTTAATTACAGAATGTCAACTTGCCCCACAGCAGTTGCAATAATACGACAGCATTCACAATAGCTACAAATAATTTCCAGAAAATTCCAAAATTTTGAGATTTCCCCCTTACTAAATTGTAAAAGGGCCAATTTAAATTTAGTATTGATCCAGAAAACCAGTTCACAGCCAATACTAAAATTTCTAATTGTGATTAGATTTTTTTCAGTAAGCAAACCAAACCTTTACAAACTCAAAAATCTGACCTTGTTCAAAACAGCTCTTTTCCTTTTTAAAATCCTTTTAAAAAATTGCAAAGAACAGGTCCACAAAGGGTACCCCCTTGCAAGCTCCTGCATTGCAATTATAAATTGAAATTAGCAATTGCAATAAAAAACAACTTCCCTGGCTCATTTCTATTTCTTTCTTCCTTATTGTTTTTGAATTGTCATTAAAAGAAAGAAGAAAAGAAAGAAGAAAAGAAAAGAAAAGAAAAGAAAAGAAAAGAAAAAAAAAAAAGAAAAGAAAAGAAGAGAAGAGAAGAGAAAAGAAAGAAGCCTTCGGGGAGGGTCGTGGGGAGAGTCGTGGGGAGAGTCCAGATTCCAGGTATACAATTGCAAAGCTGACCCCCCCCCCCACAAAAAAAAAAAAAATTATTTTTGGGGGTATACTATTGTGTGGACAACATTATTTTTTTTGGGGGGGGGGGGGGGAGGGGGGGGGGTATACTATTGTGTGGACAACATTATAACTTGTTCACGATGAGCCGAGGACGACCATGGCAATTGAGGTTGCGTGCATGTTTTTGTACAGATTAATCTTTTGGATGGCAACGAAATGAAGCAAATGAGCTGAGGAACCCAAGCTGTTTGCTGCAACGAATAATGCTACATGCTTGCCATGCATGAACCGTTAAGAGTGCTCAACCACAATTGTCAACTGTCACATGCACAGCTATCAAGCAAAGTTACTTCTGAAGCGCAATTGTCAATTATCCACCATTTTCAATTAGAATTCAACCATCAACAATTGTCATAGAAACAGTATTGACCATGAATCAGCATAAACCATTGACACTTCAACAAAAATCGCCTGTTTTCTTCCTCATCCACCGCTACCTCAATTCACCTTGGGTTACCGGGGCTCCACCCCGGTCCCGCCGGCGAAGGTAGCGGGTTACGCCGAATGGTTCAACCTCTCATCGCTACCTGCCAGTGGTCTCATGTGCCGAGAAAGGTGCGGCTGGTGGAATCCGGTGACCATGGTGAGCGGCTGGTCATGTTTAGTGGTCAGTGATGGTTGATCATGTTAAATGCTTCAGAATGGCTTGGTAAGGTTAATGGTTAAATGGTGAAGAATGGCTTGATTATCTTAAACCAACGGTCAAGATCGTGGTCACTTTTAGGTTTCAATGGTTAATGTTAAAATGGTTAAGAATAGCTAAGCCTGGCTAATCGTTCACAGTGGTTGATCGTGGTCACTTTTGGTTACTGATAGTCTTTCATGATGGTTGATACTAGGAGATAACAACTAATACTGCTTGGCGACCAATCCATGGACGCGAAGAATCATGTGGGTGATAGTGCAGGCTGTTTTTGATTAATCATGAATCACTAATGATCAATGGTCAAATACACAGTCATCCGAAGCATCCTGGCTAATGATGAATCATCCTATGCTTGTGACAAACCATTCATCATCCTTAACCAACCAACATCTTAAGCACTATCCCTTACCCATTGATTGACCAACATTTTAAGCAATTGATGGCCATGACTGCTCATGGTTCACCATCAATCATCCTAAACGATCGTCAACCACAACATCAACCACCATTTGAAGCATTTTTTCAAGCACCAAGCACCAAATCAACCATCCTTCACCATTGCCAACCACCATCAACCACCATGATCCATCATTCATTCACCACCATTAACCACCACTAAGCACCACCAACCACCACCACCAACCCATGCATCCAGCACCACTCACCACCCCAGGGGCCCGCCGGCACAGGGCGTTGTGGTGTCCCGTGCCTCCCGCTGTGCCCTTCGGCCAGCTGCTGGCACGTGACTGGCGGCGCCAGGTGGGAGGGAGAACTGGGTGAAACTGGGTGAAACTGGGGATCAATAACCAGTTAGATATATGATGGTACAACCAGTCACTAATGATGATACTAATTAATTGATTTCTAAGTCTTAGATTTAAACTGGGTATCATCATTAATCAACCAGTTAGAAATCAATAACCACCAAAACTAACCACTAACTGGGGTATTAAACTGTTAGTTTGATCAATAACCAACTGGGGATTAAACTGTTAGTGGGAATATCAAGTGAACCACTAACAGTTTGATAAATGATGGAATACTGGTAATGATTATCAACTGGTAATGACCAACGGGTTTATTATTATTAAACTGTTAATGCTGGTTGTTAATGGTGGTTATTAGACCCCAATAATAATGGTTAACTAATCCTTATTTCATGGTAAATGATGATTTGCTACGGTCATTGAACGGGGAATAGATTGTTAATGATGGCTTAACCAATGGTGGGACTGGCGAACATTTCGATGGTTGCAACGGAACCTTGATGAAAACAACATTTCTCACTTGGTTGAGCGGTATCATTGAAGATGGTTTTGCACTGGCGGCAGTGGCTACACCGGCTGCTTAAAGTGGGTGAATCCTGGTCAAGCAATGACTGATTAATGTAAAACATCGCTGGGTTTATATAGACAATGCTGAAGCAGTGGTGATTGACCACGCTCTAAACCGATGTTAGTCGGATGATGTACAGCATCAAATAAACATGTTCCCGTCTTCCCCTCTAATCTCTTGGAGTTGCTTGGCTAGTTGATCAAGCAGAAAAATCACCAACAATTTTCATTAGTCGTGCTTGTCACCTCTCAAAGGACTTGGTGTTTGGTTGAGAAAACTGCTGTTTGGTTGATCATGTTAATAGCCATGAGGATACTGCCCTGCGTGCCGCTGCGAATAGGAGACATTTTGGTCATAGAACTGGTTGGTGCCTGGTTAGTCGGACGCTGAAGAATTCACGGGTTGCGTATCCTGCAATGCCGTGGGTGGGGAACACCGGAATTCTTCCCAGCCATCACCCAGGGTTGTGAAATGTTTGCCAGGTTAGCAGTTATGTGGATCACCAGCAGATAAAAGTATGAGATATGACTTTGCTGACTAGAAAATTTTCAAGTAAGAGAGTCTCTGTACCCCTAATTTCATGTGTTGCGCAAAGCAAACATTTGACAACATATGTCGCTACTTTTTTGTAGACATCCTGACAAGCGCTTTGCATATGTTGATTTTGATTTGTTTGAGATTATTTGACTATATATATATATACATATATATATATACATATATATATATATATACATATATATATATATATATATATGGGCTCTGATATATATATATGGGCTCTGGTTGGCAGTTGTTGGAAGCCTGTTGGACAAGGCCTTTGAGGAAGCTCGAGAAGAGGGTGGCAGCGTGGACTCTGTCTTGTTGGCATTGAAGGGTTCGAACGCATGCCTGGCGCTCCGTTGGCCCTTCGGGCCTGGGCTTGGTGATGACAACCACTGGATGCCTACGTGGAGAACCAGAGTTTCCGTCCAAGCTCTGACACCTCGACACCTTTGGTGTTGCACAGCATGTGGGGGTGACCTGACTGGCAGAGCTGCCGGGGACTGTGGTTTCCATTGCCTGCTCATCCTGAAGCAACTCCAGTCCACCAGGCCAGCACCTGCACCCAGACCAAGCAGACCACCACCTGAAGGAGAAAACTTTGCTGATTGTCCTGCTGAGGAGCAAGCAGTCTGGAATTTGGAAAACCCTCGCAGGGTAAACTTCACAAAGTTTGGCAATGCATCTCCAAGCTGGTGTGCCTGCAAGAGGACAGGTGCCACGATCAGTAGAAGCAAGACACGTGATGACAAATACAATTGTTTGCTTCTTGGCACAACAACCATGTTATCATTATAAGAAATTGTATCCTAGTTGTATCCTAGTAGAAATGGTTTTTGGTAGAAACGATTTTGTTCTCCTAGTTTTATCACCTAGTTTTATCAGCTTACCATTCAACCCGGGGTGTGCCATGTTGCATTTCACCAATAGGTGTGCCATGGTCAGCTAACTGAAAATGGCTTGGCATCTTCCCAGTGAGCAGTTGTCACGAATCGCCAATGATGGTGTTCGATTCTTGTTTGGCAATGGATACTTCATCGTTAATACATGTCAATACCCTCTGGTATGTGCACAGCTGGCCAAATGGACAACGAGCCATAGAAATGAATAACATGGGTTCATCCAACAAAATTCCAGATGAATCTCAAACAATCCGGATGCTCATGTACCTGGATCCAAGGTCGGAGTTTTTTGTCATCACCCGTTTTGCAAGTTCAGTAATCTGTTGCAATGCCACAGATCTGCAGGTGGGCAGCATGGAGAGGATGGAGTGCTTAAAGGGCCATGTCCTTTGACTCAGTTGGGCAGGGATTGGTGCTGATGCAAGGATATTTGCTGGTTGGACTGGTTGGTGGTTTGATTGACATTGTGTTAATTTTCCCACTTGTAAACATTAACAAATGGTTGGTTGACGAACATTTTTTATACAGATTGAAACCACCAACCAGTGGAGATTAATTACCACATCTTGAGCAACCAGGAATGAACAAACGCTTTCTCGCGTATCTGGCAAGCTGCAAGATTCTTGGTTTCGATTAATTTGAGCCACTGGCCATTTGCCATGGCGAGGTTCATGTTGGAGAGTGACCGGACATACTTAGCCATGAAACCGTGAAATACACTACCCTCAAACATGATAGACTATTCTTTATTTAATTTTGTTCATAGTTGGCTATCACGGGAATATCATCATGGCACAGCATGGTTGCACTATCCATGTTGTTTTCGTGATGATACCACCTGATCTATACCGGTGAGTCTACCACAGCCGAACATCATCAACATCCGAACCAAAACTAGCGAATTATGCTGAACAGCTCGCCAAATGCTGCAGAATACCATTACTCAATAGTGTGGGAAAGCAGCTCAAACAGCAATTTGTGCTATAAAACGTTGAAAATACCATATCAACCTCCACTTTGGGAAGTGGTGCCGTTCTTGTGAATCGGAGCCAACTCCACATATTTAGAAATCACCTCCAGCAACAACATTGTCTTTTGAACATGGCGATCTACAGCACCAGTTGGTGATCTGTGGCATGTCTTGTTTGCCCACATATTCGGGATGGTCGATTGACTAGAACGTTTGGTATGGCTTAAAAATCACCCTCCTGCGGTGGAAACATCCAATACTCAAATTGTTCCAGTGACGATACCGCAGTGTGAGTTGATAGTGATGACATTTCACAATTCCAATGTTCCCATTGATGCAACATATCTGGAACACGTTTGCCAATGCATTATTTTTTGTTGAATTATGGTTGTTGGTTTTAAGCTGACATATGAGACAAGAAGACTATCATGGTGAACCAGGAGTATCCCTTTTGTTGTAGGATACAGCTCGATACTGTATAGTGGATATGTTCCGCATGGGTAGCTGCCTGTGTTCGGATCTGTGGCGTCATCACCCCCTTGGTATTTTTTCCTGTTCAACGGGGAAGCTTGACTTGCGTTACCTGTCACAGGAGTGCCTGCTTTGTTTGACCTCGGCTGGTATTTTGTGAATCACATTGTTAATTTTGGTTTACTTATGTGGATGTCGCCAGTTCTATTCATCAAATCATGACGTAAACTATACTCCTCGGAGCTATGTTCATCAAATCACGAACGTTTGGGCGGCACCATGTTCCAACAAGCCCACGGGAAGTCCACCCTTTTTCTCGTGGGTCCAGCTTATTCCCATCAATGTTGCTGCTTCGTATCCTTCCTCAATTGCCAGTAGAACGTTTTCATCCATTAAGCAACCATCAATCACATACTAATCAACATTACTTCCATCATTCATCACCCAACAGGAACGAACATCAGCGAATATGTAGTAATTTTGACGAAGTAGGAGCTATTTGTTCTTGTCTTAAGAAGCGCATTACTGCTACATACTGCTACCATGTGTTAACTATGTGCTAATTGGTCATCTATTAATACACTTGCCAACCATTAGTGACTTGTAAATATGAGCTATTAACCATAGTTATCCATTGATTGACAATTAATTGCCTGTTAACCAAACATGAACAATAAATTGATCATAATTAATTCCTCCTAAACCAGCCATAGACTGGCCATTCATGATTGTTTGGTTGGATAAATACTTAATCAAGTGTCAAGTTACCACAATATACCAGAATTGATTGTTGAGAATCTATCTGACCATGAACTGGGGGCTAGTGAACAGTGGTTATCCATTAAATCTATCTGGCCATGAACTGGGGGCTAATGAACATTGGTTATCCATTACTTCACTCTGAACTGGCAAACCGACAGCCACCATTACTATGCAATCATGAATCACAATATTGCTGGTTATTGATCACCATATTGTTGTTTATCAATTATCAAGTATTAGGAGTTATTGTTGCGCATAAATCGTGCAAAATGTGTCAATCTATATTAAGCAACCATCAATCACCCACTGACCATCATTAACCATCAATAAAACTTTGATTAACCATGAATTTGACCTTCATGAATCATCAATTAACTATCAATGAACCTATCAATTAAACATAATTTACCATCAATTCACTATCAACCAAAAACGAATTAAATTTGCCATCAATTCTCCATCAATTCACTTAATCATCATTTTCATTTTACTGTCATTCAACAATAATTTTCCCCATTACGCGACCATCATGCGACCACCATTTGACCCTCATGCGACCCTCATTTTACCATCATTTACCCATCACTTATCCAGCCCTTCACCAACTTGATCCAACTGGGACCTTCCCCAACCCTCTAACCAACCCCTTCACTACATCTCCCAGGTCCAACTGCTGGGCGATCTGCAGATCGTCTGCGGCACGCGCCGCGGCAGTGGTCGTTGGTTGGCGCTGGATGGCACCGAGCAAGTGCCCGCCGCCTGCATGCCGCAGCAGAGCCTCGGCGATGATGTGGCGAGTTGGCACATGGATTAACCAACCAATGATGGGGGATGATATTAGGGATATAGGTTGATAACCAACAATTAGATTAGTAGGTAGACCAACAATAATGGTGGATAACCAACAATAATGGTGGATAACCAACAATATAGGGATATAGGTTGACCTACTGATATTAAGTAAATGGTCAATGATGGGGGATGATAACTAACAGTTAGAGGGAAAACTATGGTAAACTAACCAACCAACCAACTATGGTTGATTAGTTAACCATGGTAACCAACTATGGTTGAGTCAAGTGGTTAATTAGCCATAATAGGGGATATTGGATCAGTATTAACCAACCAATGATGGGGGATAATAACCAACAAAAACCAACAAAAATAGGGAAATCAATGGTTAATCATCAATGGTTGACCCATAGCAGATGGTTCTCAAAATAGGGGTACCCCCAAATCATCCTTTGTTAATCAGTGATAGTAATCAACCAGCTATTTTGTGGGCTCCCTAATTTAAGAAACCACCATATGGCTATGGGTCAAGCACTTAACCATCAATGGGGGATAATCAAGAAAACCATAGGGAAAACAATGTTCAATGAAAGGGGAACCAGGTGTACAGGGTTTTGACCCCCTGCCACATCACTAGGCTGACTAGCAACAGTAGAACTACCAGAGTGATGGTTGCTTGATTACGCAACAAAATCATAGGGAAAAACAATGGTTAATGATAGTGCACCAGGGGTACTGGTATAGTGGTTTCTCAAATAGGGATCGCCCAAAAAATGGTTGGTTTATTACTCAAATTTCTAATATTGGATGTTTGGGGGGTACTCCGTACGGTTAACTATCAACCTAACTCGGCTGCCAGCTGACTACTAAATATCATTGATCATGCTCAACTTGTGAAGTGGGTTGTAACCCAATTCATGTTTTTCACCATGGTGATGTAGGGTTATAACCAGTTGTGAATCAATTGCGATTGACCGGTCAAGTGGGTTCTTAGCCGATTTCCCAATTTAGCAAAACTAATCACAATGCATCATAATTCATCAATTATGGATAACGAACTAATCAGAACTATAAGTTTATCATATGTTTTTTCTACCATTATTCCAGTTCTAACCCCAACTTCTAGCTGCTGAGGGGCCCTTGGTTGCCGACCCTGAGGAACTTCTGTCCCCCGCTGCAGCTGCAGACTTCCTTCGTGGCATCGGCCAGTCAGGGTCATGCGCCCGGCAGCGTGGTCACGCTGCGGTGTCGAGTAGGTGGGGCCGCCGGAGCCATCCTGGTGGAGCCTGGTAGGGTGACGCCATGGCTTTGGCCAGAAGATGTTTATCAATGAATGATGATGGTAAGAGCTCTTGCTATTATGATACTGTTGGTGGAGGAAATTTGTTTGTTTACCCCATTATTCACAGGGTTTAAACCATCCCAGGTGGTGCAGGATTTCCTCCATCAACAGTACCTAGCTTAATGATCATTCAGATCTCTTAATAGTTGATAATCATGGGCTGAATGATGGTTAGTGATGGTGAATGATGCGAGCTGTCGAGATGAGACGATGATGAGCAAGAGTCTGACCAGGGACTTAGTGATCCACCAAGCTTGGCGGACCAGGTGGCTATGGGTCAATATTAACCAACCAATTTCATGGGGCTTAATAACCAACAATAACAAGCAAACCAATGGTTAATGATGGGGAACCAGGGGTAATGTCAAGTCAGGATTAATAAACCCCCCCTAATTAATCAACCCCCTCCTCATCCACAGACCCTGGTCCTTACTAAAGTTAATTAGGCTCTGATTTCCCCCCCTAATAAGTTAGGTACAGCCAAAACCCCCCCCTTATTAATCAACCCCCTCTGGATCCCTAGGTGTTTTTTGTTTTTTTTTGTTTTTTAGATTAGTTTTAGATTAGTTTTAATTAGAACCCTCATTAATCTAGTTACTTTCTCATGGCTAATTAGTAGAGTGAAGAGTCTTAGAAACTAGTCAGGTTTCATAGCTGGGCCATGCTGGAGCTGGATCCTGATCCTCAATCCTGATCCTCAATCCCCATGGTTCTCATTAACTATACTCTTATCCATCTCTCATCTCTCATATCTCTAGGGGGTTATTATTTAGGGGTGGTCACTTTTGGGAGGGTAAGCACCAGACCTTGTTGACCTTGTTGACCTTGTTGACCTATAGGGGGGGGGGGTTATTAATCCGGTGTTGGCATTACGGGGTTTTGACCCACAGCCAGGTGTATTCAGGATTTCTTACGATTACTGGGCAAGTGTGACCTGTCCAGGAATCCCAAGTTCTGATGACTTCAGATCCCTGAAACCTCAGCCCGTTCGCCAGGTCTCATACCGAGCTCTGGAGACTCCACCTTGGTGTGCCTTGGTGGGATGGCCATGATTTTTCTTCCCAAAAAAAAATCAAGGGAACTCTTCCAGGAAATCACCTGCGGGGTACGCTTAAGTGAGCTGTTGGATTTGTTGCAGCTCAGTTTTTATTTGGATTAGTACGGATACGTCTAGTTTAGATCTAGAACAGAAGTGGTGTAGAATCTAGAACATGGACCAGTTACTTTGAACATGTTTGGACAGCATAGTTCGAATACAGTGATGTCTAGCGAATGTTTGCAGTTCATTCGGTAGTGACTTGGTGAGTCAGTTAATTCATAGTAACGATAAATCCAAGTGGAGAGGTCCCAACGAGAGGAATACTGATCCAACACATGGGAATACAACTACTGCAGGTGTGTCAGAGCCATTTTCACAAACCGTGGGTTGATTATAAAGGCTGAACTCTACCCAGCTTATTCATCTACCTGGTTCAAAGATATCGCAACCCATGAACCCGGACTGTCTTTCATTTCTGTTGGATCACAGGTCTAGGATGGGCCATGCCCCGGCAGATTTTCAGAGTGCGGCAGGGGCAACTGAACTTCTGGCTGCAAATGTTTCATGGTCCAAGCTAACAGAACCTGCATCAGATCAATGATCGGTTATAGATGGTCAGGGGAATCTTCGATGGATTGTGGCAGGTTTGCTCAGCAAAGCTTGCTCAGAAACAGAAATTGAAAAAGTGATGTTTGTCTTTGAAAAAAGGCAAACGGTTGTCAAGCCATCCTTGCCATCAAACTTGTCAGTGGCAGTTACGTAGTTGAAACACTCAGTGGCACAAGCAAAGTTGTTGAATAGCTGTGCGCTTGGATGGGTTGTATGTTTGTAGAGTAATGTCAGCGATGAGCAATTGATGTTTATAATGAGGGTTCAGTTTATGTCCACCGTGGTCCCTTGTTGCCGCAAACTGCTTATGGCCGTGGTAGATATGCGGAGGGTGCCTCATCTGAATCATCTTGGCTTGGCCTCAACAACATATTTGTGATCAAGAAATATGTAGGCGTACTACTGGCTAAGTTCTCAATATAAAAAGAAGCAGGATCGTGACGATCATCGTCACTAGTATGACCCCTGTTGAGCCCATGCGTGGTAATGAGATGTGGCATTGCAAAACAGAGTTCAGTGTGTGGCGTTGGCCTGTTGTTCTGCGCTCGTGAGTACAGGAGAGGAAGGCATCAAGTTAATGCCATGAGCCTGCGCTTCATCTGACGCACAGCCATTCTGAGAATGGAAAAAGATTTTGCGCGATGGTGTTGATGCTGTGAAGTGATAGATGCGTGGTTCAAGAATTCTCACATGAATGAGTTAGGTTATAGACACTGTGGGAACAGTGTCAGAGGTGGTGGGGCCTCCCAGCTCCGACTCAACATGGCGAGCCACCATGCCCTTTGATCGTCAACGACCGTGCCAACTTGTTATTAGACCTATACGAAGCCTTGCTAGTGCGGTGGCTGCGACGCATTCAGTGATCAGCCTTTCGCGTTGACTTTGCACGGCAAACAAGACCTTTCGCGTTGATTCTGCATCGCATGCAACCATGAGTTTGCACCAGCATCCGGGACAGCACAAACAGGCCAGCGCTTCCTGATTCAGGAGATGGATCTTGCTAAACTCCAGGGCAATGCAATTGCACACAGCAGAAAACCCCGCGGACTAATTGGCAAAAATCCAACCATACGTGTGCAGGAACATGCTGCAATGCCTGATGGCCACTGCAGCCATGACATTCTTTGATCAATATTCAGTACATATGTTCTTGAAATTGTGGGCCATGCCTATGAACTCGGTGGATCATGTTTTTCCAAACATGGGACCCTCCTCATGGAACCCTCGGTAATCCTACAACAGGGAACATGTATGCCCCCTATTCAGGAATCAGCCAATGCATGGCTCAGATGGTTTCGTTAATGGACTCTGCACTTATTGAGTTTTTCTGGTGATCCACTAAGTCCCGATTCTAGAGACTCCATGCCACTCCATCGGTTGCCGTGAGCCACGGATCAAAAGCGGTCACCTCCCCATTGGGCGGTGGTGAGCGAAGTCGTTGGAAGGGTTTGCTCCAATCCTGTAAGTTTGGTATTGGCTGCATAGCTAAGGTTGGTGATATGACCCCTTGCATTGAATACGTGTTGGTCAAGGCGAAATGACGTCAAACAAAACAAATTGGTGCATAAACATTTTGACCACATGTGACCATATTTGCTCCTGCATGGCTCTTGATGGTATATATGGTTCAAAATGATTTGTCATGTACATATTTAGTGTGTATATATGTCTGTATATTTGAAGCAACATTTAAACTGCATACATATTGACTGATATTTATATATTTATAAATGTGTATACATGAATAGTTATGCGTGCATATTACCATGACGGTAAAACACGTCCCGGAAAGGAATTCCAGTACTTCTTGATAAAAAGATTTTAGGAGTATGGACAGAAATTAACTTCCATCCAGGGCAGCCGTACACCGCATACATGTGCACTATATATGTTTACATATATGTATGTACGCATATATAGGCTGTAGAACAGTAGCCAACAAGGATAGCACCTGGCCTTGTCTTTGAATGGAGTCTCGTCCAACAGGTTCTCCCAAGCCATGGAAAACCCCTGGGAGCCTCAGATGCATGAGCCCCCACTGCCATGGGGCTATTACGAAGGCCACTGTCATCCCTTTGGGCTTCATGGGCAGCCGAAAATGTCTCATCAGTACTCATCAGGATACAAGGGAGAGAGTTTGATCGCAATCTGGTTCATGTGTCAGATTATGATCCGATTGGTTCATGATCCGATTGTTTTGGACACGGTTTTAATCGCAATCTCGTTCAATCTGCTTTGATCATAGTTTATTTTTGGTTTCTAATTGTTTTGGCGGCTCTTGTGCTAAGCAGCACTGGTCATTGCTGTTACAGGTGTCGACATGAACCAACTAGCCAACCATTTACATGTTTCCTTGGATGATTCATGCTTAATTGTGATAGGCATAGGGGTTGAAACCACCAACCAGTTAGTGGATATGATATATATCCCAACATTAAGCAGTTAAGCATCATAAACCGTTATTAACAATTGAAATGCATGAAATTCAAACGTATTGACCATCAAATACCATTACTAACCATCATACACCACTATTAATTAACCATTGGATTGATCATTAGTTGGTTAAACCATTATTAACCATTAACCGTTATTAACCATCATATACCATTCATAAACCATTATTCACCATAAAAGAATTAGTTGATTGACCATTATTAACCACTAACCATCATTAACCACTAACCATCATTAACCACTAATCATCATTAACCATTAGTCATTATCAACCAACCAACCATATACCATTACTAACCATCATATTTCATTAAATAACCATTATAAACCATTATTAACCATTCATTTACCATTCATAAACCATTACTAACCATATAACCATCAGTTGATTGGTCAGTTGCTGGTGCAGCACCGTGCTTCACCAACGGCGCCGAGGTGCGGGCAAGATGGCGTTTGGCGCAAGCCGCTGCATAGCTTGCCGCAGCCGCCCAGTGAGGTGCCAGGGACCAACGGGGTGAAGCAGTGCCGTTCCTGGCAAGGCCCAGGACTTTTTGGGGAAACCATGGGATTTCATAGGTTTTTTATAGGACAAACAACAGGTTTCTATAGGGAAACCATAAGATTTGTTGATTTAACAAATTTAACAGGAAAAACCATAGGATTTTGTAGGGAAACCATAAGAGTTTATAGGATTTTATGGGGGAATCATGTTTATTGGAAGGAAAACAAGGGATTTTTTCTATGATTAATTACGGTTAAACTTGTGGTGAACTGTGGGTGACAAGCAACAATAGTAGATGGTCGTTGGTGGTTGATGATAGTGGTTGATAATAGGGGATTATCCCCTACAAGAATGGTTAAACAGCTACTTGTTTGTGGTTTCGGGGAATGACAACGGTTACAACCGTTGCGAAACCCCATGGAATCACGAATTATGACCGTTTTCAGGTAAATACATTTAGACCAGAGCACATGTGTTATTGCATAACTAAGGTCCCAATCCAGTAAAAGCCCATGGTTGCTCTACTCACGGTCACAATCGCAGCAACTGATTGAAAATTCGAGTTCTACAAAGGTTGCTGAGAACAAACTGGCAGTCATTCCCATGGCAAAGAACTCGTAATGGGAGATCATGGGAGATCCATTGGTTGACTTGAGTTGGTGAAACTGGGGATGGTTTTGTTAAGATGGATCTCCCATTGTCAGTTGCTAATGATGGTTAACAACCAGCATTGATGGTTGGTAACCAGCATTGATGGTTAATGACCGGCATTGACGGTCAATGACCAGCGTTGAGGGTTGGTGACCAGCATTGATGGTTCAGGGCATGGTTGGTAACCAGCATTGCTGGTTAATAACCAGCATTGTTCGTTGGTAAGAATACGGAACAGAACTTGGGAACACTGAAGATGGATGGATGGATTTTACAGAATTAAATGAGGATCAGTAGGAATGGTATTATGTAGTCTGAGATGGAAACGTACGGAAACTGTAAAAAGTGGGTTTATCTCAGGCTCTTCACAGTCGTTGTCAGAAATAGAAGTTAACCCCATCATTTGTGGCCCACTTTTCAATTACCAGCCATTAGTTTAGACAATAATTATGGATATCATGAAGAAATTCCGATAAGTCTTTAGTCCCATCGTAATATAGAATGGTTACTTCGATTTCTCTGTGATAATCACTTGCCATTAAGTTGATAGACTCTGGAATTGCTAAACCATCCTCGATAACTGCCGTCACCATTTCCAGCTACTAACCATCGTTTCCACTTCTTGATCATTAATATTAGTTATGAAGCATCAATGCTGATGGTTAATCATGACTGCTGGTTACCAACCACCAATGCTGGTTATTAGCCATCAATGCTGCTTACGAACCATGCCCCTCAACCGTCAATGCGCTGCTCGACATTCTCTTGCTTCGGCACTGTTTTCGAGTGCCAGTTTCCAATCTGCAGCACTTGGAGAGTGCTGGTTGAGTTCGTCTTGTTTCATGAGGATCATGTTTCGCATGGAGGAAGAGCTGGTGGCCCGCCTGAAGCAGCAGGAACAAGAAGACATCATGAGGACGATCCAATAGCTGAAGATTCAGCTGGCAGAGAAGGAGCACGACTTCGTTGCACGGGTGGATCTCAAACAAAATCCACGCCTCCGTACAGCAAAATCCACGTCCACCTTTTCTTGGGTTCGGACTGAGGGCAGAACGCTGTCGTAACTTTGGATGCAGCATTTGTCGAAGGTTTGGCGCAAGTCCCTTTCCAGCGCTGTATCATATTATCTTGGCATTGATGAAAGTAATGAGCAATGAACAGGAACGAGCTGTGTAGTGACTCACCATCGTCAACCATCATCAACGATCGTCAATTGTATCTTCTTGAATCTTCTTGTCAATTGCTGCCCATTAGCATTGTTACTGTTGTATCTCACTTCAATGAACCTGAATCATCATCAGCAGCTCTCCGAAGATGAAGCTTGTTGGATCAGCCTCGCCTCTCAAGCTACGCCGCAAATCTTTGCCATCGCTTGCAGTGCAGACGCACATCCCATGATCAACGGCAGTGATGAATAGATATTATCAACCACTTGAATCAACCATAGGTATCATGGGATTCATACGTATCATCACTAATCATCCTTAACCACCACTAACCATGCATAAACCATGAACTATCCATCACTGCCGCCGGTGATGCTTAAATGCTCAACTACCATCGTTAATCCGTGACTGACCATCACCAACCATCGCCGCCCATCAATCATCCTTAACCCTCACCAGCCATCACCAACCATCACTAACCATCACCAACCATCACCAACCATCACTAACCATCACTAACCAACTATTTAACCACCACTAAACGTTACTAACCATCTATTTCAGGCATCATTCACACGCAGCTTCACCAGCCACCGGCCCCCCAGGTGTTGCAGTGCAGCACCAACCCCTCGTTCTGCTCGGATCCTTCGCCTCTAGTGGAGCTGGGCGCCACGGTGCAGGTCTACGAGGTGGAGAAGCAACGGGAAGGGCGTGCTGTGATGGTGAAGAAGTGGTTGATGACATCATTAGCCATGGTGATCGTGGTATATCATTATTTAGCATTGTGGTTATAGTGGTTAATTACTTATGGTTAATATGGTCATTACGAACTATTGTTGGTTGATAATGATAGTTATAGTGGTTGCTATTTCGGAGTGTTACTTGATGGTCAACACTACTGGTTGATGATGATTATTGATGATAAATGATGATTCATGATTAATGATAAATGATGGTTAATGAGGGAAGAAAAATTGATGAGATTATCACCATCAATCTTGAACCATCAACCATAGACCTCCCGAGAAGCAAAGTTGAGAAGCAACGGTGAGGAAATACTGTGATGGTCAGTGCTTAGCTGGAGGAAAATTGGCTCATGATGGTTAAGGTTGTGTTAATGATGTTTACTGCATAGATTTTGATTGGTGAATGATGATTTGGCATGAAACCATACCATTGATTATGGTTGTTGCTTAGTGGTTGAAATAGAGTTTGGTGAATACTTAGCGGGGGTTGCTTAATAGTTCATAATATTTTGCGAACAATGATGCTTACCTGATGGTTAACAAACATTGATGATGAATGAAATACAATAAGAATAATGTTAAGATACATGGTTAATGATGAGGATGGTGGCTGGAAATGCGGTTGGATGAATTTCAAGGTCAATGGTTGGAATATAGATAATGATGGTGGATATGGATGATGATAGGGAACAATAACCAACAATAATATTTGGCGAATAGTGCAGTAGATGGTTGTTTGATAGTGAATGGATGGATAATGAGAATGCTTGAGACTCAGATTAGTGGTCAACGGATGGTCAACAAGTGGTTGATATTTGCGAGTAATAACCAGCAATGATTGTTGATAATTGCTGGCAAATGATGGTTAATGATTTGGAGTAATAACCAATAATGATGCTTAACTAATGGTTAACCAATGCTGGTTATGGTTACTTATAGATCAATAGTGTTTGTCACTTGATGCTTAATGCTAGTGATGGCGAATAGATGGTTAAGAAGCTGATTGGTGGTACTTAATTAATTGCCATGGCTGACGAATGGTGAACAGATGCTTCATGATGGTCAATGGGCTGTTGAATGATGCTTACTTACTTGGTTAATGTTGATGGTTACTGTAGGTTCATAATGATGATTAGTCATGCTTCATATCATGATTGCCTGATGCTTAACAAATGATAAACGTATGGTTCATCGTTGGTAATGGTGAATGTGATGAATAGAAAAACCTACCCACAACTTACCACCATCATCCACCAACCAGTAAATGATGTTTATTGTGAAGAACATATTTCTCTCAGGGTCCAAAACATTATTGTTGATTATATGTTTAAGTGGCAAGAAATGAACTCTACTCATCAAGGTGAATCATAATGATTATTAGTATGGATTAGAATAGCAGTTTTATTAGATGGATTATCTAGCAGTTCTAATCATTTGCATACTAACTAGCTAGTGATATACTCATCGATTCATGCTGATTACCTCTACTGTCCTATTCACTCCTCGTGGTTCTGGCTACTAAGCGTGGTAGAAGCACGTGGCTGATGCCCGGATTTTTGAAGTCAAGGGCATGATGGTCTTTCTCAGAATTATCAAAGCCAATGTTCAGTCTGTGACAAGACGTGCTTTCGTGATTTTGAAAGCTCGGTTCCACCCAGGGTGCTGAAACAAATCAATGAGGGCATTTTTTAGCCGACTTCCAAGCAGTTCTTAGTGAGTCCAGCCTCTGTGGGCCACAGCGTGCCTTCGAAATGCAGCACAGTCGCTATGACTGCGTGATGGTTCTCATCCATTCTGGTTGCATGGAAAATATTCCGTTTATAGCTGGTTTTCCCACGGAAAGTTGCAAATTTAATTCCTGCCGGAAAATCCGCTCTGGTTTCCCAGAGAGTTGAATCACTATTAGTTGAACCATTGGTGAGCCATTAGCTTCCCATTAGTGAAGCACTAGTAGTTAACCACTCGTTGACAATTCCTTAACCGTCCATCTGTCTAGCTGAACCCATCTCCGTCCCGGATGTGGCAGATGCACCTGAACGCCACTGTCTCAGTCTCTTGGCGCTGCTGGAGCTGCTTCACCAATTCGAATTGCTTGGTTGATTGTGGTTCATGGTGGTTAATTATAGTGGTTAATAGTGGTTAGTAGTTGTTAATAGTGGTTAGTAGTTGTTAATAGTGGTGATTACTAGTGATAATAGAGGGTAGTAGTGATTAAGAGCTGATTGTGGCTAATAGTGGTTAGCTACCGTTAAGAACTGTGGTAAACCATTAAACTGGTTAAGGTGATTATGGTTGATAAAAGTGGTTAAGTATGGTCAATACAAAGTCAGAGTAGTTAACTATGGTTAACTGTGATAACTATGGTTAACTATAGTCAATGATAGTGGTTGATTGTGGTCAAAAGTGGTTAACAATGATTCAGGCAGAGTGGTACACCCTCCCAGTTGTAAGTAAGTACCAGGACTAGTAGTTACCCCAGTTATGAACCAACTTAGCCAAGTAGGGGGTACCACTCTGTAGTGAAACATGTGACGTTCTATAGTTGGGTAGTTGACTGCGTTACGCGGAAACTATGGGATATTCTATGGTGAATTCCATGGCTAATAGTGGACAACTATGGGGGATAACCAACGACAATATATGGTTGTTTGAGTTTACCGATACTGATTGGTAGTAGGCGACCATAACCAACAACAATGGTAAGAACCACTACTGTAGCTGGTGGTTTGATTGACATTTTTTATTTTTCCAAGAATATTTGGGATGGTTGGTTGATGAACCACCCAACCAGATCGTTGGTTGACTGACAATTTGTTTCAGAGTGGTGGTTCAACCACCCACCAGAAAGAACTGACCTGAGTTCCAGAACTGCGATGAGACATGGATGGTGCAAACCGTGTAGTTTGAAAATCTCCTTTGCAATTTTTGGCCGTCGACCAATAAATACGCAAACACATCATTGATGTTCACTAAGTTGTTTTCCGAAGGGATTGCAGAATCGCTTGAAATAGTTCGAATGTAACCAAACTACTCATCATGAATGAATCCAAATCCTTTGGGACATCATAGTTATATCCCAAGTAGCCATGATCAACCATCTTTACTAACCATCAACCATCACTACATCATCTTTGTGCTGGCGCCGTCCCCCACCCACTCCTGGCATCCCACCTCCACTGAGGTGGCCTGCAGCATCGGCTACGAAAACCCGGGTGTCGGCGAATGCGGCATCGACCCAGAAGACGACACGCGAGGCGCGCTGGTGGTGGCGTGGGTGCGCCAGGGGTGTCCACTGCTGGCCGCTCATATGCAGGGGGGAGCCAGGCCGGCAGCGGCCCCCAGGATTGGCCATTCACCAAATGGTGGTGTATATCCAGATGCAACCATGGTTAAATCAGGGTAGAATCATGGTTAATAACGGGTTGATAAATGGGTGATAATATACTGGTTGATCCTGGCCTGATCCAAGAAGAGTAGAACACACCATTATATTTATTATGATAGTAGAAATTGTGTAGTAAACAAATTCGATGATACTGGACGATGATGGCGAACGAGATCTCCAGCAGTTCAGTTTCACCAGCAGGTGATAGCTTGTGATTTATCATCTATGGATCGAATATGGATTGCCTATCAGCTGGTGATGTACTACATGACTGGTATAGATCAAATATGCATACTAAAGATCAAATATGAATACCATAGGTCCATCCCCGCATGAATACCAGTAGACAATAGCTAAGGACGGACGATTGAGGATTGTAATCGCTAGTGGTGGCTTGGAATGAGGATAGTACCAACACTGGTCTATTTCGGACAACACTAGCCATTGGTGGAAAATCATTGCAAACAGCGGCACATATTGGTTCACATGGATGGCAGAAGAACACTGAACTGGTTGTTTCACTTGATGCAACGACGGTTGATCCACGGCTATCCGCAACATTGGTTGCATCCAACGACTCTCGCAAAGGGAAAACCATCCATTTGTAAATGATTTTAGTGTTTCTCAAAGATGGGGACCCCCCAGTTATCATTCAACATTTATAGTACTGAAACATCCATGACTTGGGGTCCCCTATGGCTTGAGAAACACCCATTTAGCAGTGTTTGCAATTTCGCAGCCAGCCATGCAGCTGATTAGCGGAGGATTGGTTTGTATACCCATCCCTGGATGGCTTATACCCACTAACTTAGGTTTTTAGTATTTTTGGGATATGATTGATTTACCATATAACCACTAAAAATATATTTTTAGCAAGGGATCTATAAGCCACCAAGATCAAGTTGCTATGACATTTCAGGGACGGTGATCAGTTCTGATCAATCGCCAGGATTTTCATGCGACCGACGAAAAGCTTCTTTGTTGGAGGGTGAGTTCTAAAAAAGATCGCATCAACAAGCATGATTGGCGAGTATGAAACATCATTTAACGTTGCGTTTTGCCATGAATCTGAACCATCACTGGTATCAATGTCAACCCGATCAACCACTAGTTGGTCTTGTTAAATCCTGTTGACCACCTTAAATGTTCATATTTCCCGGTATTCTTTGTTCTTATCTAGGACGGTAACAAAGAGTGCAAGGTGGCTTGTAACATAGGCATCAATAGTCAACACTGACAACCTTCAAGCCTTGCTGTAAGGATGGTTAAGCTTTCCTGTTCGCCCCATAACCGTCGTCAGACCCACAGCAACCATGAGCCACTTCGATGCAGCACCAGTGAGTGGCCGCGAGTGGTGGCCCGTCTGACAGGGCGTTGGGTGAGTCCCACCAGCATCAGCAAGGGCCAGGCCGAGCAGGGAACCGGTGAACAAGGCTGAAGACTGCTTCATGAATGGTTAACTTATGGTTGATCTTTGGTTGATGATGGTTGGTGAATGGTTGATGGTTGGTTTATGGTTGGTTGATGATGGTTGATGGTTGGTTAATGATGGTTGGTTAATTATGGTTGGTTAACGATGGTTGGTCAATAGTTACCTAATGGTTCGTGATGGTTGTATAATGACGGTTGACTATGGTTATGTTACTGGGTGGTATGGGCACATACATTTGGACAATATAGTGGTTGAAGATGGTAGAGAGGCAATGACTGATAACACTGGCTGTGATACCGCTTGAGAATTATTGATCGGGTTTATCATGGTGATAAATTGATTGCTGTGTTTGATGATGGGAACACAATGGTCAATGCTGGCTGGGGAAGAACGATTGAAATGAAATACAAGCATTGACCAACCATACAATGGTTAACGATGGTTGGGTAAAAAACATAAATGATGATTACAATGGCTCCGACAACTGCAATTTATTGGTGAATGTTTTGATAGTTGCAGTACAACGGTTTATGATGGTTGAGCAAGAACGGTTGATAATGGTGTTTGAACATGTTGTATTTGTATGTAAATTGGTCAATGTTTGATAGTGGTGATACAACGCTTAGTGACGGGTGAGAAACAAGGATTGTTCATGGTTTTGATCATGGTAATATAGGGGTTAATGGGTTGATGGTGGTAGTACAATGGCCAACGTTGGTTAGGCAATGATGGATACTGACATGTGATGAATGCTTTTCAAAATGGCAGTATTATGATTGACCAACCTGAGAAGCATTATCTTAACGCTTAACTTGAGTTGGTGATGAGTAGTCAGTAATGAAGACCAACCTGGTTAATTAATTGTTGATTCGAGGTTGTCAATTTGAGCAGTGGTTCTTGATTGCCCCTGATGATTGTAATGAGTCAGTAATCGCACGAGCATTATAGTCTTATCATAGTCAGAAAGAGATGATAAATCTCCAGCATCATCCAGCATGAACCTGGCCAATGATCAACTAAATGGTGGTTTCTAAAGTTGGGGGAACCCCCAAGACGGTTACTACTACAAGTGACTAAGATTGATTGATAAGCAGGGGTACCCCTATAACTTGAGAAGCATTGATATTGATACTGGTCCCTCAACAAATCTCCCAGCGGACATCCGTGGCATCAGCAACCACGGCCAGGTGCCATGGCATCCCTTGAGATGTCGCTTGAAGCAAAGCTACTGTCCACTCATTCAGGCGCTCCGCTTTTTCGCCGGGGACAGCTTCAGCAATAGTGAGTTGTTCCGCGAGAGTTGTTGATAGTCATGGTCAATAATGGTTAGAATCTTGGTTAAGAATGATAGAAGTGTGCCAATATTTGTTGAGATATGGGTTTATGATGGCATGTACATTTACATGACCTAATCTAATTGAGTAAGATTCATTTTTTAATCATAGTATTTTTTGTAGCTGACCCAGTTATATCATGCTCAGAGTAAGTTCGTGGCTCCACAACTACTCTGGAGTAGTTGCCTTCATATCTGTTATTGGACCATCCCCGAAGCTGGCAATCGATCGTAACAGGGGGGCTATTCTATCTCTTCCAGGATAATGTTCCATTGTGTTCCTACAGCATACCGTTCAACTCCATTTGTCACGTATAGACCAGATTATGGGCATGCTATGTTTCAGTGCGCATACTTTAGCATGCTATGTAAAAGTATGACTCATGTCTTGATTGGCTGCAGTTTTAAAACCTGCTACCAAGCATAGAGGGGTTTATCACTAGACTCAACCACCCACCAAGCACCTGAAAACATCCCAACTAGCCACCAGGCATACTAATACTCCAACAACTGTCGATTAATGAAGATGGTTCGGGTCAAAAGGAATCAGTCCCAAGCAAGAAAGAGAAGATGTCAATAAACGGCACTCCAAAGTAAAGTTATGGTTTCAAGCTTTGCAGTTCATGAGATGGTAGCTTCTCAAAATGAGGGTCCCCCACATCATCCCATACTAACCCTTATAGTCTATAGTCATAAACCAACCATTTTTGGCTAGCCCTATTTTGAGACACCACCATATCATACCGAACTGCACGGCGGATGTTGGTACTGATTTTTGCATACGCGAAAACGCTTCCGCTGAAGCTGTCGTTCAGAAGTCCAGATGATGGATCATGGTGATTATGAGTTCCGGCCAAGACTGGTTGGTGGCCACCAATGGTTGGTGGTTTATGTAGGGGTTGTATCCATTAATCATGGTAAATAATTAGGGAGAATAATCAACAATGATGGTTGAACAAACAGAAAGGAAGGACAAAAGGATTGCTGTGATTACAGTTGCTGAGCTGTATGAATTTGTCATGATCCAGCAGTATGTACTATACTTATAAAAGCAGCATTGTCATAGGAGTCACGGGCGAGATCATGAACGAGTTTCTGCAACAGTTCATGTTGGCACGGCCTCATCAACGAGCTGCCATGGGTTCTTGTTTGTACCTCTAGGTCTCTAATTCCGTCGAACTGGGTTCTGTTCGCTGTCGATCCCAGTTGGTAACCACTGCCCTCTTGAACCGGTTTCATGTTTCCTATAGCTGTTAACCATGAATGTATGTACCGACCATCCTGTTGACCATCAGGGTGAGCATGATTGATGGTTGACCTCCCTTCGGCGTCAGATGGAGCACGGTCAACTTCTGTCACTTTCCAAGGACGGGGCCACCCAGGGAGTTTCGTGGTGGTGTGGTGTGGTGTGGCTGCTTGGTTGGGTGGTTGGTTGTTGTTGGCGGTTCTTGGTCCCTAGTAGTCAGCAATATCATCCATGATTCTTGGCGATCAATGGAAAGGAGGACGTCCACTTTATAGATTGTTCATAAATATGTACATAAATCGCGCTTGGTGCAATTGTCAGTCAGTCAGTCAGTCAGTCAGTCAGTCAGTCAGTCAGTCAGGGTCATTCGGAAGTGTGCCATAATTCCACTTGAAATCACCCTTCTGAAACCATTCTTCGAAAGAAGATATGCAAATAGATGTTTTAACGTAGGTCACCAAATAACTAGCTTCCATTGCAGCTGTTGTAAAGTTCTTGAGTCAACATACACATTGTGATTTGTCTTATATATTTGTTTTGTAGTAATTACACCAGCATAGACCCCAGATAGCGGGTGCATTGCACACAAAGATTTCCAGGGTGTGTACCATAAACCTGTGTTTTTACTTGCATGGTTTGTTTACAATAATATGTTTACAGGTCTTAGGCTATGTATTTTTATCCACAGCCACAAGGAAGACAAAAGGACACCAAGGGGAGACAAAGGGAAACAAGCATGAGCAGCGGCAGAGCAGCGGCAAACAAAGCACCGATCCAGAGCCACAAGGGAAACAACGGGGAGACAAAGGGAAGACAAAGGCGAAACAAAGGGAGACAAGCATGAGCAGCGGCAGAGCAGCGGCAAACAAAGCACCGATCCAGAGCCACAAGGGAGACAAAGGGAAAACAAAGGCGAGACAAAGGGAGACAAGCATGAGCAGCGGCAGAGCAGCGGCAAAAAAAAGCGCCGATTCGAGGCCCTACCATAGAGAAGTAAGAACCCCTTATAGCTTGTCAGCTATCTGGGGAAAAAACCAACCCTGATTTGAGAAATGTGAACGTTGTGATTTCTCAAAAGTCATTTAATCTTGATTGGTTTATAGTAATAAACCAACATAAACCAACCATTCTTTGGGGGTTCCCTATTTGGAAAAAAAACTATTCTTTGAAATAAACCAACATGGACCAACATAAACCATCTGTTCTCGATTTCTACTGGACGCCTGCAATGTGTCAGCACCATCAACTGACATCATCAATTTTGGTGCCTCCAAGGCCATACTGTTGCTGATGAAAAGGCTGCTACAGTTCTGTGTCTGCCACAGTTGGGTTAATGAATCATTAGTGATGGCTGGTTAATAATGGTTAATATTGGTTGATAATTTTTAACAATAATTGATACTGGTTCATTGATGGTTAATATTGGTTGATACTTGTTAATAATGGTTGTGAATGGTTAGACACGGTTGGTTAATCGATGGTTAATAATGGTTTGCAAAGCATCAACCATGGTTCATGATGGCTAAGCTCAACTGGTTTGCTTCCCAGAGCACTTGCGGTGCAGCACATTGTTGTCGATCAGTAGCTGCCCTACATCCCCAAGGCGGACAAGTATTCAATGGCCGAAGGACCAAGAGTATCAATATTGGTAATAGCAATGTTCACCATTAGTTGAACAATAGTATCACTATTAGTTGGCCATTAGTTAATATCAACTCATTACGAACCATGTGCTATGGGTCAAGGCGTTAATCAACCAACTAGTCGAGAAAAATCACCAACAATGATAGGGAAAACAATGCTTAATGATGGGGAAAGTAAAGGTACAGGGTTTCGACCCATAGCCCCATAGCATTCAGAAACGGCTGAACTAAGCATGATGACGCGTTACTTGGTCAGCCTGTAACTAGGATAGTGCCAATATTGGGCTATAGTTAGTTGCACCCTATCAGAACTCATAACCCCTACAACAACCAATTACAACTATGCTTACTGACCACTTTCCTGACTGGCATGATCCTCCAAATACTACTATGTGCATGCCCACGGCTCATACTTGAGAACTTTCACCATATTCACCATGCTTCAGGGTCAGTTCAGGTCCCTTCTAAGCTTTGTCCCACCTTTTTTCGGGTACAACTCGCCATGGTTCTATCCCAGTTAACCCTGATGAACCATCATTATCAACCATATCTCAACCATTTCTCAACCAATCTCAACCCTTAGCCATGGTTAATAGCCCCAGCTGCCCCAGCAGCACCTCCCAACCCCCCCGGGGATCCACGGCCCGGCCGTGGCGCCGCGTCGCAGGAGCGCTACCTGCGGTCCACCGCGGAGCTGGGCTGCGCCGAGGGCTTCGAAGCGGCCGGCGGCTTCAGCAGCTTCACGTGTCGCACGGCGAGCACCGGTGGGGGCACCGATGGGGGGTCGTTGGGGGGTCGTTGATAGTCATGGTCATTCGCTATAACCAATTAGCTAATGTTGATAATCTTAGTTAATGATTTTCCTTAATCTTAGTTAATGATGGTTACTGGTTAATCATGGTTACCCTTTGGTAAACGAACCTGGCAATGGATTTGGGTGGATAGTTGGATGGTCATTGAGAGTCATTGGTGTTGATGGTCACATCTTCCAGTAGCAGTTGGGGGGTCGTTGGGAGGTGGTGAGTTGGGTGGCGAAGTACTGGTGAAGTGCCAGTGGTTGTTCCCAAGTGAATCATGACGCTTGATTATGATGGAATTGATGGGACAAATGGTGGTTCAGAGTGACTAGTAGCGATTAATCATGGTAAATAGCGGCCAATAATTTGTGGTTGAAAATGGTTGATGATATTTGATGATTAATATTGACATTTGTTGATAGTCATTGTCACTAGTGATTTCAAGTGGTTGAAAATCTTTGGTCATGGTCAATAGTGGATAATACAAGTGGTGCATCAATTACACTGGGGTGATGTTGGGCAACGTGTTCATTGTAGCCAACCATTGAGCTATGTGTATTCAGCTTTGTTATTCTCAACCACTTTTCAAGCTCTTCGAAGATTTTGCTCAGGCGAGGCCTCTACAATGTCTACTGGGACATGGCTGGCCAGCAACTTGCTCGCAGCGGAGCAGCATCAAAGACCTTCAGTCTGGTGTTGATGGCTATGGTTGCTGTTTTCTTCTTCCTCACTGCGTACCCGGGAGCAGCCGGAAACCCATGGGGTATTCGGAATCTATCTCTTGGAAAGGGAAGCCAGGGAGGATAGAAATGCTTTATTGTGATTCTGCACATGTGATGTGTACGATGAAAATGTTTCTTTACACAGGTGTTTCCCAAGATCGGTGACCCCCAGTTTTCATCCCTTACATTAATTATTCAATATATTACTACACCAACCATTTTTTGGGGAGCACCCTACTATTTACGAGTATCAACCATCGAAAATCCTATGGTTTCCCCTATTGTCAACCACAACAATCAAACCATATCTATCAATGAAACATCCAAAATCCTTTGGTTTCCCCTAGTATTAACCACAATAATCAAACGATAGCTACATGAAACACCCACCTTTGCTACTCCCCAGGCGATGGGACGTCGGATTTGACGCAGAAACTGCAGTGCAGCAAGATTTCGCAGTGCCCCCAGGGCGCGTCCGGGGTGCCAGGATGACATGGTTGGATGAAGTGATGATTAGTTTGACTGGTCAATGGTTTGACTGTTCATTGTTTAAATTGATGAGGTAATCTTTGTAGTCAAAATTATAGTCGATGGCTTTTGTTGATTCATTAATTATAGTAATGGTTATATAGTTTGAATCATGAATGATATAGAATGATTTAATTGATCCTGAACATTCAGAAAGTTTCATGCTTACACTTGGCCTGACAGGACAGGAGTTGCCAAAGCCAGTCTCAACTCCATCGTAGTCACCTCTGGGAGCAGCCAAAGCGACTGCTTTCATCATCACCAGGGGAACTGCTAGCTGTTGGTGATTAGAATAGACTACCAACAGCAGGGGAGCCATCGACCTATTCTTGAGATAGCCACCCTGCAACCAGGACCATTCACCCAGCAAAGCAGAGTGGTACCCCCTGATTCTAAGTTGATCAGTGAATAAGGCAATTTACTATTCATATCTACTGGAACAACTGGTAGTTACATTAATGAACTAATCTAAGTGAACTTATCTGGGGGTGCCACTCTGCAGGAGGTTACTCTCCTTGGGTTTCGGACACCAGGGGTGCGCCACAGGTACTGCCCACAGCCTATGCCTCCAGAGGGAACTTACTTCGTGATGAGTGCGGGTTTGGAGATGGACAGTGCCACTGGGACAGCTATGGGGTTGAGCCATCGCCGCCGTTTCCAATGGATAGGTGACCACACTTCCATGATGGTCGTCAGTGAGTCACAGGGGTTTCTGATAACCTTTATTTGATTCAATGATTGGAGATCGAACTATCAATGAACCACCGAGGTGTTTTTTGCAAATCACAAGCTGATATTTGGATTAACCACCGAGGTGATTTTTGAAGTTTGGGGCTGTGGCGCATGTTGATCTCTCCATTTCGGTCCTTAACCCACTGTACTTGAGCAACATGGGCCTCTCAGTCCAGCAGAACCTGCAATCCGGGGTGATCCCTTAGTACCAGGGGCCCCTGGCCGGCGCCATGCTTGGGCCTGCCCCGGGCTTCTTATCGACCCTAAGCCAGCTTCATGTGGGATATCTACGAGGGGACATTTAGGAGATCGAAGTTGGAGTAAGATGGAGTAGATCTCCAGATCAGATCACAGCTTCTCAGCAAGTTACATAAGTCCTTACCCCTCAGCAGCGCCTGTGAACTCCTTCAGCACCAGTTGATCTATGCATCCACTGGTGAGATCACTTGAGAGGGGTTCACCCCCCCTTTCCCAAGACTTGCTTCATTGAGGTTGGAGGGGTTGAACGGTTCACCCCTTCTTTCCCAAGCCATTCATGGCTTCGCTGAGGTACTGTCTTTTGAATGCGCCCTGGCCTACGAAGCCAACGTGGCATTGGAGTATCCACCCGAACTCTTCTGTCTCCCAGGCACCGCATGGCACCACATGGCACCACCAAGTGATCAGCATGTGGGGTTGAACCTTGGGTAGCAGCTCGTTGAGGATGGCTACTGGATTTATTCTGGAGGTTACTATTGATTTTTGGTGAATGGTTTCTGAATCAACTCTCATATTGTAATTGATGGTGAATGAATGACATGTTTACAGCTGAATCTTGCTCTTAGTCTGCTGGTCGATGACAATGATGGCAGATGGTGGGTCGCTGATGATTAAGGACTGATGCTTAATTTGCTGATGACTGATGGCTGATTGGTCGTGAATGGACGGTCATGATTGACCCTGTTCTGTTTTTTCTTTGGCAGAGAAGCATACTGGCTGCCAATGCAAACAAACGCGCTTGATAATAGAGGATATGAGACTGCCATTTCTGTTGGGAAGTGGTGGATAGATCCTGTTTAATTACTTATCATGACTGAGAGGTCACCAGCCATAAGCATCCGCGAAAATCATGGGGTGTTTTTGCTGGCTGTTGGTTCAAGCACCATTGCCCCGTATCAGCGATGAGTATTGATGTGTATCAATCATCATTTATCATTAACGACCATTCTCCATCCATGAGGGAAAAATATAGGCCATCACTAACCAGTCACAAGCTGGACATTGAGTGACTTTTCCAATTTTAACCATCCTTAAGCAACCATCAGGCATTTATTAACTAAAAAGAACTGACTAACCATGACATAACCATCAAACAACAGTAACGTAGCAATCAAATAGCAATCAACAACCATTACTTAACCATCAAATAGCCATGATCAACCATGACTTAACCATCAAATAATCATTACGTAGCAATCAAATAGCCATCAACAACCATTACTTAACCATCAAATAGCCATGATCAACCATGACTTAACCATCAAATAGCCATCAAAACCCATCACTAACCATGACTTAACCATCAAATAATCATTACGTAGCAATCAAATAGCCATCAACAACCATTACTTAACCATCAAATAACCATAACGTAGCAATCAAATAGCCATCAACAACCATTACTTAACCATCAAATAACCATAACGTAGCAATCAAATAGCCATCAACAACCATTACTTATATAACCATCAAATAGCCATGATCAACCATGACTTAACCATCAAATAGCCATCAAATAGCCATCAACAACCATGACTTAACCATCAAATAGCCATCAACTAGCCATCAAATAGCCATCGACAACCATGGCTTAACCATCAAATAACCAGAACGTAGCAATCAAATAGCCATCAACAACCATGACTTAACCATCATAGCCATCAACTAGCCATCAAATAGCCATCAACAACCATGACTTAACCATCAAATAGCCATCAACTAGCCATCAAATAGCCATCAACAACCATGACTTAACCATCAAATAGCCATCAACTAGCCATCAAATAGCCATCGACAACCATGACCTAAGCATCAAATAGCCATCCTTTAAGCCGCCCCGTAGATCATTGCCCACCCCGCACGCACCGCAGGTGGCACTCCAGGCATTGGCCGTTGGGCTTCCAGAGACGGCAAAGGCATCGAACCTGCGGAGTTTCTGAAGTGCCGAAAGATGTACAACTGGTGTGCCTTGGCAGTGGTTGACCAGTTGGCAAACGGTGGTTGACCAATGGGTTGATAGTGGTTGATACTGTATTTAATGATGGTCCATGATGGTTAATTAATGATGGTTGACCAAAGGATTGGGGTGATGAACGAGTGGTTTCTGGTGTGCCTTGGCTGATATGGCTTATTCAGTTGATCAAACAGCGGACTCACAATTATGAAATTAATTGTGAATGACTGGTTTTGGCCTGGTCAAGCACTAGTGATCATGGTGACTGATGTATGGTTACTAGCGCGCCTTGGTCATGAACAACTGGTCGATGTAGAAGTACTGATGTTTTTAAACCATTAGTCCAATTGCGATTAATGTTGGTTTCTGATTAGTATCTACCTGTTGGTTTCATCTATTTTCATTACTTTAGGGGGGGTTACACTAGTCAGAAACCAACATTAATGTTCTCTAATCCCAGGGGTAGTGACCATCCAGAGGTGATACCAGGTGATGAACAAGTGATGAATCATCACCAACAATCACGAGAATCTCATGGTTGATGATGGCTGATGATGTTTACTGAGTGGTTTGGCTAGTAGTGATTAATTGTGTATGGTACGTAGTGGTTAGGCACGAACGGTCACTGAAAGTTATGATGGTTAAGCATAGTTTCCAGTGTGCTTAGATAACAACTAATGCTGATGAATGGGTCTTTAGTCCAGATACGCTCCTGTGTGCTCCGGTGTGGCTGCCAGGTTATTTCACCAGCGTATCGGTTATCAACCAGAAAATCGACAATTTTTCGATGGTTACCCAGCAAGAGACTGGCCATGTTCCAGCCAGCTGTGTTTGGCAAGGGTATGAAGTACTTGTTCCATTCATCAAATTGGGATGTCAACAGCAGGGGGTTGGGGTCAGTCACCAGTGTTTTCTTTGCTGTACGCAGATGGTACCCGGAATCTATCTAGTTTGACATCAACTTGCTTATCCAGCTTATACACCTTGTCCACCTATGAATGTGTTGTGTACTTTTCTATATTTTTTATTTATATATATATATATACATTGATGTGTGTGTGTAAATATAGATACATATATAGCCATCCTGGAGTAGCTAGAATATCACTTATTGCACCATCCCCAAGGCTCGTCAATGATCAAAGCTTATCGAGGAATATTCAGCATCTCCTGCGGGGTGCTTGGACATATGGGTCCAAAAATGGTGGTTTCTCTACTGATTAATATGGTGGTTTCTCAAGATGGGAGTGCCCCCAAAATGGTTGTTTTATTAGTGTAAATGACTATTAATGGGTGATGTTGGGGTACCTCTATTTTGAGAAACCACCATGTTAATAATGGTTCTGAACTGAACTTGGATAGTTTCAAGTGACCAACATTAGCATTTATTAGCCATCATTAGCCATTGTTAACCATCATTTACCAATTTGGTCGATTGAATGTTTTCTTTATTTGTTTTCTTCCCTTCTGAACTTCACTTTGTGATGCCCTCTGCACAAGGCTGGGGGGCAGCAACGACAGATTGTCCGAAAGCGCGCACCATCATTAGCCATTATGAACCATCATTTATGGACAAGCCCATATGGTGGTTTCGCAAAATAGGGGTACCCCCAAAAATGGTTGGTTTATTACTATAAATGACTATAAATGGATGATTTGGGGGTCGATATTAACTAACCAATAATGGTGGAAAATAGCCAGTAATGATAGGGAAAACGAGCTGGTTAATGATGGGGAACCAGGGTTACCTGTTTTTGACCCACAGCCAAATAACCCATCAAATAGCCATAATAAACCAACAAGTTTTGGGTCCCCCTATTTTGAGAAACCACCCATATGTTAAAATTTTGCAGTCGACCACCTGGGAAAACTCCGCTGGGTGACCTCCTAGCGACGCACGTTTGAAACGACGTCTGAGGCCCGCGCTTGGGTCTGTTGGATGGTCGCGTCAGTGGCTTGGAGAGAGGAGGGGATGCCAGTGATGAAAATGTTGGATGATGTTAACAATTGGTTGGTTATAAGGGATAGCCCTATAAGGGTTTATAATGGGCTTAAGGGCTTGTAAGGGATAGCCTTATATGATATTGTGGTTTATTAATGGTTAATAATAGGGGATCCTAAGCAACAATAATGGTTAGACAACTTTCTGGTTGGTGGTTTGCTTAACATGTCTTATTTTCCCTAGCAATTATTAACAATGGTCTGGTTGACTCATATTTTTCATAGGGGTTGAAAATGGTTGAAACCACCAGCTAGTTAGGTACATATGGATCTACAGTATCGGAACCTTCGGAATCTATTGGGTATGTTGGATCTAATAGTAGCGAATTCATCTCTGGTGATAGCAGAAATAAGGTGTATGTATTTAGATCTATTGGGATCTATTTGATATGCCGAATCTATCAATCTATACTGATAGTACTATTTTGTTCCATCTATTGATCTCATCAGTTGTGACATCACCTATTGTATGTTGTGGATACTATATATGAAATGATTGGTGGCCCAAATGAACGATAAACCGATGATTTGGGAATTTATTGTTGATCAAAAAGATCAATGGTTGGTTGACTTGCATGGTCTGTGGTTGGTGATTGTGGTAGTTTTCATGTTTATTTGAAGCCCGTCATCAATTACGTGGAAGCAGATTGACAATGTCATGGTTTTGAAAAAACATAACAAATTGAAACGTGGTGGCATGTGGGATTTGTTTAGTTCCATTGACATCACATTTTGCTGGGATTCAAGCGAGATTGTGTTTTATACAAACGATTTATTGTTTTAAAAAAATGGGCATGTTTGATAGATGAGAACCGGTACAAGTTGCATTGAATGTGTACATCAATCATTTGGTATGTTATCACTGGGTGGCTTACAGCGACTAACTTATAGTGTTTTGGGGGATCGGATGAGTTCACCATATACCTACTAAGAACGACTGTAAAGTTTTTAGCAAGGGATCGATCAGCCACCAAGTATTGTCATGGCTATTCCAAGCAAGGACCTTCGGATTTTAGCATGTTTGAGAATGGTGATGGTTATGAGAATGACTATATACTAAAAGTTAGAATTCTACTAGCCAGTGTCCACTTGTGTTGTATAATTCAATCAATTGTGTTCTACAATCAAATCAGTCATCAACCATTTGATCAATGCCTAGCCATGTTGAGCCATCGGTGCTACTACTGATGGTTTTTGCCGTCGCAAATCATCCATCAACCACCTCTAAGAATCACAAACGAATCACTGACCAATTAGTCTTATCACAATCACCAGCCATCCATCAGCCACCAATTCACCATCAACGAATCGCTAGTCAATCGACCATCAATGAGCACGAACCAAGCATTCATTAGTCAATCATTAATCACCTTTTGCGTCAACAGCATTGACCATCAACTAACCACTAGCCATCAGCTGACCATCTATGAATCGTGTCTCATCAAAACCACCAGCCCTTGGCCGAATCTCAGGCAATTTGTTTGGCAACCGCCAACTTGGAAGTACCGCGGATTTGACCTGTGACCCGGTGGCAACAACTGGATGTGCCATGTCCGCTGGGTGACCCGGTGGTCACAAGTCCGATGGGTTCGCAACGGGCTTAGTGAACCGCTACCGAACAGGGGGCCGAACTAACTATGGTTATGATCCCGGCTGCACATCCAAGAAGTAAGTATTCTGAAGCGTAGCTGCTGTTCCAAGTAAAAAACAAAAAGATGGTCCATGGATGTCTAAGTATCTTTTCAGCTGCCCCTCGCAATTGACCAAAACGGCAAAAACGAAAAGTAAATGCACCACTTGGAAGATCGATGATCATGGCCAGGTAGCCAATGTATTGATAGTGGTTAAGCTATTGGCACCACACCATTCTACCATGCTGGTGCTTCACGTGGATACAATATGCGGAATAATCAGTAGTAAGTTCATTGGCAATGATAATTGATATTAAACCATGATCCCAAAAGATCCAAACCACTCCAAGAATGAATCATATCTAACCACAGAATATTCCACCATGATTGGCCATCCAGAATTGAATCATCGGTACCCATTTGAACAATCATTTACCTGTCAGTATCATGGTAAATCACCAGTTTTGAACCATATGGGTGGTTTCTTAAGATAGGGGTACCCCCAGCTATCATCCTTGAAATCAACCATTTGTAGTCATAAACCAACCATTTTGAAGCTTTTTTCAAATTTAAGATACCCCCAAGCGGCTTATTAACCAACTGATAATCATTATCAACCATTACTAACCAATACTAATCAGTCTTGAACCACAATCAACCACTATTCACCATGATAAATTACTGACCATTACTGACCATCACTAACCATTGTGAGAAACCACCCATATCAATCCCTGCATGGCTACGATTCACCTCCCATTCGTGCCACAAAATCCCCACTCCATTGGCAGGCGATCCTGGACTGGAGTTTCCTGGCGGCAGCGACGACTTTCGCTGCTACCGTAACCCACCAGTGATCAGATGGTGGTTTCGAACCAAGCAGGGGACCCCCCAAATCACCCATTGTTAACCATTTATATAGGAATAAATCGACCTTTTTTGGGGGGCCCATTTTAAGAAGCCACCACATGATCCACTGATCAGTTTGGCAACTGGAAATGATGAGGTCAACAACCTGTGATGGTCAGCTTGTTTGAACCAGAAATCAAAGCATGGCATTGAGAATGATTTGATGATCAACCGGAAATCTAAGCCTTGACAAATCTCAGCCTTAATTTTCAAGGTTGAATCTAGGCCTTGCAAATCTCAGTCTTAACAATGAGGATGAAAACCTTGAAAAACTTATGTCCGCCAACAGATTCATCCAATTTCACTTATTCATTCGGTGAGAACCAATGGATTCATATGCGTGACCACGTGCTGGGGGGGCCGTAAACCCGGACATATTCGGAATATCCTAGGGGAATCCCACAGTTCACCGGATGGTGTGTGAGCAACTTGTCAGAACTGATTGAAATGCTAAATTTCATCTACCACAGCTTAATCTACTGTAAAACCTTCTACTCAATTCTGACTGAAATGAGAAATGATGAAAGTGGAAAATAATTCACCATCAGAACTCCAATAGAGAATGGTGAAGTTTCTTGGTCGGTTAGTTAGCTTGACTAGGTTGGTCGGTTGATCTTTAGGATGAAGTCCACCAGGGTGACTAGGTAGCCACTCATGATTTTTCCACTAAGAATGACTGTTGAATGTTGACTTGTCTGAGTTGCTTAGGTCGGTCACCTAGCAACACCGGTAGGCAATTTGATAGGCATGTGGTTCATCCCTGGCTTGACTAGTGCAGGAATTCTTGCAGCGCTTGACTATTGGTGGAACATTGCTTAGAACTATTGGTTGGTGGTTTCAGATCTTTCTCATACGTACCTGGGGATGATGGCAAACCACCAACCAGACTATCTTCCATTACTTTGGGATTACGATTCAATTGTATTAGATACTACTTTCCAACCAGTATCAACCAGTCCTGTTTCACCGCGATGACCCTTGTGAGGTTCATGACACTGCGTGGCTTGTTGGTTCTATCCTCATCGTTTTAATTGCGCCCATGGCAGATCCAGCGGTTAAAAAGCCACCTCCGATTTTGTCAACCAATAATAGCGAAATGTTAGGGCCGTTAGGGTGGCTTCATAATCCCGCGCTCACCGTTGCGGAGATCTTGCTATCGCCATTATAGCCGTTGTATGCGCCAGCTGCTTCCCATGGTGGAAAGAGCCTTTGAGCTTTTGCACCCCGACGAGCGCCTCCCTGAGCCCACCTTCTTGGGTGTTGAAGTCAAGCGGCTCAGCATTTTCAAGTACCATCTCCAAAAACAGCCCCGCAAAAAGCCGAGGCTGAACCCTGTTAGACGCGAGCAGGGTAGGCTTGCAAGCGAGGAGTGCCCACCACGGCCGTGCCACAGATACTGAGAGCTACGTGGTCCTGGGCGACATGCAACCGGAGCTGCGCTCCGGGTGCGCACCTGGCGTTGTTGGAGACATGCAACGCCTGAACGAATCGATTGGCGATCGCCAACTCCCAGGCTTTTGATCGCTTCAGGCTGTCATGTAACGTGCTGCTTTGCAGTTAGTTATGCTAATCGTGGAAAAAAAGCCCATGGTTGTCAGCAAGCCGGCAGGCGGTCACTAGTCCATGGTTGACAAGCGCCAGGAAAGGTTGAGGTGGATGGTTGATATCAGGAAACTACCCATGATGATGTCTGCCGCTATGGTCGAAAACTGGCCCGATGATGTTTGAGAATGTCTGAGAACGGCCACTGGGAATCCATGGGGGAACACTGCGATGAATGCTGGTGCCAAGAACGATTACTGGATGGCTTATACCCACTAACTTAGGTTTTTAGTGTTTTTGGGATATGATGGATTTACCATATAACCACTAAAAATATTTATTTTTAGCAAGGGATCTATAAGCCACCAAGATTAGTACGAACCACTAGGCCTGGCAAGGAGAAACAGTTTTGGTTATGTTACGTGAATGCTTGCCTCGGTTGACTGCAGCCTGTCATTGTTGTACAATCATTCTCGGAACCGAACGTAGCACTGGATAATCCCATCCATATCTAGACGAGTTCCAGCGAGCCATTTTTGATTTCCAGATGTCACATCACGGGTGAGACTGTTTGGCAAACGTTGATGACCAACCAGCAAAATCGTCGACCATAAATCAATCGGTTGGTGGTTCCAAACTGTTTTTCCCCTATGAATCACTAACAAATGGTTGGTTGACAAGCATACTTTTCATAGGGGGGTGAAACCACCAATCAGTAATGATCATTCAGCCATTGTAATCATCATATTTTCGAGTATTGACCACTATGAATCATCACCAACTGTTGATGACCAAGCAGCAACCGTCATCCACCAGAAATCAACCATAAATCAAGAAGCTGTTTGGGACACGCTGCACCATCAGGATGAAATTTGGTGACGGAACTGCACTGGGCCAAATTACTTTGCAGGCGCAGCTGCGACGCCGAAGAAAGCCCGCGATCGCGAAGGGCGAAAAAGGGTAATGACAAACCCACTTAGGGGTTAGTATAAGTGCTATATGGGGGTTTCCCAAAATATGGGACCCCCAAAATGGTTGGTTTATCGCTAAAGATGATTATCAATGGATGATCTGGGCGGTCCCCCACTTTGAGAAAGACTCATATGGGTTGGTGGTTTTAAACATGTCTATTTTCCTTAGCACTTTATATTAACCAACCAAAATATGGCTATGGGTTGCAGAATTCCCTTAGGGTTGCAGAGAAAAAGATATATGGCTATGGGTCAATGTTATCCAACCAATAGTGGAGGATAATAACCAACAATAATAGGGAAAACAATGGTTGATGATACGGGAACCGGGGGTACAAGGTTTGGACCCACTGCTACATATAGCAATCAAAGTCATCCAAAATTCTAGAGAGCCAGTGCAGAGCACAGAGCCCCAAAAAACAGCCACATTTGATATCCGCAGATAAAAATAGCAACAAAACTCCAGACAACCAAATAGGTGTGCAGAGTCTGGAACCCAAACGCAACACCACAAATCTCAACATTGTACTCTTGCGGTATATATGAAACGGGTCCGTGTTCATACGGGTTCGTGTTCTATTTCAGGGGTCGGAACTTACTTGATAAAGGATGAAAATTGAACATCACCAACCATACTGACAATCAAACTAATTCCTGCCGTTTCTGACAAAAGTGGAAATCATTCGGTGCCGCCATCAAGCATTTCCATGCAATCGAACTTGTGAAATTCGCCAGTTTCGCCGAATCAAACTGGTTGAAGTTGAAAATTGTTACACCATGCCCTTCAAATATGCTGATTTATTTGATTTCATAGGGAATCACGAACCAACCGCACCAGTGATAAATATGTTTCTGTATTGTTTGTATGGACAAATATGTGCCTGCATGTGTTGCAGTTACATCTTCATACCAACATCTATTGAAATTCACTCTTATTTGGGTTATGTGAATGTAGCACTCACGTTCATTCATGTTGCATGGACATGAGAATCATGTTCGCGGCATTCCGCCGCTTTAGGGCCCTTGAGCCGCCACTGTGCGCGACCCCCTAGCAAAATCGACCGTGCTGTCGTACCGTGTGTGGACTTCGTGTGCTGCAACCACGTTGACATTGGTAGCGGAGCACTACACGTTCCAGTGTGGCCCGGACCTCTACCAACAACCTCTTGGAAATCACCGAGGACACGATCCCTGAGCCTAACGGTCAGTTCCTGACTGTCACAGAGCACTACCATGGGAGGTTCCGGTGATGCCGCCAATGGAGGCGGAAAAGGTTCGTCTGGGAACGGATCAATTGTTCCTGCTGGAACACCTATGCGATCGGGACTGGACAGCGGACTAGCCAAGTCTGCACCTCGAGCGGATGGGCTCACTCAGAAGAGCTATCGAAGCTATCGGAGGAGATTGGCTTTGTTCGCGAAACAATGTCACCGACGAGGAAGAGACACAGCAGTGGAAGGAGCTTTCTTGGCCGTCAGCCTCTTGAGTGATGCTGCATGGGAGGCCACGGAGCAGTTGAACTTGGACGAGATCGAAAGCTCGACAGATCCATTTAAGCCTGTGCTCGAACTGCTGGATCAGCTCTACCAGTACGAGGATTTGGTGGAGGTGCCGAACCGATGTGAGGAGTTTTTCCAGGAGTTTGGTCGGCTGAAGAACGAGGAGATGCAGGCCTACCTCATCAGGCATGCCACCATGATGAAGAAGATGAAGGAAGTGAAGGTGGAGATACCGCCGCTTCTGGCGGGATGGCACTTGTTGACCCGGGCTGGAGTGCCGAAGTGGACGCATGTGCAGGTGAAGGCCTTGTGTGGCGGAGACCTGAAGTATGAGGAGGTGAGCAGGGCGTTGACTCGGATGTTCGGAGCCGACCAGCGACCGAATCCGAAAGACCTGGCAAGGATGGGCCGTGAGGAGAACTTCTATGAGGAGACCTTCGACGAGGACGAGGCCTACTTCTACGAGAACGATGACGATGGATCGCTTGCCTGGGATGATGGATACATGCCCCAATGTGATGACGAGGCGTACTACGAGGATGAAGAGTACTATGAGGATGCGATACCGTCGGACTTGGAGTTGGCTGCCGACCAGACGGAGGACGCCTACGTCAACTACATGGAGAGCCGGCGCCGGATGAAGGAGCTTGCGCTGAATCGTGGCTTTTCCCCCGTTGTGGCTTTGGGACCAGAGGCCATGGGTGGATCCGGCGGAGGAAGAAAAGGAAATGGCAAATCCAAAGGGAAAGGAAAGTCCAAAGGAGGTACAAAAGGAAAAGGAAAGGGCAAAGGATCTTTCATGAGGAGGACCACGGAGAACCGCCGCCCTATGTCTGGATTGCGTCGCTATCCAGGAAGTCAAGCGTCATCGGCGAGTACGGCATCCAGTGGATCGGAGTTGAAATCCACGTTGAGTGGGTCCACAGCCTCTCACGGACCCAGGTTCAAGAGGTACCGAGGACAAGCTGGAGGAATCAAAGAGGTACCCGAAGAAACCATTGCCATGGTGGAAGACTCCGTAGAGATGCATGACTTCCCCGCCGAGGAGTGCAACTATGCGGCGACAGATGCTGGAATGGCCATCATCGATTCCGGAGCCACGCGCACCATTGTCGGTGAGCAGGTGTGGCGTGAGTGGATTGAGCATGCCTTCGACATGGGTGTTGACCTTCAGTGCACCACCCAGTCAGAGATGCGAGACTTCCGTTTTGGCGATGGAGGAATCGCTCGATCCAACTACCAGGTGGAATTCATGGCCGGCATCAAAGGACATAAGGTGCTCATTCAAGCATCTGTGATCGCGGGACGAACTCCCTTCTTGCTGGCAAGACCCGCTTTGGAATTGTTGGAGATGAAGCAGTAACTATGCCACGCATCAGGTGAGCGTCCTTGGATCCGCTTTCTTTAGTCCAGAGCGTGGTCACAAGGGACACTACTTGCTGAACCTCATGGACTACAAGGAGGACAAGACCGAGCCGGTTTTCTTCACCATGAATGTTGACGGAGATGCCATCTACACCAATGAGCCTGAGATCCCAATTGTCGACGAGGAAAGACACCCGGAGTGGAAGATCGAGCCGTTTTTGGATGATTGCGCGGTCATGACAGCTGATGAGATGGACTACGTGGACATCCCTGAGCTGGACGTCGAGGAGATCATCTACCAGACCGTGCGTGGAGCAGTGGACCAACGGTTGATGGTCTTCTGGGAGGTGTACGTCGACAGAGGCAACTTGGGGAGCTACTTGGATTTGTTCCCGGATGTGAAGGTTTGCACTTTTGCCCTACCGGATTGGGACTTTGAGCTCGAAGAACACAGACAAGCCTTCTTCGACAAGCTCTACGACGAGAGACCGCATTTTGTGTGGTATGCACCACCCTGCACCAAGTGGAGCCCAATCCAAAGGATCAACATGGTGGACCCTGTCAGGCGCAGAAATCTCTTCGCCGATCGAGCTCATGAAGAAGACACCCATCTGACCTTGGTGAAAGATGGATTTTGGATCGGCAAGAGAATTGACTGTGGCAGCGGCATTGAACACCCTCATGGTGCAGCTTCGTGGGAAACAGAGACCTGGGACAGCATGTCCGGCTACTTCGAAGCAGTTGTGGATCGATGCCGCACCGGGTTGGTTCTAGTTCATCAAGGTGAAGTTTTGGGCAAGGTGAAGAAACAAACCAGGATCCGAACGGACTCTTACACCGTTGCGCAGGCTATGGACTTGCCATGTCACTGCGGACCAGAAGGACATGTTCAGATGATTGGACGATCGCAAGCCCTCAAGGAGATGCAGAACTATGAGAGGGGCTTCGTCCGTGTGGCAGCAGAAGCCATCTATGTGGACATGGAGGAGCGCTGGCGACGTCGGGAAATTACAAGCATCATGATGACTGAGGAAGTCGAGATGGAGAAGATCCCGACACAGAACGACGAGGAGGATTACAAGATCGCCAAGGTGAACTCGGCTGCAGCGAAGCGGATTGTGGAAAAGCTTCATCGCCAGCTGGGACATCCAAGCAATGTGAGGTTGGTGTTGGCGATGCGCGATGCCAAGTTGGACGCCAACGTCATCAAGCTGGCGCAGGACTACAAGTGTTCAGTGTGTGAGACCCAGAAGGAGAAGTCCTTAGCCAAGCCTGCTGCTTTGCAGAAAGCCACCCATTTCAACGAGATGATTGAGATGGACACCTTCCACATCAAATGGGATGGCGAAAAGCGGAAGGTCTTTGCTATCATCGATGCCTACAGCCACTTCGAGACCAATGCTGTGATCCCCAGCGAGACGTTGGAGGAGGAACTTGATGTTCTGCAAAAGCAATGGATTTCATGGGCTGGCTTCCCGAAGATCTTGAAGACGGACTCCTCCGGGGCGCACATGTCCGAATACCTGCAGAGCTGGTGCGATGAGCGAAACATCCGGCTGATCCTCGTTCCGAAGGAGGCGCATCACCGACTTGGTACTGTCGAGAGACTGCACTCCGTTCGGCGGCAACAGCTGGTGAAGATGAAGATTGACAAGCCAGACTTGGACTTGGAGCAGGCGGTGATGCATGCGTGCGCCCAACGCAACAGACTGCGTTCTATCCATGGCGTGTCACCTTCTGCCATGGTGTTTGGGCACACCCCTACTGTGGCTGGCATCAGCGACTTACCTCATGGTGTTCGACCTGATGGACCCGCCAATCATCAACAAGATCAAGCTGTGCGTCAACTTGCCGCTCAAGCCTTCTTCGAGGCCAATCACAGCAATACCATTCGACGTGCATTGCTGGCTCGCAGTCGCAAGGAGCAACCGGTCATCGCTGTTGGTGATCACGCCTTCTACTTCCGCTATGGCAACGACAAGCTGGAGCATTCTCGTTGGCGCGGTCCGGCCATTGTGTGCGCTGTGGAACCTCGCACCAATGAAGATGGCGTGTCTCGCCCCTATGTTTACTGGCTTGCCCATGGCAGTTCTTTGGTGCGTGCCGCCCCCGAGCATGTGCGTTTGGAACTTCCTCGATTTTTGGACCTTGGCCCCCGTGATGCCCGTTCTGACAAACGTGCTCGAAGCCCGCCCCCTGATGAACCTCCAGAGCCACTTGGACTTGGCCGTCCTGATGATGATCACCGTGGGGATGATCACTCTGGTCCTGGAATTGGCCCGGTCTCTGGACTTGGACCGTCACGAGCAGAACCCCCATCGGCAGAGCCATCAGGTGGAGGTGATGAAGAGGCGGAGAGAAGAGGAGCATGCCGCCAAGACAGCTCGGCTGCGAAGAGACCTTGCAAAGATGGCAGAGTCCAGAAAGAAGCAGAAGGAAGCCAAAGAGAAGGACACCAAGGCAACGGCGGCGCTTCCAGAAGAACAAGAAGCAGTTCAGCAGCCACCAGCGGATGAGAAGCCTGAGGAGATGGAACCGACCCCGGCGACGGAAGTGGTCCCAGATGAGAGCCAATCAAGAGACAGATCGAGAAGTCCTCCACCCTTGGATGAAATCCGCAGGTCCTATGAAACAGCCCGCCAACTAGATGGACTACCACGAAAGGGACCTAGCTCTGAGGAGCAGATGAGAAAAGGAAATCTATGGGCTGAAGGCATGGAGATGGCAGATGACGAGTTCTTGGCCGAGGGGTTCAACGAGAAACGGTTGACGCCGGCTGAGAAGAAGCTGTTCGATGAGGCCAAGGACAAGGCATTGATGGTGTGGATCGAGAATGCGGCTTGGAGAGCAGTGGACGAGCAAGAAGCTGGAAGTGGAGAAGTGGTCCCGGCGCGCTTCTTGCAACGATGGAAGAAGACCGACGATGGACCAAAGGCCAACGCCAGGGTGATCATTCAGGGCTTCAAACATCGGGATGTGTTGGAGCAGCACCTGGAGACCGACTCGCCCACCTTGTCAAGGGTGTGCCGCATGCTGATCTATGTCCTGGCGGTGCAGAAGAAGTGGAAGCTCTTCAGTGCAGATGTGAAGAGCGCTTTCATGCAAGCGGACAGCATCGACGAGGAAACAAGGATCTATGTGAAGCCAACCGCAGACATGAGGAGACGCCTGGAGCGGCTCATGGGATTGAAGCCCCATGAGATTTTGAAGGCAACCAAACCTGCCTTTGGAGATGTCCGAGCCCCACGGCAATGGTTCACTACGGCAGATGGTGTACTTGTGGATGGACTGCGCTTCTATCGGCATGCTTTGGACCGATGCTTGTTCTTGAGCGCAAGGGAAGCGACCATCGAGGACGACGAGTTCGAGGTGTTTGCCGATGGAGACAAGATGTACATCGTGGACGGTGTGCTGGGCTTGCACGTGGATGACTTCATTGGAGCAGGAGAGAGCCTCTACAGTTTGCAGGACCTCGAGGGTGAGTACGATGCGGCGTTTCCCACTTTCAGAGATCGACTTTGTGGATTGTCTCGGCGGTTCCGCTTCGGAGCCTGGGCATTCGGGACCAACATGACTTTCTGCGGCAACGAAGTGGAGCAAAGCATTGACTTCGAGACGGTGCATATCTCGATGACTGACTATGCGAAAAGGGTGAAGCCGATCTCTGTGGACAAGAACCGCAAGACTATGAGCCAAGACCTATGCAATGCCACCGAACAGAGGCAGCTGAGAGCATTGGTGGGAGGCATGGCATGGCCGGCGAATCAATGCATCCCACAGGTGGCAGCCTCGTGCAGTCTGCTACAGGCTGCAGTGGCAAATCCCAGTGTGCAAGACATGTTGGAGGCCAACAAAGCGCTGCGGTTCATGAAGGACGTCGCCAAGGAGTACAAGCTGGCGATACACAGGCATGGCAACACCAAGGATGTGCGCTTCGGTGTCTACGCCGATGCGGCCTGGGCAGTGAGGCCTGATGGTACAAGCCAGGGAGGATGTTTGATCTTCATTGGCAGCAAAGAGGAGATCAACGGAGGTGCCGCCATGAAGCTCACCATCGTGGATTGGAGTTCGAAGAAGCTGGCGAGAGTATGCAGGTCTTCATTGTCGGCTGAAGCACAAGCAGCAGCCAACGCGGTGGACAGTCTGGAATGGGTTCGAGTCTGTTGGGCTGCAATGCTATGGCCGAAGATCGCCATCGAGACGCAGGAGACCCTGGAGAGGACAGGTGAATCGCCTTTGTTGTCAGACGCCAAGGCGTTGTACGACTCTGTGAACAGTCTGACACAGAGCAAGGTGTCAGATCGAAGAACTGGCATCGAGGTGGCGATCATCAAGGAGCGCTTGCAGGCCATGCAGGGCAAGATGAAATGGGTCAACTCCGGTCAGCAGCTCGCTGATGGATTGACAAAGAAGCAGGCGAGGGAGAACTTCGCCTACCTACTTCAACGTGGAGTGCACAGGCTGGTGTTCGATGAGCAGTTTGTGGCCCACAAGAAAGTGGACAAGACCGTGAAGGAGCAGCAGCGCTTGGAGATGGAAGCGCTGGCGAAGGACATGTTCGAGCAACAGGTCTACACGTTGGAAGAGGTGGACAAAAAGAAGAAGAACGTGTGCCAGTTGATCGGATGCAACAACCCGGTGGATGACCGTATGGAGAAGAACCGATTCTGCTCAAGGAGACACTTCTACCTCGATCAGCATCGACGGGCGAATGGGAGATGTGACCCATGGAAGAAAGCTGCGCTTCGAGCAGCAGCGATTCTGGCTACGGAAGTCCTGCCCGTCGAGAGTGCCGAGCTGAACGATGATGAAGCCAAGCAGAATTGGAGGTTCGATTTGGTCATGGTTGTGGTTTTGGTTCTGGCCGCGATCGGATGCTACACCGTGATTCGTCAGATGATCTTGGCATGGGAGAAATGTGTGAAGGGCTATCGCAAGAAGAATGACATCGCTCTTGTTGAGGAGTACGTCCCGGACGAGGTCTACGCATCCCGACGCCATGGCGCGCGGATTGCCGATGACGACCTTGTGGACGATGTCAAGGTGAGAAAGAATGCCTTCCACGTGGACAACAAGGACTACCACGATGCCCGACACGAGGTAGTGGCTCATGCTCGAGCGAAGAGGTTGTCACCTCGCCCTGTGGAGTACGACTCTGATGGAGACATCAAGATCTCAGACGAGGAATGGCGGATCATGAAGGCCTACAAGAATGGTCGTGCAAAGGACAAGATCACCCAAACGCTGTACACCTACGACCACAAGGCCGATCGCCCCAGGACGAAGCCCACTCCAATGACGCAACATGGAGCATGGTACAGTTGCAATGGCTATGAGAGCCCCTGAGCTGTGAGTTTTGCTTTTTCCAAGCATTTACCACCGGTGTGAATGTAGCACTCACGTTCATTCATGTTGCATGGACATGAGAATCATGTTCGCGGCATTCCGCCGCTTTAGGGCCCTTGAGCCGCCACTGTGCGCGACCCCCTAGCAAAATCGACCGTGCTGTCGTACCGTGTGTGGACTTCGTGTGCTGCAACCACGTTGACAGGTTAACATATTTGTATGAATATACATGTATATATAAATACGATATCTGTGTCAAGACATGTGTTTTGACATATGTGGGGCGTAGTACATCTGTCAGCATATCCACTGGACTGGTCCATTTCTGGGAGATCCATGAGTGGTTGGGGTGAACGGAAGGTCGGAGCCAGAGGATCAGCTTTGACCATGATCCATATGGTTGTTCACTTAAAATAGGGGACCCAAAAAATGGTTGGTTTATTAATATAAATGGTTAATATGGGATGATTTGGGGTCCCCTATTTAGAGAAACCACCAAATGGTATATCCCTATAGTTGGTTGGTTTCCCTATCAGGAATTGTTCTTGGATGGTTAGTTTTTTGGACATACGCATCTGCAGTGACCAGCGATCATCCAGCCCTTGTTTTAACCAGCATTGGCAGCCCTGGTCTGCAAGTAAGTGCCATCAATTGGGATCTGCCAAGTTGCAACACCACTAGTCGTTTCACGCTGCCATTGACAACAATAGTTGGCATATCAACCGCGGTCACATGAGAACAGTGGATTACGTGGACAAACAGATGTTTCATAATCGATATGGCTATGGGTACCCCGGTACCCCTCGTGTACCAGCAAGTATTGTGGCTACTATTGTTGGCCATTTTGCACCATAAGATTCGCTAGAAATCAAGCAATAACTTGCAGAAACTATCATTAACCAGTAAGCATTCCATTGATGACCTTTGGCGAAAAATGGTCATGAACTCTGGTATAGCCATTCATCAGAAAGTATTTATAATCCTGGCGAGCTATGGTCACAAAGTTCTTGGTCAACTGCTTGACCCAGCTCGCCATACCGCTACCTGTCAGGTGAACTGCACCATCGGCACCACGGCTGGTGGAGTTTGGATGTCCCCAGATGGTGCGACTGCGGAACGGGTCCACAGGGTGTTGGCGACTTCGAGTCGCAATGAGCGACGGATAGGAGGTGGATACAAGTTACATTAAGAATTCCCCCATTTGTGGTGGTGAATTATCTGCTATTTCCAATGCTCAGGGTGGTTGATTTGGTTGATTGATATGGATTCACCAGCCACTATTAATCATTCCTGATTATGATTGAGACCTCCGAATCATATATTCAGCAGGTTGGATTTCAGTAACATGGTCAATCAAATGATAAAATGGCTATGATAAACATCAACACCTAATGTTTATTCAGCAGTTGGCGGTAGATTATTGATGGTGCCGTGACAGAACGGCAATTCCCAGCTGTACCCGGATACTCCTTGACATGCGGTCGGCCTCATGCTGCCTTTTTGAATCGTTGTATAACTGGTGTTGTCATAGAGATGTGGCCACTTAACAAGTGGTTGCCATGTTTCACCATTGGTACCCTGGTGACGAAGCAGCTTCACATAGGTGGCGAATGTTGGTGATATGGCGAGCTGGAGCAATATTAACCAAGAGGTGAACATCCCAACAAAGACCAGTTTGATCATGTGGAGGATGTTCAACAGGGGTACTGAGGCACAACCACTTCCAGTGTCTGCAAATCCTGAAAAGCATGTCAAAGATCCGCGAAGATTTTTTTCCACAGTTGCTTTTTCGAAAGACACAGTTGTGCTTAAGCCATTTACGACTGTGTTGGTACAATAGGTGTGTTTCTCCTCGAAATCCAGTTTTGAGCCGAGATACTTTTGCAAGTATAACTTTCTTAATGGCAGGTACTGCCATTGCAACTCGTGTCACACGTTCTCGTGCCTATGGCCTATGAGTGATGTGCATGCCAACAAAAATCATGACTCCCCTGCTAAATGCTCATGACTCACGGCTGTTGAGAACTGGGGGCAGCATCGCGGTCGGAGCCTCATCTTGCTCTGAGGATTGTCTCGCAAGCATTTATTGGCGATTGGTCATGGACATATTAGCCATGATAGTGATTCATAAGCACAACCTTTACACATGAGTCATTGCCACAGTGATAAAACCTTAATGATTATGAAAATCCTGTCTTAATTCCTGTATGTCGGTTATTGTGAAATCACTGTATGGGTGGTTCTCCAAATATGGAACCCAAAAACTGTTTTGTTTTTTGCTATATATGGTTATTATTGGATGATTTAGGGGGTACCCCTATGACTTCAGAAAACCACCAAGTGAACATATTTCTCACAGTAACCGACCTTCAAATCACTTGAACACCGTTGGGATACGACGATTCTTGGGAGGCCAAGACATTGCCGGACAGCTGATGTGCAGCCCCTTGAACTATTGGTGTCCACCCGTCACTGCTTACACCATCGTGTCGCTCGGTGTGGGGCGGCAGGGGGTGTGCTGAACCCGTGGCAAGTGCACATGACCAACGTGCTCAGTTGGGGGTGGTTGAACGTGTGGTTCATAGTTAAGGAAGAATGGTGAACATGGCTTAATGATGGTTAATCAGGGTCAATAAGGGTAAACAATAGGGGATATAGAATCACCAACAATAGTGGTCAAACAACTACTCATTGGGAATGAGTCCCAGCCAGGTATGGTTCGAAAGCACAGTATCGAAAAGGTGTTTTAATACAGTGGTAATCAGTATTTAGACACTATGGTTCAATACATGAGATGACTGAATACATAGCCATGCATTCTCTGGTATAAAGAATCTCAGAAGGGACGGTCACCCATCGAGTGAAGTGTGTAGTGACATCAGAATTGAATCACTGCTGTTGGATAACCAGATATCATGAGTTTAGATGGCAATGATCATGTTCCGTATCAGCCCTTGAGGTATACCCAACTAGACAAACACAGCTGACAGCTGGCTGAAAAAAGTCAAGTTGTGTAGGCACCTTGCGTGTGTTTCTTAAAATAGGGGTACCCCAAGAATGGTTGGTGCATTACCATAATTGGTGTACCATTGGACGATTGGAGGGTCCCCTGTTTTCAGAAACCCTCATTTAGACCTTGGAAACTGACGTAACATGACATGTTCCAGCGATTTGCTTCTCCGAGGGCAACATGCATCCTGAATTTCAACTCCAGTGAGCCACCGAGCTTCAGGTAGTAAAAAGGGCTTCGACTATTTGGAGGGTTCTTAAAGCCTTGGGAAGCCCCAAAAATGGCAAGTTTATTGCAGGAAACGAAGGCTGATTCTTCATTGGAGCAGTGTTTGAGCACTGAATGGCTGAATGTGACAATTTGCGATGGCCCGGGCAGTGCCGGCTTTGCTTGAGAGCAATTTTGCGCGGCGGTTTTGAGAACCAGGTGTCAATGAATGAAGGTGATGACTGACTAGCGTTGGTCATGCATTGCTTGTGCGACAAAGAATTTTGGCTGAGGCAATGCAAGTCATCGTGGAATTTCACCTCGGGCCTGCCTTGTTGCCTTAGTGTGTTTTCAGACGTTGGAGCACATGGCGTGCGAGCACCGGGATCGTAGACGGACCTGTGTATGGCTTTGATCCGACAGGGATGCACGAGGAACTTCTGGCAAGGATTCGGCAGCTCGAGGCAAGGGGACGTTATTATAAGTCCTCATCCCATATAGAAGGGTTCGCGTTCCCGATGGCATCGGTGGCATGCCACAAGCCCACGCTTCCCGACATGACAAACACATGGAAAGTGCACCGCAGCCTGCTGCTAGTTGCATCGAGGAGTTTCGTGCCCCAGTGGTTTGCTTCTGGCCGCACCTTGGGCTCACGCCCTGATAGGTACCAAAGGAAGATAGGGATTGCAATCGTTGAGAAATTTCCGGCTTACATATGGAGCGTCCCCCAAATCATCCAATCTTAGTCATTTACAGTAATGAACCATACATTTTGGGGGTTCCTATCGTGAGAAACCACCATTTGAGTGTTCCAGATTGATCTGGGAATACCAGGTGGTCATGGTGATGCTGCCAGGGAATGCCCCAGCACATCCAACGGAATCCTGTTGCCTAGGCGGAAGAATCCATCTCATGATACGAGAACCCGCCACAAGCAGCCATGTGCCCATGGTTAGTCACCAGTCGCAAGCATTAGTTGACCATTGTCATAGCCACAATCAACATAATCAACCATGTTGTTAACGATGAGATGATTAGCAACCATGGGAAACCAATGCTGTAACTATGAGTATCCATTTTTAGTAATCGTTCGCGTCGTATGCTGTAGATTGTCATCCGTCAGGCCTGCTGGAGCAATTCCCAAGCCACTCAAACGGAGTGGTTTCCTAAGAAATGCGTGCATCCCGCAATGAAGTGGGTGAGACTACATTTCAGCCTCATAGTTTCCTTTGGTTTGAACCAAAATTGATTTTTTATCTCCCAAAAAGTGATCCCTTTCCCTTGCGATTCAGAGATTGATTTTCCCTCAAAAGTGATCAAAGTGATCATTTTGGAATTGTGTTGATTATATTGATTATCAGATTTAAAAGGTGAAAAAAAGAATAAAACATGTTTTCAGGTTCCGGCACCTCTCCCAACGATATCATCAGTACTGGGAGCCCCGTTGCAACGACGCCATGGTGGCACTGAGGAACTCCGAATACCTGGAAATGGACCCCGAACTTCGCACAGCACCGCGGATGCAGCCAAGCAACGAACCAACAGAGTGGTTGATGTTTGTTGGTGCCGGTAGATGCATAGATAGATGTATGTACATCATTATACATTAATTATATATATATTACATACTAGCTATGTTTGTTTCTAATTATGTATATATTACGTACTAGCTGACTAGCTATATACAGATGCATGTATACTTCTTTTCACATATACAAAATATAGATAGCATGTGTAGAAAGTATTAGATTGTTTGATGCAAGAAATATATTGAGAAACAAGTCTTCCTGGAAATTCACCAGATAATCTCAGGAGATTCCTGGGTTTGACCAACCCTAGTTGCCATGTGTTGCGCATGGCCATGTGTGGGTCCCACTGCCGGTACTCGGCTCCCAACCCTTCGGCTGCTTTGGGGGATGACACTTTCAACACTTCTTCGTTGTTACTTCGTGGAAACAAACTTGGCTATGGGTCAATATTAACCAACCAACTAATGGAGGATTTATTAACAATAATAAGGGCAAACAATGGTAAATGATGGGGAACCAGGGGTACGGGGTTTTGACTCACTGCCACTTGGATACTATTCCGATGGGCAATTCAGCCTCGAACCCCAATTAGACAAGATCTATGTGAGTTTCCAGCAGGGTAAACCAACATCGCAGCAGCAGAACGGTGTCAAGCGATACCATGATGAAGCATCACCACATTTCATCATTACCAGCCATGACGGAAAGCACAAGAATCAATAATCAAACAGTCACCAGCCAAGAATCGATCCATTAGCCAACAAAACTGGTTGTTTACATTCTTAACCATTAAGCCACTACCAGACACTACCAGCCATGATTGGCCATGCTCAGCTATTACCAGCCATCCTCAACCATGATCAGCTAGTACTACCCATGAATCACCACCATGACCCCTTCCAACTTGTCACACTCCACCGGACATGGAAAGCTCAGCCAGGGTCGCCCCTCGCTCAGATCACCTACAGCTCAGCCTACCGCGCATACCGAAGCACTGCCACTGTCAGATGTCGCGAGGAGACGGGTGACACGATGCCGCGAGTCGGTTGAAGAAATCCAGGAGCATCGTACCAACTTGAAGAATAGCTAATGTTGGATTCGGAGATCCCCATCACGTTTCCATATTGGGGATAAATCGCCAGCGCGATTGAGCAGGTAAACAGGCAAATGGTTTATTGATATCTATCATCATACCTTTCCAAACTTGAGCTGGCCAAAAACAAACCAAACACTGGATGGCGGTTTTAAACATCTTTTAGCTTCCCTAGTAATTATTAACAAATGATTGGTGGGCTGAAACCACCGACCAGAAATATCAAATTCTGTGGATTACACTGGATGTAGCCAAAACCAACCAACGACAATGAATCAAGTAGTTCTATAAGTGCTCAGTCTAAACCGCTTCGGAATGTGGAATCGAGATGAATTGAGCAATTTGATGGGAAGCACCAGCATCTTTCAACATGAAAACCATCCAAAACCGTTGAGGAACCCGGGTACCACTTCATTTCTTGGATGATAGTCACTACATTCCCAGAATAGGCAGTAGATAATAGACTTTTTTATCATATGTTAGCCAATGGACAATAGATGTTCCCGCTCATAATCAGTTGTTGCCCAACAACAAGATGTTGCCATTTGTTCACCAAACATTCAACGACCAGCTACTATGCCCTTTTCCTATCCCTGACATCGGCAACCATTCAGATTGTATGAGTCTATGAGTGTTAATCACGGTAACAATCAACAAACATCATCAACTGTCATTGACCATTTCTGTAAACAATCAACAACCAGCCAATCAATCACCGGTTGCCTGGAACCAAGAAAATGGTCAAGAATCTGTTGGAAGCTGGCTAACATCATTTACCAACACATCATTAACACCATTCACATCCATTCAGCAACCATTCCCTAACCATCCACCAACCATTCCCTAACCATCCCCTAACCACTCAGCAATCATTCCCTAACATCATTTACCATAACATCTTCCCATCTTCCCCTTCCTTCGATCTTCACGCTTCGGGAGGACCGTTTGATGCTTCACAGCTACGGCGATTCCGAGCTCGTCTGCGGCCTCGATGCCCAGGGCTCGGGGGGCGCGTGGCGCAGCCCCCGGGGCATGCTGGCCATCACCAAGCGACTTGGCGGCCACCGGGGGTCACAACGGGGCAGCCGCCGTGGGAGCTTGGTGGATTGGTTGGTTCAGGTTGGTTGAGGTTGACGTGGATGTTGAATGCTGGTTGATGTTGATGAGCGTTGGATGTTGATGGCTATGGATTCAGGAGTGTTCACAATGATTTTCCAGCTTTGTCGATCGGTTGTTCTTGGTGCAGTGGTGCTTGTTGGTGCTGTTGTTGGTGCTGCTGTTGTTGTTGTTGTTGTTGTTGTTGTTGTTGTTGTGGTTGTTGTTGTTGTTGTTGTTATTGTTGGTGGTGGTGGTGGTGGTGGTGGTGGTTATCCACTAGTCAGTACTATCAGCCATTTTGAACCATCATGGATTATTTGTTGTTGTTGTTGTTGTGGTGTATAATCCTCTAGTATCCAATATTGTTCCCCCCTGCCAACAGGATGTCATGATCAACATCTTCGAATTAATGCCCGATCAGTGCCATTAAACACCCCTCAATTTCGTATTAAACCTATGATCATAGGCATGAGCAGAATTAGGCTTATGAGTGAAAACCTACCGATTCTGCCAACAGTGATGAATTAATAACTAAGCAGTGATATACAGACTGGTTGATGATGGTCAAGAAAGGTTATTGTCCAGCGCTCCGACATGATTAACACGAGACATCCAACACCAGTAACGTTGACATCGTAGCCCTTTGATCGTGTACAGTGTCAAGCATTGCGCGCGGATCGCGCGGAGATATCTCTAGTGCACTATCATAGGATATTTTTTTGCCTTCAACCCGCCAAGCAGTTTCATCGAAATGCTTATCTCCTGTTTCTTTGTTTCCGACTTGGACGCCCCCCGACACCATAGTGAACAGCTTGGGGTTACCCTGTTGGAATTGCACCACGAGCGAAGGCATTGCTTCTTCACGGGTTCGCCCATCTTTGACACGACCTTCATCGAGAACGGTTGTTTCATGGGCGACTTCGCGGGCAATCCGGACAACTTCTCCATCCCGGTGCCATGGCAGATGAGTGGCGACACCGTGAGAAGATGGTGGGCTCTGGCAGTCCATGTGGATGTGTGGAAAATCCGCGATTCATAGCTTTTTTTGCTTTAGAAATTTGTGATGTTTAGCGGATCCAGGTTTTTTATTGGAGGGGAAGCATGAGTATAGGCTACTCAGATGACCACCCAAGTTCGATGGTCATGAGTGGGGTTGTTCATGCCTAATTCATGCGCATCCCGGCCTTTGGCATCATAGATCATGACAACATCCATTCGCATGCGCGCGCTGTACCCAGCCGGCACTGGAAAGGCCATGGGAGGCTGGAAACAGCTGATGCCTGCGGCAACGAATCAGAAAGGGCTGGCTGATGGGAGAATATCTAGTTGGTTGAAGCCTTGTTTGAACCACCAATCTGTCAGGGTTTCCCACGTTGATTTTCACATCACTTCTGACAATGAGACATGGTTGGAAAGTCCCGAGCATTTGCTAGATCCACGGCGGATGATCAACCAAAAAATGTGTAAGTGAAGTGAGAGCGACGCGGTGCTTTGAAATTGATGCCCTTTCAAGCCCGTCTCTCTACTGGAAAATGCTGTTGCCAAGCGTTTAAATAGCCACATTTTCTGGGTAGTGCATACGGTAAGGTTGTTGACTGCGAATATGAATTGTGGTTTTTGCACTTCCTAGTTTTTTTTGGTGGTACTGTCTCAAATGTTGTTTGTGATATCACTTGATTTGCCAGCTCTTATCTGCGTTAAACAACTCATTCCCAGCGGTGATTCCTTCAACCATTATAGAACCAAGAGTTGAGCATACCCAAGCAATAAATCGCCTCATTGCATTCCGTTGTTGGCATTTGATTGGCCATACGACATCAAGCAAATGCCCAGAGACCTATTGGTCGCACATCAATAGTGTGGTGTATGTCTACAAGAAGCGATGACTTTCGGTGGTTTCAATCTAGATAATCTAGCCATGGTTAAACACTTTTAGCCATAGTTGACCGTAGACAATCCATGGTTTCACTGTAGAACAGTATGATATACACCCTACCAGAGGTAGCGCAACCCCGTTGGTGAGTGGCACCCTTCCGCCAGAACTTGATTGATGGCCTGATACTGGAGCCATGGCGTCGATTCCTAGGAAATTGTTTGTTCGAGATCAAGCCAACCATCTCACTAAGGTTCATGATTAATGATGCCTTATCCTCTTATCAAACAAACCACCGCTAGTGATCTTAGCAGGTTTATGATGATTAATGATTCCTAATCCAATCCTCTATTAGGAATCTATCGAACATAAATGATTAATGATTAATTAATGATATTAACGATTAATATCAAACATCGGAATCACCCACGACTATTGATCTTGGCCGCTAACGATTCTCAGCCGAGGTGTTCTTTGAGCGCACTGCTGGCATCCTCTTCTGGCACAAACCCACGGACTCTTAAATTTGCGTCAGTGATGGCAAGCGATAAAAGGGATCACCGACTATGTGGCTTTGGGTCGAACACTTTACCATCAATTTTATGGTTAGAAAATAATATGTTATATACAATGGTTACAGTGGATAGTAATATGATAGTGATAATCAATTTTATTGAGGAGAAAAACCACAGGAGAACAGGGGGTGGGGTATTCGGTGGGGTGAAGCCTACATTCGTCCGGAAAACATGCGGAGGAGTAGAAGGTAGAACCTTCCTTCTCATGTCGGGCCACGTAGAGCGCAGCCAGAAACCTGGCTGATCCTACCTTGGGTGGTTGCGCTGGGCGCCAGCCACCGGGACGAATAACATGGTGGGTCGTCACCATGTATCGGAGGGTAGTGACAAAGAAATTCGCACAGGGCTTGGTGCCGTCCAGAGCGATGCACCCCGGGGTGGAGGTTCCCGCCTCCCCTTCCGGTCGGCGAGGGACTGCACGTTGCGTGGAAATTGGGGGTCGCTTTGCAGGTTTTTTTGTGTTGCCATTTTGGCCTTGGGGGGTTTGGCGCCAGTTGGGTGCGAGGGCTCCCAACGGGCATTGATCCCGGAAGAGAAAGAGAAGAAGGCTGCGGAAGCCTCCAAGGAGGGGGGAGGTGGCTTGCAGAAGGAACAGGGAGGCAAAGCTCTGCCAAAGGCGGCCGCAGCCGTCGCACATGACATGGGCTCGCATCTGCGTATAGGTCGCGACAGCTTGTGGTGCACCAGGGGTGCGGGGTTTTGACCCACAGGCATGTAGGTGGTTAATCATGGTGAATTTGATGGTATCCATGGTGCATAATGTTTTCTCGATGAGTTATTAATGGGTGATCATGGTTGAGACAGTTTGCTCCCTGCCATTCACCCAATTGCTGATAATTTCCACTAGTAGCTGTTAGCTTTTAGAAGGGTAGCTGTAAGCAACTTTGCTGATAACAGTCAAGAAGTCAAGAAAGTGAAGAGATAACCAAAGATTGGTGTTGGAAACTACTCATTGGAATGATCACGGTGGATTTTGTTTATTACAAAGGGAAGCCATAACAATGGTTGATCACACTAAAATGGACGTCGGATCAATGCAGCAGCCACAAAGGATGCGACGGTAGTATGGAAGCAGTCATGGGCTTGTATGTAATATAGTCATATGGGCCTAACAAGAACAATCACGACAGAGATACACCTAGAGTGCCACTGAGAATGTGCAACTCATGTAAAGAATGACTGTTTCTCACCCAGAGTAAGACGAATGCTCTTGCGGTATATCGTGCATGCTGCCGGCGATTCCTCCATGTGATTTGATCATGTCGTTGTTGGTGTGAAATCCATTCACTCCTCGATTTCATGTGCTTCACAAACGACAGTGATTTGTCGATAAGACAGCTACTTCCGTTTCTATACTTCCCAGAAAATTAATATAGAGCCCGCAACACACAGCACGCAAGAGGGCCACGGATCCGATAAAACTTGTTGAGATGTTTCCTCATGGCCATTGTGGTTTCAATAAATCATGTTTTCCAAATTCCTCATTTCGACCACATGCCAAGCTATGGTCAATGCCTATGCTTAGCTTAATAGTTCTGTAATGCTATAGTGAGCTATAGTGCTATGGTCAATGCCTGTATCAGCTATAGTCAACCAGCTTATCAATGGGATGTTATGGTAAATTAATGCTCTAAGTAGTGCTAAATAAGCTGGTTGACTACAGTGTATGAGCGTTTGTTCCCCGATGTCCATGGCGTGACAAATGGTTAATAAACTATGCCGACTCTACCCAAGAGCTCTACCCACTGATGGTATAGCCATGGGTATAGTGGCAAATTACGGTTGACAATGATTAGCAAGGGCTCAAAATGCTTGACAAGTTGACGACGAATGATAATTGATCATGGTCGAGCATTATTGCTTGGGAGTGGCTCAGAGTGGTCCAGAATGGTTGATGGTTAAGACTACAGGAGGTAATGATACACGCCACCAGTTTCACCATTGCGAATCTAGACAATGTTCATTCACCGTTACTGTACTTACTATTCAACATCATTAATCTATATTACTAACCACCATTAAGCATCATTAATCGTGCACATTAACCTTATCAGGAAGCTTATAACCCGTATTATCAGTCATTATTCGCCAGTCAACATGATCACCCATTCATCATGATTAGCAGGTCCATTAACCCTTATCATTAAGCATTCTTGCCATTGCCCGCAATACTAACCATGGTGATTCAACACCACCAGAGACAGCCGTGGCCCAGGAATGGGTGGTTGGTTCCAGCATCTTGGAAGGTGACCATGCAACTGGGAGGTGCCGACCAGGGGATGCCGTCACGGGTGAACGGAACCATTGGCGAATGAGGCTTAATAATAGCTAATGATAAGGGCGAAGCAAGGTTAATAATAAGGGTTGACAATGGTTTGTATAAGTGCTGGTACTGGTTAGTGATAAGGGTCAATATTGGTTAATTATCAGGGATTGTGATGATTAATGACGTTCACAACTCTAAGAAAATGATGATTGATATCGATGAATGACGTTTTACAATTGATTAACTAATCACGGTTAATATAGGTTTACAATTGATTAACCAGAAACCATCTCAGAAAATGATGATTTATCTTAGCTGATGGCTACTTGATGTGTGCCAGTAGTTAATGAAAGAACTGGTTGATACTGATATCCAACATGGCCCAGACACTGACCAGGCGTATCCTGCCCTAAAGGCCCTTTCAAAGGAGGCCAGGAGCAACCACCAGGAGTGCCCTTTCACCAGCTATGGTAGTAGGAGTATGGTTGATATGCTGGTATTGACAATATGTAGCTGATAGGTGCTAGATATATTCGTCAATAGTTGTTGTATACTGGTTAGAGGGACTCTAGCTATGATTCCTGTTGAACACTAAACAGTAATAAATTTCCAGGAATGTGATGCTGTTTTTCAAACGCTGCTTTTCAGAAGTTCTATGATTCCCCAGGTGTTAACCTACCTGGTTGTTGTAAAGCTACCCTGCTTTTTCATGGTAAACCTACCTGATGTACCTGATGGAGTAAGTCATTCCTGTGAGACGCACTGGCTGGTGGTTGGGAGGGAGCTAAGGAACCAGGGTATCCAGTGCTATCCCTTTAAAGGGGAGAGCGAGGACAGGCCCTACCAGAAGTGGTGCAACCAAATGGTAGAGCAGCAGCTGCCACTCCGATGAGCTGAATTAGCTCAGCGGCCCAGTTCACGATGCCGCGACCCCCTATGGTCAATGTTTATTATTTAATGGTGGCAGAGTTTTTGGTCACTAAACCAAACAATCGAAAATATGATGACCAATGATGCTTTAACCACCAGTGTTCAGGGGAATGATCACCAAACACGATAGCTTGAAAATCACAAGATCCCCGTGCAATTTCACCAGTCAAGTCCTGAACAAATCCGCGACACCATGACACTGCTCATGGAGTTGGTCGGATGTGCACCCCCGGTGCTTGGAATTGCTAACATTCCACGGTGGTTTTACGGGGAACAAGCTGCTTGATAGGGGTCATAACCACGGTGAGCTGTCCCAGGGAGCTCGGCGCACATCGATGTTTATCCGTGGCAGATGACACTCGTGATCCCTAGGGTCTTGATCGGCTGCCGGAGAGCGACAGGTTGATCCCAGAGCTCAGCTCCTGAGTTCGACCCCTACAGCTTTATGAATTGCTTGGGGATAGCACTTTGGCACAAGCACAGGGGGACGCTCATGATCATTCACTGGGGACGGATCACTTTTTAATGACCAACGACCTTGTCTCCTGATTTTTTTCGCATTCACTCCTGGGCTTCCGTTAGCTCACATGGCAAATATGTGTAGAAAAAAGTTGTTCCACACAGGTAACCAGTTGCATCTTTGCGCAAATGTGCTCGTCCGAATGGTTTGATGCCACTGTTTTGAAAAAGTCGGAAACATCTAGAAAAAAATTACGCTCTGCATTCGAAGATCGGCTCGGCTTACGCTTTAGCTCTCCGGTGTTGCAACCTCAATGAGTTGACAACCGGATCTCAACACGACCCCCCCTGCAAGATGGCTTCGGCGCGTTTACTGGCTGGTGGCTGTGGACAGCTTCGGCCTATTGGGGGACAGCTATGCCTATTATGCCTGCAACCCCAACGTCGGACATGGAAAATCGATGGCTTTGGTTCTAGGCTTCATCCACGAGCAACGGGCAAAGGATGTTTTTTTAGTGACATCCCTGCGGCAACGCGATTGCGAAGCGTCGCTCGCGCTTCACCATTCGAAGCAATGTTTTCTCGCAGAATTTGTGGTGGGTCTGTCCCCTGCGCTATTTTGAAGTTCAACGACGCCAAAGCACACAAACTGATGACCCCGCACCTAAACCCGCACAAAGCTGGACATGTTTAATTGCTCACGGATATTTTGTCCATCGATTCCGGTGTAGCGGCCCTATTCTGCAACACCCTGCATTGTCAAGCGCCCAGGCAGCCCATGTTTTTGGCGCGGCTGGCGGCGTAATGACCGGCTGCCTATTCCAACCTGAAAGATCACCCCACTTGGTTGGAAACCTTGGTTGCAAGTAGGGTCGCCGTAGTCCGTAGTCCAGGTGGTTTTCACCGGGCAAGTCAGCAATGTACTGATTAGGATTACTCAGTTCCGAAAGGACACGGTTCCTGCAAGAATAAACATTGGACAACAGGCAGTATTTGCACGCAACGATGTTTTGCATGTTCCATTGATGTTGACCCTTCATGGTCAACATAGTTTCTTGCCATCAAACAATTTGGTGAGATATTTTTTTCATTCATATATTTTATGTTTGCATTTCACGAATATTTGCCATCTAATGGAAAGTTGTTGATCTTGATGGCATAGTTGCAAGTTCCCGATTACAAGCTACTATTCACTACAGTCGCCGAATGACGCCACACACGCAGACACTCACAATCCGGTTTCCCCTGGTTTTAAGCTGGCTGAGCACCAGGCCCCTGGCAATTTGGGATGTCCACATGGGTTTGTCCCTGGCTTTGGTGGTGCCTACAGACCACGGTTTTGGGGCCACCTGTTTTGAAGAGACCTCTATGCAAGTGGTATTTAAGCAGCATGTCAATGTTCAGCAACATGGGTTAACTAATTCCCCTCCACCTCCGCAACGGTCGAACTACTAAAACCTGCACATCAGTTAGGGTTCGGTTGGGGGTATCCCCATTGCTTCGGATAGGAAATTTAGTTTGCAACTATCACTGACCACCGCTACCCTTCAAAAACTTTGTTGGATAATTCCCTTCATTACCCTCGTTACCCATCATCAACCATCATTCACCAGTACAAACCATCATTAAGCATCAGTCACCATCATTTACCCTGTAACTATGGCCGGTGTTGGCCCGCCCATCAAGAAACCTATGAGTTTGTTTGTTGATCACTACCAACCATAGTTGACCATTTTCAGCACTCATCAACCACCAGGTTCTTCATCATTGCCAGTCATTATAATTGGGACACAGTGCAGCAAACCCCCAGGATTAAGTGGCTAATGATCCAAAACATGGCGATAGCACAAAGATAAACTGTGGTCATATTAATGGATTGATGCCGTTAATGATTCCAGTTCATCAATCCCATTATCCAAAATATATCAAAGGTTAAGCATGGTGAAGTTCACAATGGTAAATCGAGTGGTGACATTGGGACTGGCTGAAAACATTTAGCCCCTAAATGAGGGTTTCTGAAAATTGGGAATCTCAAAGATGGATGTCTACTTCTATCAATGGTCACTAGTGGATGATTTTCAAGGTCCTCCCTTTTTGAGAAGCACCCAAAAACCTTCCGAGAAGGGCGTTTGGAACCCAAAATTACCGTACAGTCTTGCACGGTCTTTGGAGCACGGGGGAACCATCATGTGAGTTTGGGATGGCACGGTAGATGGACGCTGGACATACGCAAAGTCGGGGTGTTTCATCCCATTGTCTCCCCCATTGTGAACCATCAATTCACCAGTAAAAACTATTAATTATACATCATTAGTGTTGATGAATTATGATTAACCTGTGTTGCCTTCAATGAAACATAGTGAACCAATGATGCACTACTGATTAACCATTGACCCATAATTTATATCCGTGCGCACCAGTCCCTATGCTTCCAGGTACCATTATAGCAGGTGACCACCCCCAACACGGTAGCAGGCAGCTGGTCACCGACTATCTCATGGTAACTGGGCCTGGATTCAGCCCCCATCCCCCCGTTGGATCCCTCGGTCGCACAGGTGGAGACTTCAGTGGGTGGCCGATGGCGTGTTAAATGCCCGGGTGGACGCTGGAGTGGGCGAGTTGCAGATGGTGCGCGCTGGGGCGGGTGGAACGAATGGTTGCGTGGTGATGGTGGATGATCTGGTTAGTGGTCGACCAGTTGGTGTTTTGATGTGGCTATGGGTCAATATTAACCACCAACTAAGGGGGGATAATCCCCAACAATAGTTTTGGTGGACTAATATTGGTGGAATGGTTAGTGTTTAATTTTGGTGGACTAATATTATGGTCGACCACTAACCATAACCATTTCCGCCAATATGTGGAATGGTTGCTTGGTGGACTAATATTGACACTTTTTTATTTACCCAACCAGTCAATGACAATGGTGAACAATAGGGGATAATGAGCGACAACAATGGTTAAACAGCTACCAGTTTCTGGTTGGTGGTGCCACCAACCCAATGGTTCACCGTTGAAATAATGGCTTTATGCTGGGAAACCATGGGAGTTTCTATCGTGAATTCTACGGTTATACTTGTGGTCAACAATGGTGGGTAACCAACAACATCAACAACGGTAGAATGTTGTTGGGGATCCATGGCAGTGGGTCAAAACCCCGTACCCCTGGTTCCCCCCTGTTAACCAGTTGGTTGGTTAATATTGACCCATAGCCCTATGATAAAGATGAAAAACACAGAGTGGTACCCCCCAGTTGGCTACCTTACTTTGGTCAACCCATGGATATGAAGGGTTTCGGCTCACAACCTGGTGACCTATCGGGCATTGTAACTACAACTGATCATAGTACGACATGGGGATTGATCAGAACCAAACAACAACTGGGTGATATTGTTATTAATCATAAGCCATTGATATTGGTTACTATTGACCAATTACTATCTGTAATCAATCACTGTGTAATACTACTACCTGGAGTTTCCACAAAAAAAATCAATCGGAAAGTCCTACAGTTGTCGCGCAGAATAAATCTCTAGGTATTCCAATAATTCCAATAACTTCTTGAAATTGAATTAATTTCTGATTACAACTCTATTATTCCAATAATTCGAACAGCAATGGACTGATCAATCGGCCATTGATTCACCCAACTCCTGTCACCCTGCGGAGCGACTTTGCGCTTGGGCCAGGATGTGACGCAGAACATGACCAAGGGTCCAGGACATCTTCCAATGAGCAAGGGTCAGTGTTGCTGGAATGATGGACTAATGATGGGTGTTTGATGGATTGATTATGGTTTAATGATGCTAGTTGATGGTTCAATGATGGATGAATGATGGATTGATTGATGGTTCAATGAGGGTTCCATGATGGATACATAGTGGATTAATGATGTTTGTTGATGGTTTGATGATGGATGATTGATGCTGACTGATGTCGGTAGGGGTGGTGAGGACTGTTGAAGCTATGGTGAGTAGTAGTAGCAGTGATAGCAGTAGTAGCAGTCAATGATATTCGTTCATGGTGGTCAACAATAGCAATGATATCCAGTATGAACAAAGATTGCTAGTCATGACTAAAGATCGTGGTGAACTGCCATGGTCCACAAGAATGATCGACAAGAATACTAAACAATAGTAGTTTTTGATAGCAACAACTGCTATGATGTGATGTTGATGTCGACCAATAATAGGTCAGTTACCACCAATGGTTTTCCTTTGATGATGGTTGGTGCTTGCATCTGTTGGTAAATAGTTGTGGTGAATTCTGAAATCAATCACTATAATTAAGTAAGTACTATAAATTCAAGCACTCTTAATTCACTAACTAACTAGTATAAATTATAAGTAGTATTAACTAGTATTGACTTGCATTAACTAGTATTAACTAACCGTCAGCCACTGTCAACCATCATGCTGGCGATTCTGAACTACTAGTGGTTACTGGTTGATGACCAACCGGGCTGGTTTGTACTGGGGGGCTGGGGGGTAACAGCCAAGAATTACTGACATCATTACGGATATGGCAGTGGCCGTTGCTAAGCCAAGATCTAGAAAAGAAAAGGACGCAAGACAAGAATAGGTATTATTGTTTCCAGTGATTATGAAAAAATGATCAGTATGAACAATCAATCCAAGATAACAACAATATTCCGTGATTGATTTTGTTCACACTGATCCGTCATCGTGAACCCCTGAATAGCAGCAAAATGATTCATGGGTCATATTCAGGCTTTATATGGACAACGATCATACCAGCAGACAAGAACAGCGGCACAGACAGAAAAAACACTTCGGAGCCTCAGGATCACTCCATCCACAGTGGCCTGCGTCCGAAACAGTTGCTACATCAATGCCATCTTACAAGTCTCGCCTACACCATGCACCACAGCACCATGCGCGTGTGCTCAAACAGATGGTGCAAGTAACTCATGATCCGATTCCTCGAGCTGAGGAAGCTGCCCTCGATGCCATGGAACTCTCAGTTTTGGGTTCACAGCATGCCAGCAGCTCTCCGAAGTCTCCTTGTAGATCAGGACGTTTGAAGATTTCTTGCAGCATGTTGGACCACACTTGCACACGGGCCAACCTGCTTGCATCGACATGTGCAGGAAATGCGACCTGGAGCCTGCGTTTGCACGGAGGTTCGACATTCGGATCGAACTTAAGCCTGACCCCGACTGCCGCCGTCAGGGGAACTTTTGCAAGTTGCACTACCGGAGGCCGACGAGTTCTTCGGATGGGTGGACTGAACACTTTCCTCAAGCGCTTCATCTCCCATTCCTAATTCGTGAAACATCGCTTGCTTCTCCTTCACGTGCCGTCCCCTGCACAAACAGCAGCACCCAAAACGATTAACCAAAGTAAGCATAATTTGATATGTTTCCACTTTACATTGGAAACTTAATTAAACCTTGAAGAAAATAGGAACGGTGCGAAACTCGCAAAACCGATAAGGCCTCCCCAATTCCTGATGGCATTGCTGACATGATCAACGTTCGTCCGCTGGTGAAACCATTTCATTGTCATCGGTTCAGTGCAGCTACGGTTCAGCGTCGCTTCGCAACTTTGCTTCCCACCCTATCATCAAGTGGGTCGATAGCCATGGTGGTGCCCCCTCACCAACCAGCCACATGATCATTGCTGATAGAGAGGTGCGTTTGAGACAAGAGGGTGATCATTGTCAATAGGGAAACTAACCAGCTATAGTTCCATTGCTATGAACTAACCAGCTAACCAGCTCACCAGGCATTGTTAAGATGGAAACTAACTATGATCATAGTAGCCAGAAAAAAAAATAGTACGCCGAACCAATGATGGTAGCACCTTTATTAGCAATATGATCATGGCTATAGTTCCATGGTGCGGTTTTTTTGGACAAAACCACAATGACCTCACCTACCACAGCACCTCCAGGAGATTGGTTCCACATTGCCTTTGTGTGGGACCTGGGCGTTGGTTTGGCAGGTGCGGCCAGCGTGGCCAAGCGGTGAAAGTGGCAGATCCACCGGTGTAGCAATGGGTAGTGACTGAAATCATGGATGTTTGTCCTATTTGATGTTGATTTGATTGGTAATAAACACGGCTGTAAAATGTTTATCTACTCAAACTATTGGATGTTTGATAAACAGTGTTTTGTTTGTTGATCCTGACCACTGCTGATCCAGAAGTGCCGAAATCCACCGACCCAAAGACATCAGAGATATTGTTTGGGCGTTTTTTAAGCGAAAAGGACGAGAACAAATCTGTCCATGAACAGTGTACCCAAACGGCTGGTTACTGAAATGACCACAGTTGGGGATAGTTTAAGGTCCCACCATTTGTGGACATAGGAACCAGAACCAACACATGACAGCACCAGGCACTGTGCGTTCAGTGCTCAGAACGCTGGTGGTCTCCCGGTTTTTTTCTTCCTTTGTTGGAGGAGTTGGGGGTAAGGATACGCCAAAATGATGGTAGCCCTGATATTATTAGGGAATATGCATGAACCGAAGATTTCGCTTGATATGATATTGGAACCGTCAAAATCATTCCAACTAAAATAATGAATCCACCAGTAATGGTTCATATTGGGTACCATCCACCAGCCATCATGAACTCAATCCAACTCTGGCTGGTGGATCTCTGTGCCAAAGGTGCATGTACCCTGGTTTACTTCCCTATTGATCGTAGGCGTTGTTGAAGTGAACCATGGCATTCCTACTGCGTTTTTTTTTGAGCAGCACCATGATCCTTTTGTGGTGGGTCCATCATCCTTTGTGTTGAATCCACTGGGCCAAGGGAAAAATTCGCTGTTCAAGGTGAGCCCCCACAACTACCCGAAACTCGCTGGCTGGCAGTTTTTAACGTTTTTCATGTTCCCACCTGTAATTATAAACAAATGGTTGGTTGACTTGCACATATTTTTCACGACGGGGTGCTTCAAGCACCACCAACCAGCTGGGGTCGCCCGTCCGTTGCTGCCAGGAATGGGTCGCACCTATCTGTGGGTCGATGGCGTGCAAGCGGAAGCACTGGAGTTGGACAGTGAGAAGCTGACGCATTTCATTTGGGTGGATCCCGAAGATCGGTCCCTTGGCAGTGCAGCGGCCTGTCCCAACGTTGGGGTCACTGCCGTGTTGAACGTTGCGTGTCGTTGTTGGTGAAGATGATGGTTCATCATGGGCAACTACAGGAGATGATGAATTACTTGCTGGTGAGTGGCTTGTTCATTGTTGCTAATTAATTACTGCTCATGATTGACTATTGTCAGTTAGCTGTTAATGGTCAATGAGTTGGAGATAGTGGTTACTTGCCCACTCTTTGGGGCTGGAAGATCATGTCACCCGGGGCTGGGTGTGGAAACGTTCGGGAGTTGCCCATTTGGAGAAACCAACATTTCGATGACCGTTGATTCGTGACTGACCAACGCGTAGCTAATGATTGATTATGATTAATTATGTAATGATGCTTAGTTACAAGTTAGGTAGAGGTTAATGATAGATCTGATGTTCCCGTCCCACCATCCTTCTCCATGCAGAATCCGGTGAAAACCGACGCTGGGATTCCTTCAGAATCTAGATTCCTATTTCTAGAAACAACTTGTCAGGTCTTTTAACTCATCATATTTGAACGACAACGTCCCTCGTTAGCTAAAAAACAATCCAACATTGCGCTTGGTGACTAGATTCCTGATAAAAACACCTTTCCTGGTCGATAGACAACCTTCCTAGTTCACAATCAACCTGTTTGCCCCCATGTTTCACTAAGGTCCCTAATTAAATAAGCAACCTGTCCTTCCCCGTGTTTCACTAAGGCTGGACATTGGAGGTATCTCGAGTCCCACCAGCCCTGGAGAGTACAGCAACATCCGTGTCTACACGCGCGCAGTGCCAGAGGATGAGGCGACGGCGGGAGCGACGTTGAATCATTGAATCGCTATCACTTTGTATCAATAAATCAGTATCATTAAACATCATTCAATCATTTGAGAATGACTATCTTTCAGTATCAATATATCGTTATCCTTGTCGTTGATTATTAAAATGATTTTAGACGGTTATGGACAATCGTTATCATTATCATTATCATTCCTGTTGAAAGTCTAGCCCGGACAACTGAATCATTATCAGTATCAAGAGGTTTTTAGACTGTCAGTAAACCTTGACTCATGATCATTGTCGAAAACTTTTTGGACTTTTAGACTTAACGAAGTATCATTATCATTATCATTATCAAAATGATTTTAGACTGTCAACGAACCAGGCACAGTTTTCAGAAAACACCAGTGATTTTTTTTGTTTTTTGAAGGTGCTGTCAGCTCATGAGGACGTTTTTGCCGAGTTTGAAAAATATCATGTGATGGTGATTGGCACCGGCATGAGCACTGAGCTCGGAGCAAAGATTTTGACTTGGCATGAAGACTCCAAGACGCGCAACGACGAGTGGATTTGGCGCGACCAACTCAATCCAGCTCCGCAAAAGTCGCGAACAGAGCCACCACTTCTTGATACATTCCGCTTCGGGCGTGGCAACCAAGTGATCTTCACAAACGATGAAGCCACCCAAGCCTTGTCGGCGCTGGGCCAAATCGTCGTGAATCTTTCAATCAGCGCGGCATTTCAGGCGTGCAAGGCGCTAGCCGGAAAAACAGGTGCTCACGTTACACGTCCTTACCATACCTGCCAAGGGTTAGTACCCGACGCAGCTTGGATTGAGCAATTCGCTCTTCAACTGGCGCCTGTCGACCGTGATGCAGCTGATGCGCTGCGACAAGCAATTTGCGCAATGCCAGCGGCAGGCCCTAAGGCCCCACCTGCTACTCGCGCCACAAGCAATGCAATTTTGGCGCAAGTTGTTGGCGTCCGCGAGGAGTGGCAGAGTTGCTTTGGCTTTCTGTAACACCAAGCAGGCGACGGAGTCCCGTGATGCAGCTGGGAGTAAATGCAAGCGAAAGCTAAAGCAGCGGGCAAACCTTATCCGAAGCCGAAGTTTGCAGCTCTTCGTTGATGATGAAGCTGGAAGACACCATGCTAATTCAATAACCGCATCACCTCTGCGGTTAGCACTGCAGCAATCATGTGCCAGCGAAATTTGACGAAATCAGAGGTAGTTTCCTTTGGACTGTATACCAGTACGAGTTTGTCTTGATTATACATATCACAATGAGTCCACAATAGAAGCAATTACTTTGGTATTGATCACGAACCAATACGTGGTGTCATGTCTGTTGGTACAAGTGATAAACAATCAATCGACTACTTGATCGGAACGAAGTACAAACATGTATTTGCGAATGGTTCCGAGCGTGATGTTATTCCCTGGGAAAACAGATTGGGGATACAAAACTCCAAAAGCACTTCAAAACAGTTTGAGGACCTGCTACTGTCGAGGTTAGTGGTACTGGTCATTGCATGACCACATCACCCATCAGAGATGGTTAGAACCGACCTATATAGTCAGAAACATTGTGACTTGATTCTCATGAAGTGACTTGGTTTCATGAGCTTGACTCAAGATAGAGATAAGCACCTCAATTTGCCAGCAGAGAATGATACCAAAGCAGCCATTGACCACATTTAGTTTTGAGAGCTGCCGAACAGAGCTTGCCAATACTCTTCTGAACAATCCTTGTCAATATGGTGTAGTCATGAGGTGCTGCTTGTCTCGATTGCCAAATCTACTTGGTTTAGCAGTCAGCCCGGGTCTTTCTTACTGGGCTAAGACAAGCTGGCTGTGCTTGGCAATGCTAATTGTTAGGGTCTGAACGAGTTGTTTTCTTCTTGGGAAAGGGTCAACATCCACTACAAGAATCGGCATGACTCAACCAGTGTGACACATGATTACGCAGATCAGTGTTCGCATGCTTCTACTTATGGCTGAACATCCCACAATTTACTGCTCATGTCATGGTAGGGTTTTTCCTTGAATTTAAGAAGGGACCATGGCCAAAAAAATCACGTGTTTTCACAAGCTACAATCAGAGATGGTACCTATCACAGGTATGACCTGTAACATTATGTACTAACAGCGACATTTGCAGAAGGCTATGTCACCACAAGGTTATCCCATTTTATTCGTTTTGTGGGTGGATCTGGCTGGCTCCATGGACAGCATCCTGTTGGTTTTCGAGCGAAGTGTGCTGGTTTTTGGAAGCGCACTTCTGGACATGTGTTTGAACGAAGCAACTAATAGTGGTTTGATGGCTATAGCCATCATGAACCATTATCAGCCACATTATCAGGAATGGTTGATCAACCAGACATCGAAGATGAGGATGACCACTCCATTGTTCTCTTTGAAGTTTCTTCTTGTTGGTCAGAAGGCTTCACAACTAGATAGTTCTTTACCGGCATTAGCAAGCTCACCAGCATCTATCAGCGCCATCATTGACCACTACCAAGCATCATTGGCCACTGAACCCTATCATCAAACGTCATTCCCAGCTGTTTCCATTATTCGTTGTTAACCCGTGTTGATCGTTCTCAATTATATATTCACGATATATTATGAACCATCCTGCCATCCTTGTTTGAACCAGTCAAATCATGTGAAATCATATCGTTGAGCAAAATGTCGAATCCTATTCTGCATAAAACGATCATTGACCATCCGAAACCACCAATCAATCATGAGTAAATGATTTATTGACCCTTTTGTTGGTGGGTTCGCAAAATAGGGACACCCCCAAATGATCCAATATCAACAGTTCATGGTCATAAACCATTCGTTTTGGGGGTTCACCCATTTCAAGAAACCACCAGTTTACCATGAAGTAGTCGTTGATTAAGTGTTAGTTAACCATTGTTGTCCACTAATTAACCACTATGTTCCATCAAACAAACATTCATTTACCAGTAGTGAACCACCAGTCATTCATCAGTTAAGCATCATTATCATTCATGATCCATCAAGTAGTTGACTAATCATTAGTTAACCATTAGCCAAGCATGAGTTAACCATTATCATCCATCACCATGAAGAACCACCCCAGTTGCACCTTTGAGGTCATGATCATCTACAGCTCGGAGGATCCCACTTGCGGAATGACCGACGATGTTTGTCCTACGCCCTGGTCTTACAAATCGTAGCTTGCCAACGTTTAACTTTAGAGCGTAGTGATCACTGGTTGGGCATGTTATTGGATAATATGACGTTATAACTTTGAACTACTACGATCAATGCTGGTTAATTAAATATATGTCTTTAGCTTACTGATGGTACGGTCATCATATCACATACCCAATGAATGGTCACGGCCAAGTTCATCATTCCATAATCCTCGTTGATGATGGCTGGTAAGCATGATGAATGATTGATGATTGTTGATCATGGCCGATCACGACCGTCGATACTCCCCAGAAAACTGATGAAAGAAAACGAGTTCGCCATTGGCAGGTTGTTAAACACGAAGAGGGATCAGTCGGACCAACAGAGGCTTTTGGGTAGAAGATCCATGTGGGTATACGTAGGGTTTATCAGTTATATCCACAAAGGCCATTATGAATAGAAGATTCATTTGCAGGAATTCGTAGGCATGCAAGAAGCCAACAAATATCTGCCAGGAGCCATGATTCATTTTGAGATTGAATCTGGGTGGTGGATTGCTGATGTTTGATAGAAAGCGACCAATGACCCTTTTTGTTTGTTGACCAGAAATAGTATCACAGTTTGACTCTTGATTGCTGTGTTTACTTTACTTTGCCAGGAAGCGCTCGACGAATCTCCGCAAAGACAGGGAGCTTCAGGGCTTCGCCCGAACATGCTGCTTCAGACAGATTGTGGACGAATAAAAGCTTTGAAGGCCTGAGAAAAACCAAAGACATAGGTCCAACAGTGGACAGCTGGCTACAAGCACTAGCTCAAGACGCCCGCTGTCCGCGCGAACTTTCTACGGATGTGAACTGGGATGCTCGGTGCTCCCACCCGGTGCCCTACTACCATGTGGTCACACGAATCGCAGCAGTGCAAGGCTACCATCCTGAGAGCCTTTTCTTGACAATGCTGGATTCCAATGTCTCCTTTTGTGAGCACCCTGAGTCCAACCATTACTCATGACTTGGGAGGTCGAAATCGCGTGAGCTGCCCCCAGAGTGTTTTGGTTACATCCCAACAATGATCATCATTGTTTCTCTGTCCAAAGTGATCATTTCGTGATGGATCGTCCGCTGATTTCCTCATGGAAATAGTCATATTCATTTGTCATCCAGTCTGAAGTCTATTTATAATCAATAGTTTGTTTGGACTGATTCGAAGACGTACAACCAAACCAGTGGATCCCATCATTTCTGGTCTGGCGAGTGGTTTTCAACTGTATTTTTAACGTTATTTGGGACATTTGGCTGATTGATTGACAAACATATTTTTCAAATCGGTTGAAAATGTTGAAACCACGAACCAGTTCTGAACAATCCCCAGTAATATGTTGTCGAACACCTACCAGCCAGTAGCTGGGTATTCGCAGCAGTCTCCGTCAAGATTGTGCTCTTGACAATCCTGGTTCAGCAACCTGGTTTTTGTACCAAGCAGTTACTTGGATGTGCCATGCTAATCCCATTTTAACCATGTTGCGGTTAGTTCAACTACCGGCTGGTGCAACCAAGCATGGTTAGATCCCAGAGACTGGGCCACCCTGGGCACTGCACACTCCAGCAGCAACCTGTGCCTCCAACGACGGCCGTGCGCAGCTGAGGTACGTGGCCCAGGTGAATAATCCTGCGGACTTCCGGTACAGTCTCTTCCCGCGACGGCCGGCCGCAGAGGCGCCCGGGCAAAGATCTGCAGGTGGTCCGCAAGGTTGGCATGAAAACTGGGAATCGTTCACCGTTAACAAGTCATTCCCCAGCCTTCACCATAGTAGTCCAGCATGTCCTTAGTGAAGCAGTTTCTTTATCATTGTTTCTCACATATTAGCCGGTGTATCATTAAAGGTATTGCCTACAATTTGCGGGGTGACCCAGCAGATTTGCTGACAAGTTTGCAGGAAAGGTGAGAAGGTGCCAACGACTCGAATCACACGGAGAGATGATCCACCAATGCAGTTGTCTCACCAGATCGAACTGAGCAAGTAGAGATATCGCAACCATGTGATATACTTGAAAATCTGTTTCATAGGGGTTGAACCCACCAACTAGCCAGGGATGAAGAAGTGAAGATTGTTCCATGATTAACAGATATGACCCAACCATTCACCAACCATTTCATGGCCACCAACCACTGAACCAACCATCTAACCATTCACCAGTGATATCACCCAGCCACAGGACGCCAAGCCACAGGTCTTCTTCCAGTGCGATCCCGGCTACGCTGCCTTCGACGGTGATGATCACATCATTTGCACCAGCGATGGAACCTGGTGCCGTGGCAAAGCGCCGGTGCAGATGAATGTGCATCCCCACGGCTCGTAAGTGGCTACAATCACCATGGTTTTTGGAGGGTTGTAACCATAGGTATAGGTGATTGATAGGGGTAATTACCCTATAGTGATCTACCACTGGTATGTAACATTCACCAACTATAGGGTAATTTGCCATGGTTAAAGTCAGCGCCTTTGCAGCCAGCCATGGAGCACACCTTGATGATGACTACTTTGATCGGTTGGCAGAGCAGCGTTGGCGTCGGCCGGGTCATGCTGATCGCCCAGAACCTCCGACTGTGGTTTGGAGGGGAGGTCCGGATGGGCCTTTCTTGATCATTGGAGGCATCTTGACTTCAGTGCAGGCAGAAGAGTTGGAGACCAAGAATGTCGGGTTGGTCATCAACTGTTTGGGCCCCAAGGACACCCGAGGTGGTCCATAGAGCTTCCCGGTGATCACCCCAGCAGCACATCCAAGAAGATGGTTGGGTGGCCAGCTGGAACCATCAAGACTTCAGCTCGGTGGTCGGTGGTTTAATTCATTTGTCATACTTGGTGATGGTTGTTCATGAGTTAGAAGCACCATGGCCAATGATGGTTCTCATTGGTTAGTGCTGATTAAGTTGGTCGCTAACTATTTGGTGGTTTCAAGGATGTGCTGGTTGTACTTAACATGCGTGTTTCAAGCATACATGTGCCATTCTGTTGGGTTTTGATGCTCAGGCAGCTGGTAAAGCACTACGATTTTTTGACCATGAATTGAAGCGTCATTTAGCCATCGTTGAACCATTGATCAACCATTCATCAACCATTAGTTAACCACAATTGCCCACTAGCCACAATTGCCAACTGTTAAGCATATATTAACCATCTATTCTTTTAACCATTAGTTTCCCCACTTAAATCAACTATTAGCTGCTTATAGTTCATCATCATAGCAGGTCAAACCATTATTAGCCGGTTAAATAAGTTCATCATCCATTTATCATTAACAAACATCACTTGGATTAATCATTAAGATCGCTGACAATCATTGACATCAATTGATCATCAACAAACATCACTTGGATTAATCATAAACATCAATTTATCATTAACAAACCCTTATTTCAGGTGGCTATGCCATCAGCCCTTCCCCTTTGTCGCTGAGGTTGCGCTATGGCACCCAGATCCTGGCGACGCCTTTCCGCTGTTGTCCCTTGGGCGCCAGGGTGGATGGCGGTGGCGGTGGCGGTGGGAATGATGGATCAATGGTGAGACCTGGGGAAATCAATGGTGAGTTGGTGATGAATTGGTGGTGAATTGGTGGTGAATTGGTGGTGAATTGGTGGTGAATAGCGATTCATTTTGGTAACAATTCAAATCACTGCACCTGAGAATGGTGCACGAATAATTCGGAAATGCCAGCAAAATGATTGATTCATCGGTGAATGCTCCACCTTTGATTGAGCGATTCATGACGCTCGGTTGGTTGTAGATTTATCAGGGTGAGTCCAACCCGGAGAGCTTGGGGAGGGGATGACAGGGCTCCAGACATTGATGGTGACAGCCGCCAATCGCTGCAGATGTGACACGGGGGGGTTCTTCGATACGAGACATGGTGGCAAAAAGTGGACGCTCATGTTATGATCATTAATGAGGATCATTGGTGAATCGGGTTAATTATTGATCTAATTGGTTCTTGTGGATGTTCATATCCTTGATCAAACAGCGGTGTCTTGGTGTTTAACAGCATTGAACTTGCATTGAGCCCCCGTTGGCGCTGCATTGCTTGCAGCGCTGCTACCAAGGGCCTGGCTATTTGTTATGTGACAGCACAAAAGGGACTAGTCTCAACTATGTACAATTCGACCAGTAATGAACACTTCGTTTTAGATCCATAGTAACAAACCACCCATATGTGTTGTTGATACGCCAACTATTGAGCACCTAAAACGGGGGTGGTTTCTCAACATCGATCTACCATTGTGGGCTTTGTTCATGTGTCAGAAACGGTCAACTAGCATTCACCGGTCTGAACCATTCTGAACTAATACTTGAAATTGTTTGTTAGTCATTCTGCATTCTCTCCTATATCACCCACTATCAACCAGTATCAACCATTGTAAACCATTAACTATCAAAAATTATTCAAGTTACCTCTCCTATTGTTTGTTGGATTACCATCATGATCAATATGGATAATCATGTTAACAACTAATCATTCAGAATCATTGACCAACTTGTATCCCAACCATCAATACCTCCATGAATGTCAGTATCAAACATCATCAACCATCATCAGACATGGGTGTTACCATGATGATCATCGACTAAATCAATCATTAACCCTCATGAAGCACCATACTTCCATACTTCCCATGGCTTGTTGCTATCTCCCACTGAAAAAATCAACTGAACCACCATCAACCATCATGTCGCTATCTCCCACTGAAAAATCCACCCCTTCCAACCCCCCGCCCTACGCGTTTCGGACGACACTCGAGCGAGGTCTGCACTCGGACAACTACTGTCCGCCCATCGACCTGACCCAGAACCCTGGGGCAGTGCCTGGACCGTGGTCACAGTGGGGGATGGGGCCATGGATCGTTCACTGGTGGGGCAGTTGAGTGGGCCCCCCAGTCCCTGGTCAAGCTGGCTCCTTTAGATTTTCAACTACAGTCACTAAGACTTTCAAGCATCACTTGAGCGATTTTCAGAATCAGCTGTATCATCACTCAGAGCCCTGCTTCAGTTGGAGTTTCAATGGTTGCAACTGCCGAGCACTGAAGGAGATCAGGAAGCAGAGTGGGCCAAACGTTTTCGAAAACGGCTCAGGGCCGATGAAGATAACGAGATTGATGAAGCAACCCTCACCGAGCGGATCCTAGAGACTGGCCGCTAGTGCCAGATTTGGTATATAATGTATCTAGTTGTCCCATGCTTGTGCCGCAGGAGCTGAGTACTCACGCTCTGCGGCTCAAAAGGCTCTGCGAGCAGCCAAAAAACTCCAAGTACCTGAGAGTGTTGCCACACAGTGGCTTACCGGTGACAGAAACCAATTTCAACTTGCAAGCGCTGAAAGTTGACGGCTTCGAGAGCACGCACAAAGTTCAGCTGTGCCAAACTTCTTGCCAAGGGCGCAATAGGGGCTGCGTTCAGCGTTCGGCTGAAGGAAGACTTTTCAAAGAGGGTCGTGAAGATTGCCATCAGCGAGGTCTTAGTGGAGAGCCTGGAGGAGGAAGCTTGCGTGATGAGACAGATCCAACACCCCCACGTGTACATTGGAAGAGATTGTTGAACGTTAGATTCGTTCGCTAGTGTAGTTTCCACGCAAATGGTAGATGTAACTAGCTTGCCAGATGGCGTTTCTTGATGAATTTATGATTGGGGGGTACCACCCTGTTGTATTTACCACCATGGTATTCACCCAACATTTCTATATAGGTAGAGTAAAGGTGGGTCAAGAACTGGTATTGTTGGGTATCAACCATGGTATTAACTACTATGGCATTTAACATATCAACATCAACCGTTGTCATCACTATTTGGTACTTGCAATCTATATCCTCTTGGCAGCATCTTGGTTGGTTCAGGAGATAGTCAAATAGGCTATAGAACAGTAGCATATTATCATTTACTAGTTGACTGAGGAGGTCCACGTGCAGTGGTACACAAGCGCTTGTGGCAAAATAAAACGTTGATACTAAGCCCCAACAACAGTTCATGATGGTGTTCAATGGTAGATCGAGCTGTGGAGTGGCTAAACCCTGGGGCAATTTGATAAATCGCCAGCTATTTGAGGCAACGGTGTATTAGCAAAGGGAATCTGATGAAGGATCGACCATAGTATTCAGGGGCAATTTGGTTGAACTGGTCTGAATGACTTTTGTTTTTCACCAACATTTGGGATGGGCGATTGACAAGCATGTTTTTGGGATGGCGAAACTAGCCGCCAACAGCGGATACAGACATATAATCAAAGACTATCGTAAGACAACTGGATCAACAGTTGGTTGATATTGGTTGAAGCTGATCAATGCTGATTATGTTGATCATGATTGTATTAACTGCATTGGTTTGCAACCATCATTGTTAGTATGCACAATTGTTGGTTAAGAAGATTGGGGCAAGTATGGGCAAGTTGAACTCGTACTACTGAAGCAATTGTTCTAACCGAAGGTTCATACATTGTCAATCTATTGTAATATAATGCTTGTCAGTCAATTGGTAATTTCGGGTTCACCCGTGGTTCACCACTTGTCAACCTTTGGTCACTGTTTACCACTTGCCAATCAACTCCCGACCATGTTTTGAAGACATGCTGAACACTTTCGCGGTTGGATGACAATAATTGGACCATGGTAACCAATGGTTGATAGTTCGTTGAAAAACTATCATTGATTATTCAACAAGAACATGATTCCTATCAACTAGATTCAACAACGATAGATTCAATGATGTATCACTGGTAGTTGATCCCCTCACCCTGGAAGCCCATTGACCATCCACAACCATGGACAGGAAGCTTGGGAAACACTCCTCATATGCTGAGTTTCTTCGGTGCATCACCCTAGCAACCACCATGTTCCACACGCATTGGCGAGAAATGAAAGCGGATTCACCACCGCATGCGCATCCAAGCCGCACTGATCTCTCTATTTACACAAACTAGAATATCCCCTTGGAACATCTGGGAACGACTAATCATATCTGTCATTAAGCCCCACTAGGGATATGGCTATGGGTCCCCTGGACCCCTGGTTCCCCCATCATGGACCATTGTCGGTCTTTATCCCCCGTTAGTTGCTTGAATATTATTGACCTATAACCATCCTGGAGGAGATAGAATATCCTCCATGCTCATATTAGAACCGTTTACCAATTGGGGATGGTCAATCTGATGTTCTATCTACTCCAGGATCACTATCCATATACCATATCACTATCAACCATATCATCTCAGATGTGTTGCTTGAATACTATTGACCTATACCCGTATCACATTGGCCAATCCCATCTCCAGTCGTTCAACCGCGCGGAGCCCAGGCATTGATTGCCACAGGCTACGAGCTGTTGGCGTGTGGCGGCTCAACCCGCGTTGCCGTTGCCTACGGCGTCTCTGGGAGTGGTACCACCCAGGGATCGCTAACTTAGCTTATTGATAGTGGTTAATAGTGGCTAATAATGGCTAATAATGGCTTAACCCAGGTTATTGATAGTGGTTGATAATGGTTGATAATGGCCAATGATGGTCAATAATGATGATAAGTAGGGTAAGTACCATGCTTATTGATAGCGGTCAATAGTGATTAAGAATGGTTTTGCCGATGAATGCAATGTGGGGCTGTGTTTAGGGTCAGAAAATAGTGGCTAATGATGGTCAATAGTGATTATACCTTAGTTAACAAAACTAGGGGAAGTACCAGACAAATAGAAGATTTCCCTGTACTGGCTGGTGGCAAATCTAAACCAACGAATCTAACCAGGGGGGTACGACTCTGTATGAGTGGTTCATTGGTAGAGCCACTTGGTGATAGCCATGCCGATAGCCAAACCATCGCCAGTTTACCTGCTCAATAGCAGTTGATTAATCCAAAATATAGGTACTTTTTTAAAGGATCTGACATCACTGAGGGATGTCCTAATGGCCAGCAAACAGTAAGGAACATTATGCTTGATGTACGGTTCATAATGGTTGACGGTTAAGTACTGCTTACACTTGATGATATGAGCATGAATGACATTTGTAATGTTGGTTGATTATGGTTATATGATCATGGGCAGGGTGACGGCAACTGCAATAGCTGTCCGTGGTCAAAACTGAAGGAAAAGGACACCAACAATAGGAAATATACTGGTTGATCACAATCATTCATGATTCTCATGGGAGATCGTTGAGGATGAAATGAATGATTGTTAGTGTTAAGCAGTGAGTTTCATGATTAGTTCAAATCCTACGTTTCCATGTTGGATGACACGAACAACTCATGTCCGACGTACTGAATGGGTATTTATTGGTGATTTTAAAAGCCTATCAGGACAGTCAGCAACAGTGGGCACAATGATGGCCGAGAAAGATTAAGGATGATAAATGATCGTTGATCATGGTTATCACTATTCATGTTCAACTATCACTATCCAACATTCTTAAGCATCATGATGGTTCATAATGACAATGGTACAATTAGCCCGTATTGCCAGCTGATTTTTTCTAGCGCGTCAGGTTCCTACCCACTTTCCAGAGATGCACGGAGAGTGTTAAATCTGCTGTTCAGGGACAGACGCCCACTTTGCCTGAGTGGGACCTCCCAATGGGTCGAAAATGCCATGGGAAATCAGGGGCACCATTTTTGAAGGAAGCAAAAGTTTGGGGACGTACTGCTACTCTTAGATTGATTTAAAGTAGCAATCTCATGGTCCAGAGATTCAAAAGCGGTGCTGTTGATGGACCAGCCAAAGGCTGTGCCAGCAGGGTTGGAGAGCCTGTTTGCAAACGATGTGAGTCATTTTCTCGCGTCAAACGGACTAGCGACTGTCAAGAAAGAGTTGAGAGAGTTTCGGGACGGTCGGCTGAAGAGAGAGCTGGATTGGAAGAAGCTTGGTATGCTGCCAGGCTCCAATTCCATGAGCATTGTGTCCTCATTTTTGCATATGCTCATGCACAATGCCAACGTTGGCAAAACGCCACCAATGGTCTCGGCCCTGAGGCTGTTTTTGTCATTGGACTTGAATTTCCGGAAGAATGAGCTCCATATCATGGTGCTAGAAGACAGTGAGGTCACAGAATTCCTGGGCATCCACATCACTCCACCGAGTAGAACACCCGCCCAATGCCGACCACAGGCAGATCATCGGCGATCATTTCACCATCATTTAACCATCTCTACTCATGGCACCAACCATTGTTAACCCCTCCAAAGAATCAAACTACCATCAATGAACTATCACAACCACCTGTCAGGCCTAGTGACTGCTGGTTGTTCCTCGAGGCCTGAGGCCTAGGCCTATATCACAATTACCTCATTTGTTGCTGGCGCTTCCCCTACTATCACAGCTGATTTCCCTACTATTACCTGCTTATTGTTGGTTGTTCCCCCATGGTTGGTTGCTTCTTCCTCTATTGCTGCAAAACCACCTGTGATTAGCTGGCTATTGATGATTATTGGTGGTTGTTCCGGTATGTTTTCGCTGGCTATTCCTACCATTGCTAGCATTTCCCCTGTGATTTGCTATGGCAGCTGATTTCCCTCCCATTGCCTGGTTATTGTTGGTTGTTCCCCCATGCTGGTTATTCCTACCATTCCTAGTGTTTCCCCAGAAATTTCCCGGTTCTTCCCCCAGTCTTTGAGGGACCCCAGTGGAATCACCCACGAGCCACCAGGGAGTGTGCCGATGCACCCGTGGCTGGTCCAGATCCAAGTGCGGGAACTCAGAAATCCATCGTTGGCTAAGGCTGGGCTCAGGGTTGGGTTGGTTCAATGGATGGTTGGTGTATGGCTCATGGTTGGTTGGTGGTTGGTTCAATGGTTGGTTAAATGGTTGGTTCTCGGTTGGCTAGGGTTGCTTGAACGGTTGGTGGGTGGCCGAGCCGCTTTGTGGCAAATCATCCTGACAGAGAGTCCTCAAGATATCTGGGTTTCACCAGATTGCGGAGCTTGGGGAAATTTTATAAATTTTAGCAGGTTGAACATGCGCCGAAGTCCTGCTACAAGAAAGAAGATCCTGGATGAACGACATGCACAATACACACATCTTGTTCTGGAGACGCTATGTTGCCGAGGCTCGCTGCCCTTCATGTCGCCAGCATGTCATCAGTACGCTGTATAACGTGCTGACGTTGTTTTCAATGGAAAAATGGCCGAAACCATCTATTTTAACATTCAATAGTGGACTACAAAATGCAAGATATAAACAGCAGTTAGGTTTCTTTCATTTTACACGTTTGTTTCTTCATTTTTCTCCGCAGCTACCACTGATTTGAGACCAATCCATGTTCCACACAGCGTCTTCATCCAAGTTGGCCTGAGCTGCGGCATTGCACAATTGCACATTCAATGTCATTTTGAATGCCTGGTTGAGTGCCTTAGCCGGATGTACTCCCCTGCCTCTTGCTCGTCTTGCTTGTCTGCTAAAACGTGGAAATCAGGCTTCCCGGGTTCACCATGCTTGTCCTGGGGCGCGAGGATGTCACCACTGGTTGATGAGGACCGGATATTCTTTAGTTTGATCATTCAGGTAGTTGTGGCTTAAGAGGGGGCCGTCGAAGGTTACACATGTCAACGATGTTTGGCTATTACTGGTTAATTATTGCATTTTATTGACAATGAGGCTAGTTTTTATCAGTGGTTAGCGATTGGTCGCATCAACAACCAACCGTCACTAAACGGTATCAGGGTTGGTCAAAGGTGAGTTCATATGTGATTCATAGTGGTCACTGATGGCGGATAATGATTCATGATGCAGCACACATACTACTTATGGCTGATAGTGGTTACAGTAGAGCTAGTATCAATGAACATTATTGGACATGATCAGCCAATGTGAAACATCATCAACCCATATCACGAACATTACCAAGCAGTGTTGCCGTATCGCTAGTAGCCATTCTCATAACCATTGACCATAGCCAGCCATCAGCCAACATCAATCACTATCATATCAAAGATGATTGATTAACCACGATATTAATCCCACAATCAACCGTCATTCACCATTGGCCATTATTTTACCTGGTCATTGACCATGACTCCACCATTACTAACAATTCTCCATCATTTTTCACCACAAATTTAGCTGGTGATTCACCATGAACCCACCATGACAAACCATTCTTAACCATGAATCTGCTTAATGCTGGTTATTCACTATGAATTCACCAGCATTAACCCCCTATCCTCACCGATGTTCATCCAGCTTCGCGCCGAGACACTGTCGACTACGTGGGCTGTGAAGCCTTGAGCCTGGAACCACATGTGCAGGTCGATCTGTGCCTTGGCCAGCCGAAGCAATGCTGGTTTAGCAGCGCTGAAGTACGATTAATCACCATATTATGGTGGTTCATCACTGGTGAATCAACGATTGGTGGCCAATCATTAGCCATCATTACTCAATGCTAGCTAATGATGGCTAATGATTGGAAAATGGTTTCACCATATCTTTGATGCTTAAGAATGGGTCATGAGCAAGAAATCATTGGTGAAGTCTTTTGCAAGTTTGGGCTGCGTCGATGGTCATTGATCACTGAGCAGTTGACCTGTTTGTCTCAGACTCCAGCTGGGAGGTAAAGATTTAGCAGGAAACAAGGGTTTCTGGAAGGAAATTGTATATTGGGGAAAGTGTTTCTTGATGTTTAGATGGCCAATGATGGTGATTTGATGCTTAGTTCTGATTGCAAAACAATATCTGAGAAATATTGGCTTCAACTGCGAAAGGAGCTCAAAGACAGCACAAAACATTATCACTCCCTTGTTAGCAGTGTTCCACCCAGACTGATTATTATGCTGCTCAATTTCTTTCCAAGGTGTACGTGTTGAGGTGACCATGTTTGGATCAATCAAGGGTGGCACCACGAACCACCAAGCAATTCTACCCAGGAGGTTTCTATGTACCCCAGGGTCAGGACCCGCGTGCTGAAGCCCCTGGTAGTGTTGAGCCATAAGACCTTCCTGATGAACCCCATCAGCTGTGGCTCCGCAGAAACAACCAGCAGTTGGTTCCACCCCTGGAGGAGTGTTTGAACCGCATAAGTTGCCGGGCCAATCATCGAAAAATTGGTTGGTCGAGAATCGGCTACGGTGGTTCCAGGATGCCTCTTTTGGTAAGCCATTTGCTGATTTTGCACCTACCCAGTTGGTCAAAGTTGATATTGGGTATCAATACCACATACCAGAAAATCTGGCAGATGAACGCCCCAACAAAGATAATTATGTGTTCTGTGAATGTTCAAGTATTCAACAAGAGTACAGGGTGTGATGACTTACACCACCATTCTCAATCATCATGAATCATCAGTAAACAGACTAATCATCATCATCATCATCATCATCATCATCATCATCATCAGCAACACCAAGAGCTAGCTGCCCTCGTCTTGACCACTGGCAACACGTGTTGTTGACCCGTGGATGCCCTTGTCAGCAACATCGCCTGCCGTGACACCGCGGCAGCGC
>VSDK01023410.1:119636-132611 GCA_009767595.1 Symbiodinium kawagutii
GAAACCATCTGGTGGTTTCTCAAAATAGGGGACCCCAAAAATAGTTGGTTTATTATTATAAATTGTCAATAATGGATGATTTGGAGGTACCCCTATTTTGAGAAACCACCATCAAATGATTCTATGTGGCTATGGGTCAAGCAGTTAACCAACCAATTAGTGGGGGAGAACCACCAACAATAGGTAAAACAATGGTTAATGATAGGGGAACCAGGGGTACAGGGTTTTGACCCACTGCCATGTCGTTTCTTGTGGAATTCCGATAGTGATTGCACTTTGGCAATTGTAGTAGCGACATGATTTTTGCCGTGATTATTGTATACTATGAACTACATTTGTTTATGGATTTATTACCCAATATGCCTATGATGATGTATCTGTTTGCTGTGATTATACAAGGGACTAATTAATCACATTGCGTTTGATGGCTAGTGGAGACCAATCCACATCTGACACTTAGTTGCTGCTCGATGACCTTTTGCAAGCTGTGGTTGGATGTTACTCAGCGAATTTTTTCGCACAACACTCACCACCCCCAAATATGGGCTGATGAAATCCCAACAAGCCGGGTATTCTGTCCGCTTTCGGAATGTGAACAGACGGGCCACCAGGTTTGGGGTTTTGACTTACTGCATGACATTTTAGAAGCTTCGATGTCCCGTGATGTCCATTGTTTCGCAGACGATGGAAGCAACGAACACGGCATAGATTTGGCTTTGAAGTCAAGGATTTCTTTTCACTGATGACTTACTGTAACCCAGCTGATTAGTCGCCAGGTCAACCCAACCATCAAGTCGGCACCCCTCCAACAACCATACTCAGTGTTGAACCCGATGTGTGCTGTTTGAATTGGGTGGTAAATCTGGCCGCTAACTGGTAGTCTGTGATATATGTGCTATTCAACTTTCAAACCCATTTACATGCGAACACAATGACTACGCTTCGTATAAATAGTCGGGTTGGTTCAATCTGTCAAGAGACAAATGAACCCTTGGTTTCTTGGGAAAAAATGACTTGACAATGGTGGCTGATATTTAATCATGGTCATTACTGTTCGTTGATGATATGTTCTTTGACTCCAAGACTGACAATGACCAAGTGGGCATGAACAAATTCGGATTCATGCACGAATAGGATTCATGCACCAAAGATTCATGCACGAATGCCGTCGGATTCATGCACTAATGAGGCCGGATTCACGCACCAAAGATTCATGCACGAATGTGGTCGGATTCATGCACGAATAATTCCCGGATTCATGCACGAATGTGGTCAGATTCATGCACGAATAATTGCCGGGTTCATGCACGAATGATTGCCGGATTCATGCACGAATAATTCCCGGATTCATGCACGAATGATTGCCGGATTCATGCACAAATGATTGCCGGATTCATGCACGAATAATTCCCAGATTCATGCACGAATAATTCCCGGATTCATGCACGAATGATTTTCATGCAAGTATCAAAGAAGATGTCATCGTTCCAGAGAAGTTGTCATCGTTCCAGAGAAGTTGTCCTCATTCCAGAGAAGTTGTCATCATTCCAGAGAATTTGTCATCGTATCACGGGGCCACTTAATAACGTTCGTGTTTGCCTGCTTCCAAAAGAATTGCAAATATGTCTCTACTGGCCCACATATTATAGAATTTGTCATCGTTCCAGAGAAATTGTCATCGTTCCAGAGAAGGTGTCATCGTTCCAGAGAAGTTGTCATCAGTCCAGAGAAGTTGTCATCATTCCAGAGAAGTTGTCATCGTATCACAGGGCCACCTAATAACGTTCGTGTTTGCCTGCTCCCAAAAAGAATTGCAAATATGTCTCTACTGGCCACATATCATAGAAGTTGTCATCGGTCCAGAGAAATTGTCATCGTTCCAGAGAAGTTGTCATCATTCCAGAGAAGTTGTCATCGTATCACAGGGCCACCTAATAACGTTCGTGTTTGCCTGCTTCCAAAAAGAATTGCAAATATGTCGCTATTGTCATCGTTCCATAGAAGTTGTCATCGGTCCAGAGAAGTTGTCATCAGTCCAGAGAAGTTGTCATCATTCCAGAGAAGTTGTCATCGCATCACAAAACCACTTAATAACGTTCGTGTTTGCCTGCTCCCAAAGAATTGCAAATATGTCTCTACTGGCCCACATATTAAAGAAGTTGTCATCATTCCAGAGCAGTTGTCATCGATCCAGAAAAGTTGTCATCGTTCCAGAGAAACTGTCATCTGCACAATCTGCACCGACACCTGGCACAGCACCTGCCAAGAGAAGAGAAGAGAAGAGAAGAGAAAAGTAGAGTGGAGAAGATAAGTGCAAAAATGCAAACTCATTGGCGCAAAAAGATAAGTGCACGAATGCGCTTCTATTAGTGCGCGAAGATTAGTCCACCAAGATTAGTGCACGAAGATTAGTGCACGAAGATTAGTGCACTAAAATTAGTGCACGAATACGCTGTTATTAGTGCAGGAAGATTAGTGCAAGAAGATTAGTGCACGAATATTAGTGCACGAATATTAGTGCACAAATACGCTGTTATTAGTGCACGAAGATGAGTGCACGAATATTAGTGCACGAATACTATTGCACGAATACGCTGTTATTAGTGCACGAAGATTAGTGCACGAATACAAGCCCCGAAGATAAGTGCACGAATACGCTCTTATTAGTGCACGAAGATTAGTGCACGAATACTAGCACCGAAGATAAGTGCACGAATACGCTCCTATTAGTGCACGAAGATTAGTGCACGAATACAACCGTATTAGTGCACGAAGATTAGTGCACGAAGATTAGTGCACGAAGATTAGTGCACGAATACAACCGTATTAGTGCACGAATACAACTTTGACCAAGTGGGCATCTGAGCGTGTATCAACACTGATTATATTGATGTATACATATCTTTAAGTATGTGTCATTGATGATGGCTTACAGTTCCAAATCATGATTAGTTATAAGCTATAGGCTGGCACATTTGCTCATGTATACTTCTCAAGCTCATATGAGCTACTTATATGTGGATTAGATAAGCTAATGACGAGTTTCGCTTTAATTGTCATGGCTTAATGAGCCCATGAGTTAAGCTCGGGCTGGCTGATGGGTCCCACTCACTTGCCGTGCCCCAAACATGGCCCTGCCAAGGCATAGCTACCTTGAGTTGCGAAGCCGGCTTTGAGCCCGTGTCCGAGATGCTGATGGATCCTCGAAGGGAAGGGTGAAGGTCATGGTCGACGGTGGACAGGTGGTCAATGGTTAGCTACCATGGTTGATGATGCTTAATCAATTACAACCATGGTCATGGTAATTCATTAATGTTAAGGGTGACTGTTAGTAATTCATGATAGTCAACAGTAACCATGAATCAATTACAACAATGGTCATGTTACTGTTGGTTTGTACTGGTTGATACGGCTAACCATGGTCAGAAAGCATTATGATTTGATAGTGATTATACCCATAATTTCATGACAGTTGACCATCTTACGCTTGATAGAAATGGTTTGGCAACATCCACGAGAACGTTCAAAAACAATGGTCACAAATCATCAACGGTTGATCATTTCGTTGGTGATGATCAATGGTGTGTGATGTTTAGAAAGGGTTCATAGCTGTGAATGATGCGCTTGTCAATGCTTAATGGGCTTAATGATGCTTGAAGAGAAGCCATGATGGCTGAGGATGGCTGTTGATAGGGTTGGGAGCAACAGAGCTATAGATTTCACAGGATATCCAGGATGGATTATCATAGTGTGCAGCCCGGCCGGTTGGTGTTTTCCAGGCGGTAATCCCTCACAAACCACTACTAAACCAGCCGCCAACAATAGTTTTGCAGTTTGTTACCCACAGCAAGCTACTACTGGAAGATACTGGAAGACTATACTGATATCCCCATGATTTAATCACCATTTACGACCATTGGGCGAGTCGTCATCTACCACCATGACCCCTGTTGGTGATGCACTGGTGGGTGAAGTTTGCTTCTAACCATGAATTCAATGGAACAAAATCATCAAACAAAACAACGAAAATCCGCCCCGATGGCTTCTTCAGCCGGCAGAATCACACCGTGGTGCCTCTTGTTGCCATGGCCCTGATCTTAGGACATGGTCCTGATTTGTACGCAAGGCAACTGGGCCTGACGCGGAGCTGCAGCTGGAGGGCAGCCCTGGTGGGAAACCCACCGCTGAAAAAGCCTCGACCAAATGGTGACAGGGTTCCTCCTGGTCAAGCCACCATTTCAATGCTCAACAGGTGATAATCGTTGATGATGAGGGGTTGCAGGAGCCCTTGGCCCGCAGCTGTCGTAGGCTTTCATATTTTGCCTGAGGCATGGGACATCTGGATCCGTTCAATGATATGGAAACTTTCAAGTTTTGTGTATTAGTCAATATCATAAAATCATATCAAATACAGTAGGCCAGAATTGGGGTAAGAAAACTCCACAGAAAAAATAATCATTTGTGGGTTGTTTTGAGCAGAAGGGTCTCACAGATGTGGATGGTCTAGGTCCGTTCAAGGCAACACCAAAATTATGTTTTGGAACCGTGTATTTCCTGGGATAGAGGGTTTGCAGAGGGTTTGCTTTTTACCATGATCTTCCCCTGCAAATGTTGGTTGGACAAATTTGTAAATGTTCAATTGGTTGGCCACACGTTCTGTTGATTAATCAGCCGCATTTACGCCACAACAAATGCTGAAGAGGACCATTCAATGGAAGGCAGGAACAAGCGCCTTCGCACAGATGTTCAAAGGGTAGGAAGAAACGCTCCCGTCCCAACCCTTTCTTTGGCGCGAAAGGTTGCCAAGCGGCAGAGCAACCGAAAGCGGACGGAGAAACGTCAAAAGACGGTCTCCGCTGTGAGGAGGATGAGGAAGGGGCAAAGCAGAAGCTGGATAGGTTAGCGCACTGGGCGACAGTGCCCGCAGTCGGCACTTTTGTCTTGGCAGGAAATCCGCCAGAAGGAGCGGGAGCGCCAGCGGCTCTGCCGTCAGAGGAAGAAGAAGGGCTGAAACAAAGCCAGATGACAACGACTGCAAGGGACTGCACCGACAATGAGGCCTGTAGATCAAGAGCGACTTGCTACTGCTGCCAGGCAAATGGGTACTACAGTGTCTGCCCTTGCAGGTCTAGGGCTGCGGGGTGATGGCGTGCCTTATTCTTCTGATAGAACCAAGGCAAACGCTTTTGAGTGCACAGCTGCACAACGAGCCGCCAACATGGGCAGACCTTGACAACGAACCTTGACTTTGGCAAGTTGCCAGCTCCACCTGTAGCTACTCCCTGTGCGCGTGAACGGTCATGATCACAGAGATCTGAGCTCGTAGCTGGTGGAACACACGGAGATTTCAGCCACTGGGCTCTACCGGTGGTCTAACTTTGACTGACCATCTGTGTTTTTTAATGCGAGGCAAACCCTCCAGTTGCAACTGGTTCTCAAGTACAAGCAGCTTGGTTGCCAGTTGCTGGCCACGATTCTCAGTTACTTAATCTCCTTCCCCACAACAAAAATTTCTTTCTTGTTTGAGAGTCTATGAGAATCTATATCGAAGCCATATCCCAGATTAAACTCACACCCGGCAATGTGCGAACCACTATTTTTCGTGCCAGTTCCTTCATGTTTCTCCTAGGAATAATGATGGCGCAACCCACCTCAAGCAGTTGGTCTAATCAACCATTTGAGAGAAACAGCCATCCAAAACTGGGTGGTCGGTACTTTCCAACATTTTGTTTTTTCTCCCAAATGTATTACCAGCTATGGTTGGGTGTTTGACTTGCGCATATTTTTCATGAAGGGGTGGTGACCAACCAGGTTCCACATCCAACATTGAGGGTTGACATCTGCCACCATTGGATTCCAGCCACATCTAACTGTTCGAAAGCGACATCTGCCACCAAGGCATCTTCGACCCACTGACCTTCACAGGCGAAGTGCCTGGCAGGTGGATGGCCTTGGATGGTCGAGTGCCCAGGCCCTGGGGGGCCTGTGAGTGGGTGGGATGGGGGTGTGAACCAATGGTTGGTCATGGCTAGGATAGGTGTGGGTAGTGGGCATAGATCATGCGTAGATCATAGAAATGAAGCATGGTCAATGAGAATGATTGATTGAGAATGGTTGATGAAAATGGTGAATGATCATGGTTTTGATTGTGTGAATCAAGGTGTATCGGGCTTAGATCATCGGTAGATGAGCGAAAAGAAGGTCAATGGTAGTAGTATGACGCCTTTGACGGCAAAGAATTGATTAATTCCTTGATTTTCAAGATGGTTGATTCATGACCAGCGAATTTCCAAGAGTGACCAACAACTGATATGCGTAGATGGGAATTACACGGCCATGGCAAAGGTGGAATTTTTAGCGCTCACAGAATACCATGTTGGAAGACTGCTTGGGTGTGCATTTTCAGTAAGTAATTATGGGTCCCGAGTGTTTCAGAACACCCGCAGACACGTCCGGTGCCGAGCGGGAGGCCTTTGCGTTGCCGTGGGCTGCAGAACTTCTGCCCCGACCCGCGCTTGCCCAACATGGCCGTGGTTACTTGGAGCTGACATAACGTCGCTATTGCTGAGAGGTGATATTAATGTTTTTTTAATGGGTTGGTTGTTAGTACTATTGTTCTTGCCGATGCTGTTTCATTGTATATCAGTGCTGGTGTTCAAGTTGTTTGCGATATAATTAGTTGTTTTGCCAGTTAGGTCATTTTGAGGAGTGTTTGGGTCATTGTTGTGGTTGCTATTGTGGTGATGGCCTGTTGTGTCTGACAGCTGTTTGCAGAATTGGTTGGGTAATTGATGCTGTTACTGTTACAGTTTTTTCCGATTGCTGATTGAAAGGTCGCTCGCCTGTGGTGACTGTTGCTCTTGTGTTCCCCACATCCTGCTGATCTTGCTAGAGCTGCTAATAGTTTGGGCTTCATGATGGCTTGTTGAGGTTGTTGGAGGGGGTGACTGTTTTTTTGATAGTTCGTTGAAGTTGCATTGTTGTTGTTCCGACTCCGCGTGTTTTTGTTTTGATATGTTTTGTTTTTTTGATCAGCTCCCAATGTTGGCGGTGTTGAGTTGCTAGTTGGTTGTTTTTGGGGGGAGTTGGTTGTGATGGTTGCTTTTTAGAGTTGGCTTATTTGCTGTCCTACTTGCTGGCTGGCTGATTGGGTGGCTGATTAGGTTGGTTGGCTGCTAGGTTGGTTGGCTGATAGGTTGGTTGGCTGATTGGTTGGTTACCTGGTTGGTTGGTTTGCTGTTGGTTGATTGGTAACAGGTTGGTTTGCAACTTACTGATGCTTTCACCATCCAACATCGCAGTGCCAGATCTTCCTGGTATCTTCGCAGAGCCAAAGTCATGGGAGCCCATTGGTTGGTTTATCAGGCACTGGTTTACCCAAATGACGAGCCTTTGTTATATCACCCCAGCCAACGAATGATGAAAACTGGCAGGTTGTTTCAAACATTTGTTTTTTTCCCAGTATTTAGAAATGGTTGGTTGGTTGGTTGACTAATATTATTCACAAGGGTTATAACCACCAACCAGAAGAGTAATCATGAGTCAAAGTGGGAATCAATAAAGATCACTGACCACCCATCACCCATTGATTGGTGCCGGGAAGAAGCCATAAAACTCACCTGGGAAACCCAAGGGATCAATCAAAATGCTACAATCACCAGCTGATGATTTAGGAGATCGACATGTGGAGTGCTATCCATAGGGGCACACCCAACCATTCAGGGCTAGAACATCGACAAGGCCATGTGGCTGTGGGTCAAAACCCTTAGTCCCCCTGGTTCCCCCATCATTAACCATTGTTTCCATTTGGTTTTGGTTGGTTCATATCTCCCAGTATTGGTTGGTTAATATTGACCCACGGCCATGTCTTGAACATCTGCCCTTACCATCATCAGAAGCCATTGAAGCACCCCCTGGCTGAGCAGTGCGCAGTTGATGGTCCATCGCTGAGGTCTCGCTTTCGCATCAACTTCGAACAGGCGATGGCTCGACGTTTCGCGCCCTGGTCATGGGTCAATGGCTTGGTAATGGCTTCTCAAGATGATAACTCACACACTGGGTTGATCAAACATCGGCTGAATTTTGGGATTAATCTGGGGACTTTGTTCAAGAAACATTTAGGGCCTAGGGGAAAAATCTGAAAAAACTGTCGGTGAAACTCTTGCGTTTCACTGGCATCGTGGATCAACATCCAGCTGTTGAGTGGCAGGGGATAGACCACGGGTGAAGAAAGGTGAATCTGGTGGCGGGGATCACCAAGCAACACACCCTGGCTCCGGCATGGACGGTTGAAAGTACCAACAGAGATGATCAACGTGGTGATTCTGATGCACCTGGGGCTGGTGCCACCCGTGAACTGGGAATATCACCCTGAACTGAGTTGGGGCAGCCATCGTTCCTCACCTGCCACAACCATGGCTCGTCGACTATCAACCAATGCTCGCATGCCATCTCCCTGACCACCATTTTTTGCAGCTGCAACGGATTGCTCGTCAACTAGGCAACGTGACGAAGCAGCCTTTAACCAACCAACATAACTAGCTGACGCTAAGTCATGCAACACCATCCCTAGTTGCTTTAACCAACCAACATGACCTCATGGTGTTGCAACCCACTGCATTGATGGCAGGTCCCCATGGTCAACCACCCAACAGCCTTGCCGTGGGAGGCAGCACCGTGCAGTTGGAATGCCTGGAGGATACTGAGGGAGAAGCCCTGGAAGCCTCCTGCATCAGGCGCCGCCGGGGCGGCGGCCTGACGCCGGGGGAGCCCGGTGGTGGCTAAGCCAGCACTAGGTGACGTTTGCTATGTGCCCAAGTTATTGGCCATTTATATGGGAAATTTATTGTAAACCAATGGTTTTCGGGGTACCACTATTTTGGCACATAGCCCATTGATCCACAAACTGCTTGATGTTCAATGTGCCTTGGGATTTACGGCTGGATTCATATTGGATTTATCCTATTATTCGCTAAAAAATCAAACCCATGAGTGCTGATCATGACGGGTATTGATAATTGGTGATAACAAGCATGGCAACCACAGTGACAACAATATGTGCATATTTATATATATATATATACATATACATATGCATCTATTCAACTCCATAACAGCAATCAATAGCCTCATGGGTTCTCAACAGCCAACACAACAATCACAGGGAACCATGAAAGGACGCTGTCTGAAACCACCCATGTTTCTTGTGACCTTCCGACATTATTTCTGAACAGCTGCACATTGTAACCCTCCAGGCTCATGAACAGTTCATATCGGCAGAGTTGGAGCGCACAGTCCCAGTGAAGCAACCCCAAAGATTAGGTATGTTGGAACATGAATTGGCAGGGGTGGTATTTTCCAATGGACTCTGCGACTTGCTATACTTCTTCCAATTGCACAAGATTCTGTTGGAAAATATGCGGAAATGAAGCAAGGACCTTGGCTGAGACAACTAACATGATACGATTGAGTTTTGTTGATACCCTCGTATATTTTGCCAGTGCATGTGTGACAGATGAAATGTCCAAGTCTTTCTTTTCGGAGAAGTGTTGCGAATTCCGCTAGTCAAATGATCAGTTCTAGTATGAAAACAGCCCCACCATCCCTGGGAGGTACCCCACCCCAATGTAGGAAATGATGTTGTAACTGGTGTTTCAGCATCGATCGCGGTGAAGAAACTCAGAATAGCTTCAGAGCGCAATCATCACCATCTACATCTACCAACTATTGAACCAGCTCATGAAAACCACAATCAATCAAACGTAATCACCATTCACCAACTAACTTGATCAAATAGTCATCCACCTCCTCAACTTGGCTTGTCCACCTAGCTATCCATAGTGGTTCTGCATAAAAATGACTTGTGTACCTAGTTCTCCACCCAGTTCTCCACGTAATTATGCACCTAGTTACGCCATAAAAGGGCCTTATCCACCCATAGAAATGCACCTCATCAACCACTTTGCTCGGTTCGGATGCGCTTCCGCCGTCAGGGACCCTGCGAATTACAGCCGTGGCATGTGGCTGGCACCCGGCGATCTTCCGCTCAGCAGCTGGGACACAGCTGGGGTAATCCTACCAGGTGATTGGTGGTTGATGGTTGATTGATGGTTGCTTAATTAATTGATGGTTTGTTAATTAGCCATATAGATTGTAGTTGATTGATGGTTGATGGCTACTACAATTACTATGGCTAATTAATCATGATCGATGATGGTTGATGAGCATTAATGACTATTGGTTTTAGTGGTTAGTAATGGCTAATGCAACAAAATATCCAAGACACTAACACATGTCCTGCACCACGCGTCGAAGCCTCAATGCCACCAAAGCACCTAAAAGTTAGACTTCCAGCAGGCAAGCTAAACGTAGCCAAGGTTGATTCATGATAGTTCAGAATGGTTTGTCACGGCTACTAATCATTAACAATTAGACATTTTGATATGGATTCATAACTAATTATGGAATATAGATTAACAAGAGGGTCCTATCCTTTGGTAGTCCCCTAGCCTGGCTAGCTGGAAAATCCACCATGGCTATCAGTGGTTTCCCAGGGTTTCACTATATGGTGAAAATCCATTGCCAGGTTGGTCTACCAGAGGGTAAGTGGTTAATGGGTTGATCAATGCAGTAAGTGGAGAATTCCCTAGGCTTATCATGATCAACCTAGATCTATCCTATGGTATTGGAATAATATTGTATAACCCTTGGTATTAGCCATAATACTATCCAGGTCGATCAACCTGCAATGGTTGATTCCTTGGTTGATCTACTGTATTGGCTATGGTTGATTAATGGTTGATGGCTACTTACTGATTGATTATGTGTTTATTATTGGTACTGACCATGATTGACAGCCATTCACCAGCTATGAACCATAATAACGGCCAAGTACAAACCATGGTTAACCATGAATGACAATATAAACCGTAATTATGACCCTAACTGGGTGATAGATAGGGTCTGTCATCACCCATTTAACCATCCACCGTTGTTATCAACCAATTAATCCCCAGCATGAACCAACATTTCCCTCATTTAACCAACAAGTAACCACCAATTCACAATCATTAACCATCAATTGACAATCAAATCAGCATCAGTCAACCATCAAACAAGCATCCAATGAGCACCACTTGACCATCAATTCACCAACATTCCCCAACCCCCGACATTTTTTGCCCCGCCCCCGTGACCGCCCTTATGATTCACCAAGGCCAGTTACACGGTTGCATGCCCGGGGTCTCAGCACAGCACCATGGTGACCATGTCACCGGGTCATGGCACCATGGCTATCCACGATGGCTGGTTGGTCAAATATCAACGGTGTACCATCCAGAAATGCTGCTGTTGTTGTATGAATCAAGGGTACTACCGTGGTTGACTAAGCACTAGTTGATGATGATCAACCACTAGTGGTTGATGGTGGTTAGTCAATGGTAGTTGACGGAAAATGGTGAACTTGGATGGTACTAGGTAGCACCATGGACAAGCCCCGGGTGAGAACTATTCCTATGCTACCATAAATGGTTCCCTATTCCTTGGAATGGTAGTAGGTAGCACCATGGTACCATAAATGACAAGTGTGAATTGATGGTTCATTTATGGTAGATTGCGTCACTGGAAGGTTGATCATGGCTATAGTTCTTGGTAGATTGATGGCTAGTTGAACGGTTGATCACGGCTAGTTCATGGTGAATTGGATTGTTAATAGTTGGTTAATTGATGGTTGATCAAGGTTCGTACGGTTAGGAGAAATTATTTATGATTAATCAACAAACCATTCTTCATCATGGTTGATAAGAGCGGTCAGCATGATTGATCAGCTGGTTCATAGGCGTGTTCACAATGACAGTCAACCACCCTAGTCAACCAGATCAACCACCCTGGTTAACCGCAGCAATGCAATAGCCATATGCAATTGTTCGTTACTAGGTCATACAATTGCTGGTATCATTGCACTTCACCATTGGCAGAGCCGGTGGCTAATCACGATTAGCAGTGGTGGATATTCGCCAGCTGCTGACAGGAAGATAAAACTGCTCGTAGCCAGGTAGAATCAGCTGCAGTCTGAGCCATGGTCACCATACTTATAGGGGTTATAAGCTACCTTACAGGGTTTGTAACCATGGTACGCCTGGTTGTGACCCCAAGTTGACAAGATGAGCCATGATGACCCGTTTGACCCGTTGCTATTGACCATCATTAGCCACTATTGTGAACCTAATTGGTTGTTTTCAGCCATTTTCATTTTCCCCAAGTGGTTGTCCACAAGTATGTTCACAGGGTTATAAACACCAACCAGTTTAAAAATGTAGGAGAATGAATCAATGGTTGAATGGCTAAACAACAAAACCACTATTTATCATTACTGCAAACCATTATGATGATAGAATTGGATTGATACTGACCGCCAACTAGTAATGATCACTATAAACCACTATTCACCAGTAAATAACGATGGATCAATATGGATTATCAACACCAATCAGCAAACGTAGCTGCCATAGCTTGTTGACCCTGCCCTGATCAAGTTCCTGAGGCGAGAGGATGACAACGCTTCAATTTCGGAGGTGGTGGACTACGGCCCATACGTTCCAGGTGCGACACGTGGTGAGGGTCAACTTGTCGGATGTGCCATGTCCGGTTAAGTGACCATGGTTGTGAGGGGTCAGTTCAGCTACCGGCTGGTGCAATTAACCACGGTTGTATTTCAGGGAACTCACCCTGGGCGCTGCACATCCGAATAGGGGTTAATAAGTTAATAAGCAACAATACTGCGTATTTGATCGTTAAAGAACCAAGAATAAGGATACCACTCATGAGTGGTGACAATAATAGTTGGTAGAAGCCACAGGAAGGATACCATTGGGTGTTAATAGTCAACACAAATGGTGGATACTGGGCATTTACCCTCTGGTAAACTAACCTGGCAATGGAAAATCCACCATTAATTGATGTTTTCCCTGGGTTTCC
>VSDK01023410.1:132634-171575 GCA_009767595.1 Symbiodinium kawagutii
TTGGGTTCCCTACAAAATATGGTCAAAATCCATTGCTACGTTAGTTTACCGGAGGGTAATGGCTTATATACTGGTTCATAATGTTTGAGCGTCATTTTTTCCAGAGTGCCAGTGAGCAGGCCAATCTATCTCAGGCTGAACAGCTTCTGCGTAGTGCTACAGAAGAGATACGTGGCAGTGAAGCTTACAGCAAGATACAGGCTGGCATCATCATTGCTGAAGGTGAACAGCCTTGTGCAGCTGGTAGTCGACACTGGGTCTGACGAGCAGAAGTTGTGAGACGTCAAGAACACACCAGCTGCTTCATTGCGTGGCGATGATGGAAAATCATTCATAGCCATCATCGACGCAAAAGTGATGCGTCATTCGAGTTGCAGCCAGGCAAAGCATAGGTTACCCCCGACCAGAGGTGCTCAGGTGAAACGTCTCCTGTCTGCGGCGTTGAGCAGTCGGGATGACCTGGCGCATACCGATGTCCTTGTCGGCCTAGACAGCTCCAAGGGGAACGATTGGGTTGTTGGTCAACAAGGAACCTGGAATTGGTGTTGACCAAGCCAGCCTGCCAACAATATGATAACCGCTATTGTAGTGGTTCATGTCCGCAAGCATGAGCTTATAAGTGGTTGGTTGTTGAACCAATATGTGGTTTATTTTCAACCGTACCTGGTGATGGCTTCTAATTGACCAACATGTTTTACGGTACCATTGTTTAGTAGCCTTGGCTCTACCAGGTGACCTGACGATGCAACAGATCGACCGTGCAGCTCCAAGAGCGGCCACGGCTGCACGGCTTGCCGGGCCTGGGGAGCGATGTCACACTTTTTCAGCTCGAAGTCGACAGCTCACTTCTCGGCTTCGAGGGGCGCTACTCAAGGTGTTGGCCGGCTCGGTCAGGCGACGGCTCACTGCCTTCCAGCATGGACGCTGGTCGAAGTTGCAGTTGCTCATGATGCTGTGTCGCTTAGGTTGGTGTCCAGAAGTGGGGCTGCATCGTAAGTTCATTCATCAGATGGCGATCATTCGCATGCTCACGCAGCTGTGAGCAGAAAAGGGCAACCTTGATGTTTGGAGCAATCTTCAAGACGGGCGTATGCACCAGAAGTGGTGAACCAACATTAATTTCTTGTTCTCGCAAGCCACTGAAGAAAACTAAAGAGATACCAAGCCTCCCTGGATCCAGCCGTGGCCACAGAAACCTGATACAACCAATTTTGACCTTGACAAATTCTGCCATCGTTGGGCCTCCAATGTTTTAAATGGATGACTGGACGCCCAATATGAATATCCCAAGTATCCATTATCCAAGTATGACCGTTGATAATGGATACTTGATTTGTCATATTCGTCGATCATCCCAAGTATGACTGGACATCCCATCATGAATCAGTGCAAGTTCTCGTCAACAAGGCTGGTCATCGTCTCTCAGTTGCAGTTGCAGCCCGCTCTGATGGCAGGTCATCTTTGACCGTTGCCTATCATTCATGTCTAAGCATCACCAACCAGCATCAACCACACTGACCAGCCACCATTAAATAATCCATCGGTGTTATTCACCCTCGTTAATTATGGTTGTTGTTCCATGGTTAAGCATCATGAGCCCTCGTTATCAACCATCTTGAACAATGACATTCAACTTTCATCAGTAGGTATATTCCCTGTGGTTGTTGGTGATTTTCCATCATCAGCCACATCATCACCAATCATTATTCACCATCATTTTGCCATATCCGTTAACCACAATTCAACCCCAAAACGAACCACTATGATGCCACCATCGGGCTCTTAATCAACCACTAATTGACCACTAGTTAACCATCAATCAGCCATGAACTAACCATCAACCAACCATTTAACCATTCGGCACCAACAAATGAAATATTGATCAAGCATAAATCAACCATTCGGCAACCGCTAGTCAACCATCAACCAAATGCCCATTAGTTAACCACTAATCAATTAATAGTTACCCACAAGTCAAGCCTTTACCAACCAATGGGTAACTCATGGCTGATTAATGGTTCAACCATTAGTTGCCATTTATCATGTGGTGGTTCAACCATTAGTTTCCAATAAGTCAAACATTAATCAAGCGTTAATCAATCATTAGTTCACCATTCATCAACCATGAATTAACCATTAGTCAACCATTTCACCATTCGTGGCTTGATTAAATCAAATATTAACCATGCCTAAATTAATCGTAGTGGTTAAATTGTTGATTCATGGTTCATTCATGGCTGATTGATGGTTAACTAATGGTCAATTCGTGGTTGATTATTGATCAAGCATTAGGCACCCATTAGTCAACCATCAATGAACCATTCAACTTATTAGAAACTCCCATTAGTCAACCATGAATCAACCATTGCTCAACCATTCAACCATTAGTCAACCATACATAAATCACTAGATCACCATTCAGCCACTTAATCAATCACTAGTCAACCATCAATCAACCATTCAACCACTTAATCAACCATTAATCACCATTAGAACCACCCCCACATGACCCCTGCAATGCAACGATCCACTCCCACGAGGCGCCCTCTGGTTCTCCGACGCCTGTGCCATCGGCAGCGCCATCGAAGCGGATGCCTCCGTGACCGCGGCTGGAGGACACCCAGGGACAACCACCAGCCGCGGCGCAGCAGGGCTCATGGGCTCATGGTGGATGGCGGCTCGCAACCATGTGGCGGTGTCTTAGAGTAGGGTAGCAAGCCATAGGGTACCCCGAAAAAACCATATGATTAGCCATAGGTTGCCCAAAAAACCATACTTAAAATGGCTTTGGGTCAATATTAATCAACCAATTTCATGGGGATAATGACCAACAAGTTCATAGGGAAAACAATGGTTGATGATGGGGGAACCAGGGATATAGGGTTTTGACACACTGCCAAATGGTTGCAAGCCATAGGGTACCCAAAAAACCATGATATACTAACCATATTAGGTTAGCCATGGTTTGCAACTCATATGGTTAGCATTAACTGTTTATAGCATCAAAGCAACTGTTAAAATAGGGTACCCAACAAATGGTTGGTTTGATGCTGAAAACAGTCAATGTTGGATGATTTGGAGTACCCCCTATTTTGAGAAACCATCATATGGGTCATTAGTTGTTGGAGATGGTTTCTTCAGTGATGGGTTTAGGATGCTTCATGGGTTGGATGGTTTTTGAAGGATGATGGTTGATTGCATTGCTACTTAATGGTTGGTTACTGGTTGGGCTCATGGACAGTTATTTGGGTATGTGCCAAGCCATAGGGTAGCAATTACAACCAACCAAAAAAATCATCACTTTGCGAATGGAAACCATTGGTTGGCTGGGGGCACCACTATTTTGGCACATACCTATTTGATGGTGGTGGTTGATTGTTACTTAATGGTTGATTCATGGATGGTTCTATACTGGTGATGGTTGATTTGGGCCAAAAATGGATGGTTTATTGCAATCAATGGCTCACAGAGGATGATTTCGGGGTACCCCCATGTTGAGAAACACCCATTTAAATGCTAAATATTTGGAAACTTCTGATTATTATCCAATGAATACCAATGATGGGTTTGTGATGGTTTCATGGATGGCTCATGGATCTTTTTTTATTCGTGGGTGTAAAATGGTTAATTAGTGCTTTGATGATTGTAACTAGCTGGGTAGGAAGGAAGACGAAATATTGAACCCACCTGTTCCATCCGATTCATCACCACTATCATAATCATCACCATCCCTTCTTAAAGCAACCAAGGAATACTGATCATGATCTGCTAACTCTTGATCATGTTGCTATGTTCACCGTTGAAGCCATGGCTATTATCCACCATTGCTAATTAACTGGAGTCAGTAATTGACCCTTCAGCATGGCTATCAACCATGGCTAAGCTATTGAACCGTTGATGTTGAAGTCACACTCTGGCTGGTGGTTATAGGCTATCGCAAGAATAGTAGGTAATCAACCAACCATTCCGAAGATTTGTTACATAGTTGAAAAACAAACCATTCTGCAGATGTTTAGATACGTAACAAACCTGAATATTAGGTAATCAACCAACCATTCCGAACATTAGCGCAAACATGTTTAAAGCGTGAACAAAATATGGCATAAAATAGTTTGTATTTGCTGTTGATGATGGTAGTCATAATCAAGTGATATGATCGGGTTGATGGTAGATATCAAGATGGCTCATAATCCACGAAAACATCAATGTAAACATCGATGTGTCCCAACGAAGGCTTTTCCATGAAAAATATGTTTGACCCATAACTTTCTGGCTTCAATCAATCGGTTTAGGAACTCAAACTATCATTTAAGAGTGATCAACCGTCACTGATTGAGCGTTTAAATCAACTCTTATTTGCCTGATCGATATTAATAAGCCCCATTTTGAATAGTGAAAGACAAACTATTTATGAAATCTTGGGGGGTCATTTACTAAGAGCTGGATCTCACAGTACGAAACAGACCCACCTATGCCAAGGTTTGGCAAGTGAATGGAAAGAAGTTGGTACTTGCAAATAACACACCATATCACACATTGGTGTAAGACCATCACAAAGTATGTATACCTTGCTAGTCAAAGTCTACCCATACTAGCAGATCAGAACCCATGAACTGTGTCCTTGTAGTTGATAGGATGGCATTTGTCGAATGAATCTTTATCCACGGGATGAACAAACATAAGCTGAACAATCAGTAAATGAACAGCCAAAACTTACCATCCTCTAAACCTAACCTTTTTTGTGTCTAAAGTTCCCCATAGAGATCCAGGAATTCAGTGCTCCGGTCACACACTTGGAGCTGCAAGTCAAGAGCTTGATTGAATGCCGGTCACGGCATGCGCGCCCCCGTTGCCAAAGCTTCCTGTGCGGTTCCAAAAGCAGATGCTTGAGCAGCAGGAAGTGGCAGAGATGAAGCAGGTTGTGTCGGAGCCTACCGGCCTCTCTGCAGCTTTGAGCGCGTGCACCGGGAATCCAATAATGTTTAAGCTGGCGCTGCCTGAGCTGATGGGCGTCTTCCTATCTGCGCCTTGCCATGATGAACCGCCATACTGTTTCTCTCCTGGAGACTGGTGGTGGCATTGGCGGGGCGAGTGGTGGATCTGGCGGGAGGACCGGCTACAATAGCACGAGTCCACCATCAACTTGTGCAAATTTGACAGGTCGGAGGGTCTGAAACCAAACCTTTTATTTCAGGATTTCTTCGATGAGGAATCGAGGGAGTGCTTGCACGTGGCTTGGTACCGCACGGACCACCAGCGTGGGCAGAGAGGAAGACTCCAAGGCTGATGGCCATTCCGCTGGGTGGGGCGGCATACCTCCGACCTGGTTGGAGTGGGTGCAAGAAGGCAGCTTCATCAAGCTTAGAAATATACTTGTTCATGTTAATTCAGATTTTCAATTCTCGGCCTCGAGCTTCCAGAAAATATTTTTCTGAAGCTTACTACTTCTAAAGCATAGTTTTTGGGCGGGCCATCATTTTCAAAGAGCTTCTGGTACCTGAGCTTCACAGGTCATGCAGCAAGTAAAGGCCGAGGTAGGAACCAGGTATGTAACAATTTCAAGCAACTGATAATGGCCAGCAATACTGTTTATAACCAGTATCCACCCCACCACTCTGAAAACTGAACATTTTTTCATTTTCCCCCGTTTCCATGTTTTGGGCAAAAAGAAGGGCAGAAAAAGGAGAGAATAAACAAACCAAAGAGAAAATAAGGAGAGAATGACCAGAGAATAGGAAGAAAATAAAGAGAGAATGACCAGAGAATAAGAAGAAAATAAAGAGAGAATAAGGAGAGAATGAGGAGCAAATAAAGAGGGAATAGTGAGAGAAATAAGGAGAGAACAAGAAGAAAATAGGGAAGAAGGAGGCGAGAATCGAGAGAAAATAAGAAGAGAAATTCAGGGAATAATGCACAGAGAATAAGGAAAGAACCGGCAGAGAATCAGGAGAGGATGAGGGGAGATTGGGGATGGAATGTGGAGAGAATAGGGGAAAAATAAGGAGAGAGTAATAAAGAGAGAACCGGGAGAGGATCAGGAGAGAACAGGGAAAGAATGCGCAGAAATTGAGCAGAGAAAGAGGAGAGAAGAAGGAAAGAATCAGGAGAGAGAGAATAGGGAGAGAATAGGGGAATGATAAGGAGAGAATAAAGAGAGGATCAGGAGAGGATCAGGAGAGAACAGGAAGAAAACATGGAGAGAATAGGGGAATAATAAGGAGAGAGCAAAGGGAGAATCAGGAGATAATCAGGGGAGGATCAGGAGAAAACAGGGAAAGAATGAGGAGAAAGCAAGGAGAGAAAGAGGAGACAAGAAGAAAAGAATCAGGAGAGAATACAGAGAGAATAAGAAGATCATAGGGGAGAAGAAGAAGCAAATAAGCAGACAATAGAAACAAAATATGGAGAGATTAAGGGAATATAAAGGAGAGAGGGCAAGGAGAGAATAGGGAGAGAATAGGGACAGAATTGGAAGATCACAAAGGAAGAATAGGGAAAGAGGAGAATTAAAACAAGGCGAGAATGAGGCGAGGAGGAGAGAACAGGGAAAGAATCAAGAGAGAATAGGAAGGTAATACGGTGAGAAGTAAGGAGAAGAGGAGAAGGAGAGAATGAAGACTGCAAGCAAAACAAACCGTTGGCAAACCTTCAACTGGAGCTTGAAAAAAGGAAAAACGCAGTTTGCTGAAAAGTTGGCCTCGTACCGAAAAAATGCTTTGGCGCACTTAGTTTTCTCTGGGACAGGTTCCCCCTCTCCCTCTGAGGCTTGGTACAAAAAGAATATGTCGCTTTTCCTAGGGGTGTCTAGCTACATGTTTTTTCTTGCATGCCTGGTATCAATTTACGCTACAGCAATTATTTATGTTTATTTGTTCTATTTGTTGCATTTTTCCAAGAAGATGTAAACACAGCAAGCCTTCAATTGAATTTGGGAGACATTTCTTTTGAAAACGTGTAATTTATTCTGTGTTTAGCCCCAGGACCAGCATGAAGCATGCTAATATACTGTTTTTCGGTTTTTGGAACTGCATTTTTATATCCCCCTGAACGACCAGTCCCTTTAAAATCCGCGTGGGCATCATACAATGACAGCTTGCTGTGGCCTATTGCAAACCATTCTGCATGAGTAACCGTTGTTTCATAAAATTTGTACAACCGCTATCCATCATTATCAAGCATCCATCATAAACCAACCTTCATTGTTGATAATCATCATCATCATCATCATCATCATCATCATCATCATCATCGTCATCATCATCATCATCATCATCATCATCATCGTCATCATCATCATCATCATCATCATCATCATCGTCATCATCATCATCATCATCATCATCATCATCGTCATCATCATCATCATCATCATCATCATCATCGTCATCATCATCATCATCATCATCATCATCATCGTCATCATCATCATCATCATCATCATCATCATCGTCATCATCATCATCATCATCATCATCATCATCGTCATCATCATCATCATCATCATCATCATCATCGTCATCATCATCATCATCATCATCATCATCATCGTCATCATCATCATCATCATCATCATCATCATCGTCATCATCATCATCATCATCATCATCATCATCGTCATCATCATCATCATCATCATCATCATCATCGTCATCATCATCATCATCATCATCATCATCATCATCATCATCATCATCATCATCATGTTCATCATCATGTTCATCATCATCATCATCATCATCAACAATATTGAATTCGATGGGGTCGGTTCAGATGGTTCAATGCTAACCCACCAAGCAACCAACCAACCAACCAACCAGAAAACGCAGTGTAGCTCACATAGCAGCAGCTTTAATGTTTGGCTCACAACTTTGCAAGTGAACGGTTTTGGGCACAAGGTGTCATGACCCACAGCCATTTACCAAAGATCATTGTCAATCATTGTCAACCACAACTGGCCAGTTTCAGCCATTACCAACCACTCATAATCAGTCTTAGCCACAGTTACCCGCAGCCATATTACCAAGCATTATCAATCATGATTATTTGTTCGTAATCATTACATTTCACTTCGTAGCACCTGTTTCCAATATATACACATTTCTTTTAGAGATGTGTATATCTATATGTGTGTTTGTTTCAACATTTTGTTATTCTCATGTTTTTCATGTACATATTTACAGACGACAATTTTGCGTATGCATGTCTATTTGCACAATTGAATTTTCACATAGTTTTTCAATATGTGTCAAAAAGATCAACATATTCGTATACGCATTGTTATATACGTACATGTATCTTAGCGCCATCTCATTATTACTTATGTCCATTTCTTCGTGCCGTATCACCCATTCATAAGTCATCATCCGAATGAGCCTACGTATGCGCCAGCCATCAGCCCTGGGGCCAACGCCAGGAACAGTCTCCATGTGGTGGAAGCTGCCAGATTTGGATGAGGAGAACTTGGAAATGGAGTTTTTTTGATTTGGATGGAAATAGGAACTGAAGCATCTTAATGATGAATGGCTACTGCTTCCTGGTTGCAAATAGGGGGTGATGCCATTGTAGGAAAATGATGACAATAGAAACCTTATTGAAGCCCTATTGTCCTCATCGTGTTAATGGCTGGAATCGAATAGGCAATTGCAGCGGGTAATGAATACCTATATTTTCAGGAAACATCACGATATAGGAAAAGGATATTATTGTTTTTCATGATGTCATCAGTCACGTTCAGCATTGTCATTATCTGTTTTTGCATGTGTAACATCATCATCATCATCATCAGCAGCAGCAGCAGCAGCATCAGCAGCAGCAGCAGCAGCAGCATCATCACCATCATAATCATCATCATCATAATTGTCATCATCGTCTTCATGATCATCATCTTATGCATGATATTCGTTTCATCAACATATTGTTTTGTTTTCGTGATTGTGTTCACGTGTGTGTGTGTGTGTGTCACTCTCAACATCATATCTTGAATAATGTTTTTGATCTGTCATTTTTGATCAATGATTGTTCATGATCATTCTCATCATCATTTGTTCATGCTCATTTTCATGTTTAGATCTCCCAATTTTTTTCATCCGTATCACCTTTCCATCAGCAAAATGTGATTTTATCACGTGTTGCAACACCATTGTCGCCGAGTGTCGGCGCTAAACCCTCATATCAGCAAACTGGTATCGCAAGATACTCCTCGTCATTGCTTTCGGCTATCATCATTCTCGTGTTGGGGAACCCCTTGGTGGTGATTCCTGGCGTTGTTATGAAAACAGTTGGCTCCAACCTCTGGCGCCGTTGAATGTAGTATATGGAAGCGGTTAATATTCTTCGAGGTCAATGATCTGATCACTCCATTTTGATCATAGGGAAGGACAACCGGAAAGGTTTGATACCTAAAATTTCGAGTTTGTTAGTTTTAAAAAACGATCTAGCAAGCTGTTTATGTCAAAGGTAAACCACACAGCTCTCCAATTCAGTGACTTCTCCCACTGTTTCATCGATGTGCCCACCATTGTATCGGGCAGAAACCCTCATCAATCAAATGGTTTGTGCTGTCAGCAAAGCTGTTTGTTCACATTGGACACCATTCCGAACGTGTGGATGACCAGTCTCTTGTGGGTTACAGGCAGATATAAGCCGCGCATATGAGCCACTGATCACTATTCATTTGCAGGGTCTTCCAACTAGTGATGATAACGCAGATTTCGTCATGAACTAGATTGAACTAGGGTATGAATGGCACGTATTTCAGCTACAAAAACGTTGCTGGTAGTTGGTTAACAATCAAAGATCCCATCATATGCCAACAGCTCATCACATGGAACACCATTCATGAAAGTTAAGCGAACCAGCGTGGTTTGGAGCAAGATAGTGAACCGAGCTCTGCAGGAGAGTTTCCATATCCTGTGGGCAGCCGTGGATCCTCTTTGCACGCAAGAAGTTCAAGTGAACGCGTCTGGGCGTGCACATCGACAGAAGCCGTAAAAAATGGTCAGATTTAGTGATTGATAATGTTTGACATCTGGTGGATAATGATTGTTCATGATTAGTCATACCTAATGTTGGTTGGTGATGGCTTGCTAATGGTTAGTACTGTTTGACAAAGATTAACTATAATTATGTATGTTACCAGTAGTACCGCACAAGGCGGTGGCGGAAGTTTCCAAGATAGGAGCACTATAGGAGTGTGCAGTTGTGGTTGCGACGATTGATTGTCCGAGGGATCCGAGAACCGAACATCACTTGGGCCTGACTTCCTACCAATGTGAGCATCGATCTGGCCACTTGACTGGCAGCCTATCTGTCTAGCTATCTTTCTATCAGTGGATCAGTTTTCTTTCTGTCTGTCTGACTGTCTATCTATCTATCTGATGATCTATTCGTTTATCTATCTGCCTATGTGCTTGTCTTTCTATCTACCTCACTATCTATCTCGTCATCTTTCTGTCTATGTATCTATCTATCTATCTACCTGTCCATCTATCTATTTATCTATCTGCCTATCTATCTATCTGTCTATCTATCTACCGAATTATTTTTCTGATCATCTATGTGTCCATCTGTCTATCTTTCTGTCTATCTACCTGACTATCTATCTACTTTTCGATCTGACTCTCGTTTCGTCTACCTATCTGTCTATCTATCGACCCATCTAGCCACCTGAATCTGGCTAAACAATTGTCTGTCTATTCCATCTATGTATTCTAGCTATTCTATCTATTTATCTATCTATCTATCCATCTATCTATCCATCTATCTATCCATCTATTCATCCATGTATCTGACTATCCATCTAGCCACCCATCGATCTGACTATCGACTTGTCGATCTATCTGGCTACCTCTTTGTCTAGCCATCTTTCGTCTATCTATTCATTTACCTTCCAAATGTGCTTCGATCATGAAGTGTTTTGCATCTAGGTGTTTGGCCACTTTTGATAATTGGACCTTGCAAAGGTGTTCCGATCATCAAGTGTTTTGCTACTTTTGACCTGCAAATGTGCTTGGCGCGCAAGCGTTGTGCACATTGTGGCCACATAAATCACGAAAAGTGACGCGAAACGCAAGTGTTTTCCTACTTTTGTCTCCTGTGTTCAAAAAGTGTCAAAACGTGCTGTGTTTTGACACATTTGCTTCAAAATGTGCTTCTCGCCCTGGCCGCGTGCACTTTTTCGGACATGCAACTTTCAAAACTTGTTAAAAACCACGAGTTTTTGCGACTTCGGACGTGAGAATGTGCTTCGCGCGCAGGCGGCGTGCCAATTTTCATGATCATATGACATCTCCGAAAAGTGGCCCGAAACGCTAGTAAAATTGCAGTTTTTATTTTGGTACAAGATTTTATCTTAAAAATTTGCTTCGCGCGCAGGCAGCGTGCCAGTTTTGAGAATCATGAGTCATCAAAAGTGCTCCGAGCATGTAGTGTTTTTACGATTTTGACTTCCAAATGTGCTTCGCGCCTAGGTTTTTTCACGATTTTGCAAGTTGCAACTTCCAAAAGTGCTCCGAGGCTGACATGTTTTTACGATTTTGACTTCCAAATGTGCTTCGCGCCTAGGTTTTTTCACGATTTTGCAAGTTGCAACTTCCAAAAGTGCTCCGAGGCTGACATGTTTTTACGATTTTGACTTCCAAATGTGCTTCGCGCCGAGGTTTTTTCACGATTTTTGCACACACCTTCCGCCACAGTGGTCCGCACCCGCCGCTTTAGCGAGGTACCCTTCTGGACCCTCATGATGCACAAAACCTTGCAAAACACAGCATTTTGCGATTTTCCTAACATTTTGGCGCGCTCGCACTCGCATCTTTCGCACATCTCTTCTTTCTCACATCTGCGTAGGCGATCTACCCTAGCTGAGTTGTCCATATTGTCGGAAGTTAGACTTCTAAACTTCCTTCGAATAGATGGTGCCAGAACTCTTTCGAACTGTTTGAATGAGCTGGCAAATGATGGGCCATGGTGGTTGACAAACTGTTGAATGATGGTTGCGAAGCCGGTCAATGATGGTTGGGTTGTTTCATCATGGTGTGCTATGGTCAGAACTGGTGTTGTATCCCCTGTTCAGGGCATCACCAATCCATGAGCATCGACCTATTACCAACACTGCCCTTCACAACTGCCCTCGCGCCGGCCGCCTTCCAGTCTAAACTTCAGCACAGTGAGGCAGATATAGTTGCGCAATTCATGGCTTCGGGACAAGAAGGAACGCAGGTCGTGCCATCCCTTCTATCGCCGCCGGCAACCCGAGGGTTGTCGACCAGGCTTTTTAGGTCTTCCTGAGGACTGGAGAATCGCCGTGCATGGACGGCGAAGAGCAAGAATACCCATATGCGGTATCTTTCGAAGGAGTCGCCTGTGGCGTAGTAAGTCCTGCTCGAGTGATCCCTTTGTCGTGCGCGGATCCTATTGGCCGAGTATCAGGGTATGTTTGCATCGGGACAGGATGCTTCTTTCGAAGCTCTACTAATCCGGAGGAGACGGAAAATGGAGTAGAAGTATTCCGGTATTGCAAGTGCCATGGAAAGGGCTTTGCCTTGCGGCTTCCCGGCCTGGGAACTTCGCTGTTCCGGTTGTCAGGAGACCTATTACCAAAGGAGTCCCTGTTGTCAGTGCATGATCACACCTTTTGGGAAACGATCCCCCGGAAGGTCGCGTCATCACCATTTGTGATTTTTCTACACCATGGGATGCTTGGACCATTTTGCGGCCATGGGTCTCGCAGCATGCTGACCAACCAGTCGAGACTGACGAAATAACCAGTTGTGGTAGTCATGGCATGTCTCAGGAAGCCAGGGGGTGGCGTTCAAATTCGGAAACGATTCGGGATCAAAGATGACCAACTCATCACTTGATGATCAACGCATCCCTTGATCAAGCGCACTAAGCCCAAGCTAAGTACAGCAGCCAAGGGCTCCTACAGGGTGGCCCAGCATAGCCACCAGATGGCTTGATCGCCCAGGTCTCTTCTGCACCTGCGCGGTTGGAGGGATGTCCGCGACCCAGGGGGGTTCAGTGGTGTGAAATGCGTCGGCTTCTTAAGCCATATAGGGAACTCCCAAAAATATCCAAAAATGGTTGGTTTATTGATATGAATGGTTGGTTTATTCCTCTAAGTGGCAAATAAACTGGATGATTTCGGGGCACCCCTGTTTTGAGAAACCGCCGTTTGAAGAGTCGGAGAGACGTTCACGCGGTTTCAATGGGATGTGACATGTGCGATATATCTTTGATAAAATGTTGAGATCTACTGGTGATATACCATGTGATCTTCAATGGTGATAGATCATGATCTATTTATAGACATAGACATGCGCATGTGGTTTATTGCGGTGTGACTTGTAATTGTACATATCTGTTTATATAGGTATTGAAATATAATGCCTATTTCTCCAAAAATAGTATCTGCAGTTTTGTACAACTTGTTACGTGTATATTTATCCGCTCATGGAAACCTACTTATTGACATATCTTTACCCGTGCGAACCATTACTAACCACTACTAACCACTAAGAATCTCTAATTAACCATTACTAGCCATATAATTTCATATACTTATTAATTAATATATCATCAACCGTTACTAACCATTACTAACCACTGATAATGACAAACAATTACTAATTACTAACGATATACTCATTTTTCAAATTCTCACATTTCCGAACCAGATTCACAACCTTCAACAGCCCCCGAGGCATGGAGGTCTCGGTGAGCGACAGCAACACCTTCCAGGATTCCCCCGACGCCATCACCGCCCTGCGGAAGGCCGTGGCCACGTCCACGTCCTGGTGCATCCATGGTGCCAAGCTGGCGAGCGAAAGGGTAACCATATGGCTACGGGTCAATATTGATCAACCAACCAATAATGGGGCATTTCCACCAACAAACTATAGGGAAAACAATGGTTAATGGTGGGGAACCAGGGGTACGGGGTTTTGACCCACTGCCATATAAGGAATTCTTAAGCCATAGGGAAGCCCAAAATAGTGGGTTTATCACTATAAATGGTTGATAAATTGGATGACTTTGGGGTATCCCTATTTTGAGAAACCACAATATCAACTATTGGTTTTCAATTAATCTTAGGTTGATGTGTTCATAAGGTTTATTACTATCACCAAACCTGCTGATTGGTTTGTTCGTTGGGTTTTGTGTGTAGTTTACTATCAACAAATGAAGGGTTCATTGGTCATAACCACAACTATAACCATGTTTTAAGACTATTCATGGGGTTTTGGGGGATGTTTAAAGAAGATTGTAAATGGTTCAGTAGTTTTTGTCCTACTTAGTCGGTGTGTATTTAGCCCTCGTTTGTATGGAGTAGCGCAAGGGTTTTATGGCTGACCGCATTGTGACTGGTAATTTGGTATCATGGGTCAGCACAAAGGGTTCACTAGTGGTAAATGGGCTGGTGAATAGTGCTTGATGATGGTGTGACATACAGGGATGGGTCTTTGATAGCCAAGAGCAGATTAGCTGGCCAATAGGTGGAAAGTACGTGATGATAACCAACGATACACCAGCCATATTTTGCATATGGGTCAGACCTATATACAATTAGCAAAAATGAGTAGCAGTTCACTTCTCAACAGCTAGACTTGTTTGGTCATTTTTAAGCGATGTCAACAGGTGGGATACCAGGGTTACCCATAGCCCGATGGCTACTGATGAGGGTGGTTCTTGAAATGGGGGTACCCAAAAAATTATCAAAGATTTACCATTTATAGTCATAAACCAGCCGTTTTTGGGGTTCCCAATTTCAAGAAATCCCCATGAATATCACTTTCGTAATCGCAATAATCACAATCACCTCGTCATGGACCCCTATGGATGGAGAGTGATATTCTCAATATGTTTCAAATAGTGATGATGATAAGAATATCATGATCAGTATTGGTCGGAAATGGTTAAGGGGAAATAGTTGTTTTAACTGGCCCAGAAGGGCTTGTCAATGATGGGAGAGTCAGCCAGGGATTTTCCATGTCACTTCTGATTGAAACAATTAGCTCGTTGGGAGTGGGATAAGGTTTTGGTTGTCAAAACCACCCGTGGCTGTTTCTTCAACATCCCAAAGTCACAAAGGATTAGCTTTTTGACATGCAAAGAATTTCTATGATCCACATTCTAGAAACGAGTGCTGACTTGAGCCAACAGGCTGCAAGGATACAGTTGGCCATGGCTGCCTTGATAACAGTATGGTTCAGCCGCAAATTGTTTTGCCAGATGAAACAGCCCTTGCCTGATCAGTTGACCAATGTTTCTCTAGAGCTACCAGTAAAATGTTATTCTTATTGAACCAGTGATTAATTACTAGCGGCTCAGTGATTGGTGCGCGGGTTAGATTATCCAACTTGAGGTTGAGTGCTATACTACATGGAATGATATGGCAAGGGCTCATAGATCTTTATTAACTATGGATATTAGATCATAGCGATCCATTTACCTTTATCTATAGGATCTAATCTTAGAGGTATAGCTGGTTTATAAACCTTTATCATACTTATCTATCCCTCTAGATACAGTATTAGTAGTGATATACACCCTCATTATCTATTTGGATTTATGAGAACCCATGGACTGGGAATCCAACTATCACCCCAACCGCAGTCGCGCGAACAGGCCTTGACCAGTGCAGTTGGTGGCACTACGGTGGAAGATGATGTACAGGACGCGAGATGGGATTGGATCATGTGGGTGTTTCTCAAGCCATAGGGGACCCCCAAGTCATCCAGTTCATTGACATTTGTAGTGACAAACCAACCACAACTTTGTGGCTCCCTATTTTGAGCAATCACCATTTGCGGAAAACATCCACCACTTGAAATCTATAGACACCTGCCATACACAAGTCATTGGTTTTCTCACAACGGTCCCATTTGGGGTCATGACCATTCCACAAAATGCCTACCAACCAAGCTCGTGAATAGTCAAAGCCTCCAATGAACGAGTTCCGAATACATGCTCCTTATTGCTGCTTAACCACCATCAAACTCATCTAAAGCAACCAAACCACCCAACACAGCCTATGGAACCAATCCTGCCATCATCCAACATCATGGAACCCACCAACCCAACTCCCAACCAAACCACCACCCCCCAACCCATCCACCATCATCCAACTAGCCAACCAAGATCCAACATCTTCCCCACTCAGCCTGCGCAACCAACATCCAACCAAAAAACCCACCAAACCATCTAACTAAACTGTCCAACCAACATCCAGCCCAACCTATCCATCCAACCTATCCATCCAACCAACCAACCAATCCACCCAACTCATCCAACCCATCCACCCAACCTATCCAAGTCATCCAAGTCCCTCCCCCGGTGCCATCGCTGCCCAGGACGTCGCCATCCTCGCGGGCGCCCGGTGCCGAAGCACCCGGCGCCTCTCCGATGACCGGCGCTTGGCTTCGCCCACGGCGCGGGTGGACTTCGCGCCTCGGCGCTGCGGCGCTGCGAGGAGACAACTGGGGGAGCCAGGCCAGGAGAGGCCCCCAGGAGTGCCCCAACTCACCAAATGGCTATGGGTCAAGCAGTTAATGAACCAACTAATGGGGATTAACCACCACCAATAATAGGGAAACAATGGTTAATGATGGGGGAACCAGGGGTACAGAATTTTGACCCACAGCCAAATGTTAGATGATCAACTGATCACAACTTGGCTGCCTGAAAATGATGTCAACCATCAATTGTGGTAGTATCTATCTAACTATGGTGCAATAATGGTTTGTAATGGGTTTGGCTTGGTTGATTAGCCATCATTGAGCCATGAAGTAACCATCATTTAACCATCCTTTAAGCCACCCCCTTATGGTTGTCCACTAGCCCCTATGAACCACAGGAAAGATCCTTTAAGCAGCCCATCATCCAACCATCCAACCATGGGTTGTGACTCAGCCTGGTCAACCGGCCCATCACCTGCCCCCGCATTGAGGTAATTATCTACCCCGCCGATGCCTCCATCAGTGTGGAAGCAGCCGTGCAGGTGACCGGCAGCTGCCGTGGTGGTGGGCGCCACCCTGTGGAAGTTGACGACTGGCGACACAGAAATCAACACTGGTTGGTGGGATGTTCTATGGTTAAATATAGTTATTGATGGTTTTAACCACGGGAATTTTCTATGATTAATAGTTAATCGGTTAACTATGGTTGACTTGGCACCACAACTACTATAATTGGTGATTCTCTATGAATTCATAGGGAGACCATGGGATTTTCGATGGTTCACCCACCAACAAATAATGGTTGATAATATTGATAGTGGATTATATAATACCACTGGTCGGTTAACTATGGTTGACTTGGAACCACAACTACTATAATTGGTCATTCTCTGTGATTTCATAGGGAGCCCATGGGATTTTCGATGGTTAACCCACCAACAAATAATGGTTGATAATATTTATAATGGATTAATACCAACAAGAATGGTTAAACAACTCCTACAGTTGGTGATTTTCTGTGGCTGGCTGGTGGTTGTATAGGGAAAGCATGTGATTTTCTATGCGAAAAATTGGTGACCTTTGGGAGATAACCAACTCTAGCTGGTGCGTGGTTTGATTGACATTTTGCATATTTTCCCACATGTAATTATTAACGAATGGTTTGTTGACAAGCATATGTGTCACCATGGGATTGAAACAGAATAGATATCATATGTTTGCATGATTGGAATATCAAGTTTCATGTTGTGTACATTGATTTCTTGTATGTTTTATAGATTGGAAATAATGTTTCTTGGATATTTAGTCCATAGATTATTGATTGTAGATGTAGAAATACCAGACAGGTGTCCACAACCACTCAATATGTTTATCTACACTGCGCAGCGAGTCACTCAAGAGCCCACCACCTCAACAGACACAGCATTCGCAGTGTTGTGCTGAACTAAATGACTGACCAAAGCAGTGAGAACTAACATCAAGGCCAAGACCGTGTCAGGTCACAGGCATAGCGCAATGCTTGGCCACGAAAATGATGAGACACTTGAAACTGTACTGTGTCATTAAGATGAAAAGGCCATGGGACAAGAATCCCTGGCATGCTGCGATGGATTCCAAGCTCAGGTTTGGATAAACGACAATGCTCAATTTCTATGCCAAAACAAGAAGACACAACACCAAACGTGTATTTAAATGATTTCAAATGAGAAGCCAACGATCGACTGAGCAGAGCCGTATCACCAGATGCCCATTTGGGACCACGACGAGAATTACCAACAGAGATCGGTAACACCCAACCAACCACATGATGGTATCCAATGAAAACTCAAGGTAATGGGCATCATGACCTGTGCAGCAAAGGTAAGATCCATCAACCATGTCACAAATTTAGACATGATGTCGACTCCAAAATTCTGAGCCGGCAAATGTGTAGCAAGAACACTACCAAAATCCATTGATGATCATTTCGATCAAGGCCGAGCAGAAGGTCCTCCCAAGAAGAGAGACTTATAGTGCAGACAATGTTTGCAGAGCGATCTGCAGGAATCTGACTGCCGCAGCAGCTAGCCTGGCCGCTCGTCCCTGCCTGCAGTGCTGACATGTAGCGAAGACTACAGGTATTTTCTTAGATTTGGGAGTCCGAAGTGGCTGCAGGAATTTGGAGACGATGCGGAAGGAGCTGCAAGATCCGCATAGAAGAATGCGGGAGCAGTTATTCAGGTGTGCGAAAGGAATTTTTGCTCAGCTTGGCATCAAGAATGAAGGAAAGCTCGAGCATTGGCTCCGGGTACGATGTCAAGGAGTGGAGCCCCAATTGTTAGAGTCATAACCACTCAATAAAGTAGAATATGTCTTTCGTTTGCAACGACGAGCAAACTGATGGGTTGATTTTGATTCATCATTCCCCAGTTCTACTGGTGAAGAACCCGACGTGCAACTGGTGCGCTTTTTGACCAACTCCTTGCCTATCAACATCGCGGCTTGCAACAGTAACATGTTCTCCCCCATGATTCTATGGTGTTCCTGCAGTAGATGCTGAATATCGAATTCACCATCCCCAGTGGGGAAATGATCTAGAGATTGAACATGGAGGATATTCTATCTACTCCCGGATGGTTGAAGATCTAGTTGCTCATCCATTTCACTTTTGTAGGATGTTTCAGGCGCTGAAAATATCTCACTTGCGTCGGTGTCAAGTTATAGCCATGGCGCCAATCGCCAACAACTGTCAACCACATGGGTGTTTCTTCAAATTAGGGGTACCCCTAAATCATTCAATGTCAGTCACCTAAATCATCCAATGTCAGTCATTTTCAGTACTAAACCATACTAAACCACCCATAACTTGGGCGTCCCCTATGGCCTAAGCAACCGCCACATGTTGTCCGCTGACGGTGGCCGCCCCACGCCCCAGCTTCAGGCAGCAGAGGCAGGGCGTCAGGCGTTCCAGACCCTGACGCTGGACGAGGTGCTGGGGGGGAGTGGTTCTTTTAAGGGAAGCCTTGGTGATGGTTGGTGATGGGTGATGATGGCTAAGCCCAAGGGTGTCAACTGATGGTTAAACTAAGTGATGGTTAACTGATGGTTGATTAATGGTTAACTGATCACTGAGTCATGATGGCTGATGATTAGTTACTTTAAAATTTCATTGACTTGACATGTATCAACCGTCAGTAACCACAATTAGATACCAGTAAGCATTACTTTTCCACACATCTCCTATATTGTTTGCTAGTTTCCCCTACTGCAAAGCTGTTGTCAAGCTATTGTTAAGCATTCCGTTTCCTCTTGTTGTTTCTCATCCCAACACATTAACATATATGAATTAACCATCATTAGCCATCAAGCGTTTGGTTGTTACCGTTACATTTCCCCTTGTTGTTTCTTATCACATATGTTAACCATCATTAGCCACCATGGACCAGCACCATGAACCACCATGAACCACCACGAACCTCTGGTTACTTCCTGTCCTGACCCACCATGATCCCCGCCAGGTCACTACCTTGCTCCGCGACGAGATGCAGAACTTCGTGGGTTTGGCATCCATCGCGGTAGGGTCCCCCACGGCTGAGACTCCTGGGAGGACCCCTGCAAATGTTGGGTGGTGAAATCCGCGGTGGTCAGTGGCAGATCCTGCGGATGAGGTGATGATTCACAGTTTCCGTATGAAATTTCATAGTTTCACTACTGTGCCTCTGTTGATATCATCATCCATCATCAAGCCTAATCAACCATCATCAACCATCATCCATTATTGTTGCTGACTCTCCCCACAATCAACCGTCATTAAAGTCCATCAAACCAGAATGAATCATTATCAGTCACGTCTAACCAATCATTGGCCAAGATCAACCTCTATGAACGACGCAATTGCCAATATTAACCTTTAGTCAACTATTAATTACTTAACCATCAATCCAGCATTAATTATCTATTTCTGGCCCTCATCAATCATTGGTTACCCTTTAGCTAACCAGTAATTTCCCACCAGTTCTCAGTTGACCACATTTTATCCCGATGGACGAAGCATCATCGGCCATTTAACTTACCCCTTACTTAACCAGTGATCAACTTAACTAGTGAGTGATCCACCACCTGTCAACCCTCACCACGTCATTCCCCACGCCATTCGCCCCGTGTCCCTCCGATCCCTCACCACTTCGCTGGCCACGCCCAGGTCACCGTTCTGAGCGTCTCGGATCTGATGCTCATCACAACGGTGAGCGTCACCAGCAGCACGGTGCGGATCCCGTCCGATGGCGCATGGCGTGGGGCCAAGGTCATGGTGAAGCCACCAGGAGCCATCAGCACCTGGAGCCATGACCATCAATAGCTGCCATTGATAGTTGCTTTGCTGGTGGGTTTTCAACATTTGATAGGGGTTATATAGCACTTATAACCATTGATAATGGCTGCGCATGCTTGCTCTCGGCCCTTCCCCAGCACAATTGATAATGGCTAATAATACGGTTTGATGGATGATGACGATTGATTGATGATGGTTGATGATTATAGATTAATGTATCAATGATCATGATGACTATCAATATGATGATTAAACTAATTACTGATGACCATCAATGATGATAATTGATTCATGATGATTGATGACCATCAATAGCACCAGTAGCATCAAAAGTCAATACGCAGCATGGAAGACCATCGATAGCCTCAAAGATAGTCGGAAACTAATGATTAATCATTATTGATTTATATTTGAAGATGCCTATATAATGATCGTGAATTGATGGTTAGTGATAGTGGTTGGCCATCAACCACCCATGAACCATCACTAGCTGCGATTGACTGCTGCTTGATGGTTAACGTACAAGCACCCATTCCCAGCAGCCACTCATGCCATTCACATCATGTCAACCATCACGTTTTCCATCACCAAACAGCAACGATCACTTGAGTCCCTTTGGTTGCTCCAGAATTGTTGAAGCGCATTGACCACGGCTTTCACCGCGCCAGTACTGAAATGATTCGGGTCTTTTCAACCTGATTCAAGCAGTACTGGCCACTAGCCATCACTAGCCATCACTAGCCACCACTAGCCATCACTAGCCATCACTAGCCATCACTAGCCATCACCTGCCATAGATGTATACAACCTTTCTTCAACCTTTCTTCAACGGCCATTCACCAGTCCTTCCCCGTTGTTTCACCGGCAGGTGACCACCAGCACTACCGTCACCACGACCATGACGAGCACAACCACCTCGGACATGGAGCTGGAAGATGACGTGGACAATGGCAGCAATGAAAGCCACTGGTTGGATGGCGTTGCTGGGTGGGTGACCAGGTGGATAGCCAGCAAGTGCTTGGAGCTGTGCGAATCATGAATAGCCAGCAAGATATTGGGATTTCTGAAAATTGGGATATTGAAAAATAGCCAATATCTTTGGCAAAGATGGATGTAATACATGGGAACCCCCATCCAATAGATTGGGAACCTCATCCAAAAATGGATGAGATTATTAAAATCCAATATGTGGGAACCCCATGGAACCCCGCTATAGATTGCCAATATTGGATTATGTGCGGGGTCCCATATAACAATTTGAGAAATACACATGTAGCGCCAACCGATTTTTCTTGGTCATCTACCACTCGCCAGCAATATATCAAGATACCTGCATGGTATGCCACTAGGGGTATACACCACTGGTGGTATAAACGGACAAGAAGAGTATATCGACCGATGCTATGAGTAGTTTTTCGAGAAACCAGACCAGAGATTGAGCATTTGCACATTCCATCACGTTGCATTTTCTGAATGTTTCAAACCACTAGCAACTAGTACTGACTGGACATGGTATGACGTTTTGATTGATTCTTCATACGCAACCATTGTTGTTCCGCGGTGTGTGTGTGTGTGTGTGCGTGTGTTTGAGAGAGAGAGAGAGGGAGAAAAAAAATGGCCATCGATGACCATTCTGAACTTCCTAAGCTCGCCTCCAAATTAGCTAGCTGCAACATCGACATGGAACCCATCTTGTTCAACATATCCATCGCTGCTGGATTTGGGATGTTCTAACGAACCTTGTTGATTGTTCATTGGTTTGATTAGATATGCGCTCTAGAAGTGTAATGCACGTGTCGGCTATCCCTGAAGTGACATGATCCATATGGGTTCATCATGGTGCAATGGTGGTACCCCCATCCATCACGGTGGCGGCCCACCAACAGTATTGCGCGCTGGGGGGAACCGCACCCAGGTAATCTGACCAAAGAGGTCACCACCATGACCATGACCACCACGGATCTGGAAATGGAAGGTGCGTTGGTGGCAGGTGGGTGGGGCAGTGGCTCAGTGGTGGATTCGACGTCTTAAAGGATGACCTTTCATGGCGAATGCCAATGATCTCTGAGAATCATTGGCTAGTTGGTGGTTTTCCCCAAGATTCAGATATACCCAGGGTGGTTGATTGACTAGAAATAGTGGAGTCATGATCTCGTCAGCAATGACAGAAATCAACTGAGACCAGTGTCAATGACCTATGTAATCAGCAATGGCATGTTCGAACCATTGCTTCTGAGATCCATAGGCGGATAATTAGCTTAACAATTAGCCACAATTAGCAATAAACCTGACTTTATGGCAAATCGTTAGGACAATTGTTCAAAGTCAGATCATGAACCACTGGATCCATAGTTGATTATGATTTTTAATTGACAGATTGATTATTTAATACATGTCCATTTGATTTGGCAGCATCCCGTATTCCAAAGCTACTGTTCGGCATCATATTCCATAACCGGGAAAAAAAACATCATAAAACACCAGCGCAACAGTAACCAATGGTTTACCACTAAACGAGAATTCATTTCCACTCACCACCACAAAGCATTATAAACCAACAGTTAATGTCCAACATCAACCACCGTAGACCATCATTAACAACCATTGTCAACCACCATCAACAATTGTCAACCACCATTATCATTGTCAACCTTCATTAGCAATCACCATAAACCGCCTGCTAGCCACCGGCTATGTCCTTTTGTTGGCCGGATAACCATCATTAACCGTCATTAACCATCAGAAGCCATCATGAACCACCAGTGAACTACCACTTAACGATCATTAGGTGGAACCATCATAGCCATCATGTACTTACCATCATAACCATCATGTAGTGGCCACTTAACCACAACATTTCCTGTTGTTGCCTGGTCTCCCCCAGCATTGACAGCCACAAAGCACCACCACCGCCTGAGGCGTCAACGGTTCCGACGACACGGACGATGGCCTCAATGGGTCCAACATGTCCGAGGACGACAGCGACCTGTGCCCGGGCGAAGCGCAATGCCGTTGGGGATACGGGTGATGATGGTGGTTAATGTTTAGTGGTGGTTGATGATATGGGTCATGGTGGTGAATGGTGGTTGATGATATGACTCATGGTGGTGAATGGTGGTTGATGATATGACTCATGGTGGTGAATGGTGGTTGATGATATGACTCATGGTGGTGAATGGTGGTTGATGATATGACTCATGGTGGTGAATGGTGGTTGATGATATGACTCATGGTGGTGAATGGTGGTTGATGATATGACTCATGGTGGTGAATGGTGGTTGATGATATGACTCATGGTGGTGAATGGTGGTTGATGATATGACTCATGGTGGTGAATGGTGGTTGATGATATGACTCATGGTGGTGAATGGTGGTTGATGATATGACTCATGGTGGTGAATGGTGGTTGATGATATGACTCATGGTGGTGAATGGTGGTTGATGATATGACTCATGGTGGTGAATGGTGGTTGATGATATGACTCATGGTGGTGAATGGTGGTTGATGATATGACTCATGGTGGTGAATGGTGGTTGATGATATGACTCATGGTGGTGAATGGTGGTTGATGATATGACTCATGGTGGTGAATGGTGGTTGATGATATGACTCATGGTGGTGAATGGTGGTTGATGATATGACTCATGGTGGTGAATGGTGGTTGATGATATGACTCATGGTGGTGAATGGTGGTTGATGATATGACTCATGGTGGTGAATGGTGGTTGATGATATGACTCATGGTGGTGAATGGTGGTTGATGATATGACTCATGGTGGTGAATGGTGGTTGATGATATGACTCATGGTGGTGAATGGTGGTTGATGATATGACTCATGGTGGTGAATGGTGGTTGATGATATGACTCATGGTGGTGAATGGTGGTTGATGATATGACTCATGGTGGTGAATGGTGGTTGATGATATGACTCATGGTGGTGAATGGTGGTTGATGATATGACTCATGGTGGTGAATGGTGGTTGATGATATGACTCATGGTGGTGAATGGTGGTTGATGATATGACTCATGGTGGTGAATGGTGGTTGATGATATGACTCATGGTGGTGAATGGTGGTTGATGATATGACTCATGGTGGTGAATGGTGGTTGATGATATGACTCATGGTGGTGAATGGTGGTTGATGATATGACTCATGGTGGTGAATGGTGGTTGATGATATGACTCATGGTGGTGAATGGTGGTTGATGATATGACTCATGGTGGTGAATGGTGGTTGATGATATGACTCATGGTGGTGAATGGTGGTTGATGATATGACTCATGGTGGTGAATGGTGGTTGATGATATGACTCATGGTGGTGAATGGTGGTTGATGATATGACTCATGGTGGTGAATGGTGGTTGATGATATGACTCATGGTGGTGAATGGTGGTTGATGATATGACTCATGGTGGTGAATGGTGGTTGATGATATGACTCATGGTGGTGAATGGTGGTTGATGATATGACTCATGGTGGTGAATGGTGGTTGATGATATGACTCATGGTGGTGAATGGTGGTTGATGATATGACTCATGGTGGTGAATGGTGGTTGATGATATGACTCATGGTGGTGAATGGTGGTTGATGATATGACTCATGGTGGTGAATGGTGGTTGATGATATGACTCATGGTGGTGAATGGTGGTTGATGATATGACTCATGGTGGTGAATGGTGGTTGATGATATGACTCATGGTGGTGAATGGTGGTTGATGATATGACTCATGGTGGTGAATGGTGGTTGATGATATGACTCATGGTGGTGAATGGTGGTTGATGATATGACTCATGGTGGTGAATGGTGGTTGATGATATGACTCATGGTGGTGAATGGTGGTTGATGATATGACTCATGGTGGTGAATGGTGGTTGATGATATGACTCATGGTGGTGAATGGTGGTTGATGATATGACTCATGGTGGTGAATGGTGGTTGATGATATGACTCATGGTGGTGAATGGTGGTTGATGATATGACTCATGGTGGTGAATGGTGGTTGATGATATGACTCATGGTGGTGAATGGTGGTTGATGATATGACTCATGGTGGTGAATGGTGGTTGATGATATGACTCATGGTGGTGAATGGTGGTTGATGATATGACTCATGGTGGTGAATGGTGGTTGATGATATGACTCATGGTGGTGAATGGTGGTTGATGATATGACTCATGGTGGTGAATGGTGGTTGATGATATGACTCATGGTGGTGAATGGTGGTTGATGATATGACTCATGGTGGTGAATGGTGGTTGATGATATGACTCATGGTGGTGAATGGTGGTTGATGATATGACTCATGGTGGTGAATGGTGGTTGATGATATGACTCATGGTGGTGAATGGTGGTTGATGATATGACTCATGGTGGTGAATGGTGGTTGATGATGGGTCATGGTGGTGAATGGTGGTTGATGATGGGTCATGGTGGGGTGGTGGTGTTAGTAACGGTTTGTAATTAGTTGATTGACTGGTGGTTGGTGGTGGTAAATGATGGTGATTCCCAGTTCAGTTTGGTGACTTCAGGTGAATGGTGGTGACAGCTGGGTTAATGGTGGCGGTTAGGCCAGTATGGTGCTTCATGATGGCAGTGGTGAACGATGGTTCATGATGGTGAATTCATGCTATTTCATGGCTAGTTTTGATGGTTCATGATGGTTAGAAGTGGTCAGCACCAACAGTAATAGTGATCATAGCAATCATTGGCAATTGCCAAGAATGGGTTGATATTAGTTAGTAAGCATGTTGAATTGCAATTTTTCGTAGCGTTGGCTGTTACCTTTGGTAGTGGTTCATCTTGGTTGCTAATCGTTAATGATGGTTTTTGAAGAATGATCATGGATGAACGATTGCTGATGATGTTTAAGAATTGTTCACGTCACAGGTTGCGAATTATTAATAAGAAAGCCTCCTAGTTGTCATCAAAGGCGCTGTCGTCAACCTTGACGAGCATGCTGGATGATCGAAATACTTCGCAGAAGGGGATCTAACGAGTCAGAACCCACATGTAGCTTCAAAGCTTCCTAGCTGTTTCTGCTACCGCCATTCCCTGGCTGGTCCAAACATTGCACTTCGCCATGTACTGATGAACATATCACAGATGCGCCCTCCCCATGTTCGCCATTTGTGGGTAATAAGAATTTCAGATATGCTGCCAGGCCAATAGTATGCATGAGTTAAGTGTTAACCCACAAAATATCTTTATTTCAACATACCAGTCATGGTACACATGCATGACACAACTTCAGTCGAATGGTAACCAATTTACAACTGGGAGGTGCCACATTGATCAAGTGGTTTCAGCAGTAAGCCAGCAAGTTCGGGGTAGATGGGATGCGGTGATACCCGTCATGTTTAAAGTGTATCGACTATTGATGTATCAGTAGATATTTGATAAAGACATGTGTTGCTAGATGTGTATTTATGAAATCATTGAGATAAAATCAAATCATTGAAATCAAATCATGGTTCTTATAGCTCCCAAGCTTGGTGGAAATGCCCCAAAATATCACAGCCATCCATCATGCGCATCATGGTTCTTGTTCTTTCACTCAGTTTTTTCTGCTGGTCCAAATCAAATGAAATCGCTTATGACCAAAAACCATGAAATGGCGGTGAAATTAACAATCGAATTCAAGTCAAAAACTCCGAGAACAGAAAAAAGACAAGAATCTCAATCAAGAAAAAAGCGGTTCATTTTTGTCCAAATGTTCAAAATCCGCTTGGTGAACTCGCCACGGTGAACTCCATGGCTTGGCACCGGCTGAGGGGCTCCTTATCTCGACGGCTGAGTTGGGGGTGCTCAGTGGGGCATTGCTGGGAGGTGAGTCATGGCGAACGGGGAATGGTGATTGACCAAGGATGTAAGCGTTGACAGGGTGGTTTTGTCGGGATTTTTGGGTTTTTTTAGGGATGAACTAATGATGTGAGCATTGATAGGGTTGTTTTTTGGGGATTAATTGATGATGTAAGCAATATATATATATATATGTAATGGGATTGTTTGTAGGAAGGTAATTCCCATGATGTAAGCATTACTAGCTGGTGCTTGCAAGAGAGCCATGAGCTTCGCCAGGGGTATGCCGCTTGATCCATTTAAAGGGGGAGCGGTTTGGAGCTACCAGGAGTGGTGTAACCAGATGCTAGATTGGGGAAGTATATAATGGTGATAAGTACTGGTGATTAACTCATGATATGGAAAACAATGATAGATATCAACGGTGACTAATCAAATGATATGGATTAACAAGAATGGTATGATGGGGATTGTTCATATTCATGATGGATATTGATCAGGAAAGCACTGATGAATACAGAGTCAACAAGGGATAGGGATAACATGTTAGTTAATCCCAATCATCATGAGTGGATATCAATGCTGTGGAAAACAATCGTGTTTTCTCAAACAAGGATGTTTTCTCGATCATCACTCAATGATAGTACGAAAAACAATGATGAATCAATGGCGACTGGTGATTTCCATGGTTCATGATGGGTAATAAGATGCTTTGCAAGAGGGTTAATGACACTTATGAAGCATTCATTATGGGATACTAATGGACCGCCATGGATCTTCTGGAACAGTAGGAAGCGGTGAACCTTCACCACCTAAAGCGCGCCACTCGCGACGCACTTGCCGGAGGTTCGGTGGCCTTCTGGGGGAACTACAAAGTACGCACATCGTTACATCCCCTTTACTCGTGCAGGCATAAACCCTTTGCCTTAAAGAGTAGTTGCCAGATTCTGCTTGCAAGACTTGCACACACAAAATCCAGTGAGCACCAGTATGAGGAGGGCAGCTGAGCGCTTGACGACGTACGAATCAGAACTTTTTCTGAACAACTTCCCCGCTAGACAGGCGGTCATGCTTATTTCGGCTGTCCATGTCCACCGAGCCGTGTGCGTTTTCCAGGGTCTACCTTACATGTGCAACATTCCAATGTTCAATTCCAAAGACGAGGGAACCGGCAACGGGCGGTGGCAGCACCAAGGAAAGTTTGACCCCATATTCCGCAAATGAAGGGCCCTGAGTCTGAATGCAGGCGGCGCCACTCGGTAAGAGGTCGGGGCCTAGGACACCTCCACCCCAAAAGAGGATAAACTTTTTCCGTCTCTACTGGTTGCACCACTCTGACGGAGGAGGTCTGTGAGCAGCCGGTAGAGGAATACACGAAAGGCTAGCGATTGTGGCGGGTTGTTGTTCTGCATTGATGCGCAACATTACAGCAATCGAAGCTGCTACTCTGGGTTGATGCAGATTTCCACTGGATCGTATGGGATTCTTCCTCATTATCAACTTGGTCACTTGATTAGCTGATTCGTCTCAGGACGCCGGCATACCCCTTCCTGGGCCCTTCCTCCCCCCGGCATCCCGCCCAGCGCACAGTATTGCGCGGCCACAGTTTTCGCAGATGCATGAGCCACCAGACGAAAGTGTATGTGCTTGCTTCGCCTCTCAAGGAATTTGAACCTATGGATCCTGTCCAGCTGCTGCAGGCAATCGACCAAATGGATCAGTCATTGGTGGAGACTTTGTTGGCTGCCCTGGTGGATCCGAACATTACCATGGCCAAGCCGCCTTTGTACACAGTGACCTGGACATGTTCAATTTCGGCCCCCGCGTGGTGAAAAGCGTCCTGGAGACGCAAGCGGCTTAAGGATGGTGGTTAACAAGAGCAAACCAATGGAAAATCTGTTGATAACGGTGTTTGATATGGTCAATCATTGTTGTTATTTCGTGGATGATCATCACATGTCGCAATTAATTTGGAGCTATGGTTATAAGCTGTCGATGGTACAGCCCACAGAGAGGGTAGTTGCAATCCGCATGGTCACTGAACAGTTACCAGCCATAGGATCATCACCCTGTTTCTGTTGGGAAGAACCCATGTCTTCCATGCCACGTTTTTCGATCAGTGACTAGGCTGAAGCTTCAATGGATTGCTAACAGCGGGGTTGTCGCCCTTAGCGATGAATGTGGCAATAACGACTGTCACTAGAAGGCGTCAATGTTCCAGTTCGATAACGTTTTGCAATGGTTGGTACCAGTGATGGTGAAATGGAATGCGTAATGATAGGGCATAGTTGGGATTAATCAATGTAAGCAATGGTTTTGCTAGTAGCAGGCGGCATTTCTTTATGATTAAGCGAATAATGGTCGAAAAACAATGTCGAAGAGTGGTTGACTCATGCCCTGGGAAACCTCATGATTTCGGCACTTGGAAGAACTGGTTCCGCCTGGTTCGTGGGCATGACCATGGCGCATCGAGTCGCCATCCCAAGTACAATCACTCGCCACGGAAGCAACCGGGTGGAGGTCAAAGTGAAGCATTTCCGACTTGGGCGCGTTCCAGCTGATGTCAACCCAGAAGAACTGATCCTGATGATTGCGCGGGGTACTGTAATGCTACCTTAGTCGTTAGTAAGCCCACCACCCAGCACCTCGTTTCAAAAGGATGGCCAAGATACCCAAAAAACTGGGCCCCGTTAACCAATAGACGATGGCACCAGAGTTTGACAGCTAGCTTGGTCAACAAGCTATCCGAAGATGTGATGCTGCTATTTCAGCAACATCCTGCACCCACAATCGCGGTAAGGGACTTCACTTTCTGATTCAACAGGCCCCCTAAATTTTCCCTACCCATCTTCTCGTCTCATGACCGGCCTTCTGCTTTCAGTGACGTCCAACGAGAGTGACGACTCGCAAAACGACACCAATGTCTCTTATGCCACTTGGTACGGCGAGCAGTGGCAGAACTGGAATTCAGTTTCGGAATCGGAAATCATGTGGTAATGTGAATAAGAGGTACATTCCCGAATGGTTGTTCGCTTAATATCATTTGGAAAGTAGAGACCAACTGGATGAACGGTATAGAACTCATGGCACCGAAACGATAACTTTCATCTTTGGAGGGCCCTGCATGTCATTTGTGAATTGTTGTCCAGGGTGGTTGCTTATTTAGAGGTCTACCAAGGAATAATGATAAAGAACGGTTGTTTACTAGACCAACAACTAACAGTGCCATCAGACAATAGCAAGTTCTTCCCAACTAAGTAGTTTGAATGGGTAACTTGAAATAGCTATCCGACAAACTAAAGAGTTGACTAACTGGCTACTTTCTAGCCAAGTAGCTAGCTAACTAATTAACCAAGCAACTGACTAACGAGAAAAAACGATCCAGCCAACTACCAACTGAAGAAGAAGCCAAGTGACTAAGTAACCATCCAACTAACTAAGTGGCTAGCTAACTAACTGACAGACTGATTGACATTGCCTACGTTGTAATACTACCCATGAGTATGGTGATACCAACTGGTCAAGGTGGTCACGATCTTTCAGGTTTGTGGCGCTCATCTAATGTTTTAAGGTTGATGGTCACGAAGGTTTTCATGATGGCTAATGGTGGTGCGTATATGTACGTATCCTGGTGAACAAGCTCTTTCAAAGGCTAGCGTATAGTGGTAAACTCATGTACACTGCTTGGTTTCGAACATGTTTTTAGTTTTTGCCCAATGACTTCGGGATGCTTGGTGGTTTCAAACATGTTGTTTTATAATCTTCCGCAATCTTTCGCATGGTTGGTTGGTTGACTCATATGAATTCAAAGGGGTTGAAACCACCAACCAAAAATGATTATTATTGGCCACTATAATCAGTATATTAGCCATTCTTGACCACTATTAACTACTAATTGTAGGGGTTGAAACCACCAAGCAGTAAACTCTTGGTACATCAGCTGCTTATCCAAACGCCAGGAGAGGTGATCTACAGCCCCAATAGCGCGGTGGGAGGGATTGAAGGTATACACGGTATAGCAATGGCTACAAAGTGGGCCCCCAACCACTTGTAAGTTGGGTTATAACCCCCATAAGTGGTAGTTAACCCCAGTTAGATTAGTTATAAACCAACTTATAAGTTTCGGGTATATCAATATTTGACCATCAATAACGGGGCACACCAATCAACGATGATGGGGAAACAAAGTTTAAACATGGTACACCACGGTTTCTGGTATACCAATGTGAAGGCATTCTCTATATACCAAGAGTCAGCTGGTTTTAGTGATTTACTAATATTACACTTGAGAATAGATGGTTTATGGCATGAGGTTATGCTTGACCTAATCAGTTTGATGCTTCATAAATTTGGAAGGTCCATGACAAGGATCTTGTTTCTCACAGCCTGGCCTCACTAATGTTCATCACAGTCATTAAGCATTATCAACCAATGTTTAGCCATGTTCAATAACTGATTTGCTTGTTAGCAGCTCTTTCTCAGCCATTTCAAACTATCGCTCATGTATGAGAAATCATCATGATTAGACATGATTCATAATATCAATCACAATCAACCAGTATCAATTATCATGAACCACCAATATGAAGCATTTAACAATTTGTATTCTCAACCATCATCAACCACGATCAACTATCATTGACCATGTCAACCCTACCATTCTTGCTTATCATCCCTCATGACCAATCATTACAAACCATGAGGTTCCATTTTATATTCTTGCTTACTATCCTGTACGATCAACGAAACTGTTATCCACCATGCAGCTACAGCGCAGCATGTACCTTTACCACCATTTCCGTCACCAATAGCCACAAATGATGTCCATCATCTACCAGACCATCATTAGCTTGGATCTACAAACATGAACTATCGGTTGCTATTGTTAACTAGTGTTCCATTCACCTCACCATCATTGTTGACTCTTCGAACTTTTTTCACCACCATCCACTAGTACTATTACCCATCATTATGAATGACCGCAGGGATGACCCTTTACCATTCTTGACCATCATGAATACTAGTGGGCACAATACTAGTATTGCAACCATTCACTACCAGATCATATTTTTCCAACCTATTCATACTATGATAGTGGGTAACCATCGAATGGTATGATAATGGTTGTTTGAGTCATACTTCAGTAGTGATTTTTGACTCTGGCGCTTGGTCACATGAAGTATATAGTTTTTTTCATAGCTTGAGTGGCGACCTCTTTTGTAGCACCGGAACAGACGCCCTAGTCAAGTGGAGCCAAAAGCGTTTCATGCCAGAAAGCCTGGTTTAAGCAGCCTATGCATGAGTGTCTCGCAATAAAAATGGTCATCAATGAAACCACTATAAACCATGAACCGCTCTATTGATAACTGGTGTTGATACCTTTAACCATTGAACAGCAAACGGTAACCCCTACAGTTACACTGATAAACAACCGTCAACGACTATCTCAATGAGCCATGGCATGTGGCTGATGGTCAATCAACACTACCGGTTTGTACTATAACCAGGAGGGTAACCACTATGGTTGACCACTACCACTGTTTATTAAGAACTATGTGAACCATTAATGGTATTAATGCTTATTAACAACTTATAGCCAGCATGTGATGACTTTCAATGGTGCATATTTCAATGACCCTCCGCCATCACCCACCATGGCATCTCCCATGTGAGGTCTTCTCCAGTGCTGCACAGGTCACCGGCTGCCCGAAAGCTCAGAAGGATTTCTCGAAGATTTGTCGGGGGATTTCGCTGTTTATTCTGTTTCTTTGTTGTGTTTTTGGGATTTGTGTTTGTGTATTTTATATTTGGATGTTAGATAGCTACGCAGATAGGTGGATGGACGGATAGCTGGATGGATAGATACATAGATATCTAGGCGTGTAAGTAGTACATGCGTATGTATGTGCATAGCCACTTTTTGGACATGTACTCGTATCCAGATATATTTGAAACTGTGCAGATCTGTATACATCTTTTGGATATAGTTGTATAAATTTATATACACTTGATAATGTATGCACTTTAGATATATTAGTGCATCACCTTTACAGTCAAGTAACATAAAAGAAAAAACTAAAAAATACGTGTATACAAAGCCATCTACTGGTTCATTTACACTTTCATATCTATACGCGATGCGTGGTTGCAGTTGCAGCGGGACTTCTGGCGTTGGAGCTACCCCCACAGCCTTTCTACCCCGGAGTCAACGGTCAAACCTGTTGCCTCTTGATAACTGACAACAGCAAGCAACAATACCTGCTCAATGGGTAACTGATGGTGATTACAATAATCACAAGATAACATCAAGAAAAGGTAGGTATAACATAGTTGATGCGTTATATAGTATAACTGGTTGGCATATCCAGCTACGTGAAGATAGGTATAACATCACTATGATTGTGTTATAACCAGACAACACTGGATATGCCAACCAGTGTTTGCTGCTTGGCGTTCACGACTGATGACTGGTGGTGTGTACGAATGGCGCAGTACACGGGTGCGCATGGGATGTTCCAAAGTGCCATGATGGAACAGATCCACCAAGATATCCTAGGAACCAGGCTGGTTACCCTTTGGCAATCTAGCATTGCGATGCAAAATCACCATTGTTTGATAGTAAACCCTGCGAAGCTATTTTGCAGGTGGATTTTACATTGCCAACTTAGTTTACCATGGTAATGTGATGATGATCATTCAGATTATCAACTGACCTTGCTGGTATAACTATGAAACAATATGGTCACGATGGTGGTTCATATCCCCAAGTAATACTCGGGTTTCAAATTGAGGGATCTCTAAAATCAAGACAGACTATGAGTGTGGAAAATTCCTGGGGGGTGCCCCATTGTGAGAAACAATAACTGGGGGGGAAACCAAGTCATGATCAGCGAATACTGGATGATATTTGTGAATGATGAACCGCAGTATCATCGAGTATGGGCTGATCATTGCTGGCTGTGATTTTTGTAGCGCTATCAACCATGGCCGGATGGTCTTGGGGCCCTTGGCCATGATGTACCTGCATGGCATGGGATGGTTCAAGTTACCACCATGTGTAATGTGTTCTTTGGACATTCAAGGCTTATGAACCAGCTGAAATAATGGTTTCTCAAAATAGGGGTACCCCCATTTATCATCCTTAAATTGATCATTTATAGTAATAAACCATCCAATGTTTGGGTTTCCCTATGGTTCCCCATGGCTTGAGAAACCTCAATAGCTTTGGGTCGCTAAGTGAGCGAAGCTGTAGGGCGCTTCGACTTGTCGCGTCATAGCAGTGACAGCAGACTCAGACCACCATCGACGCTGAGTTGAAGAGCCAGATCCAGTGAACCCAGGAGTCCAATGATCATTGATGGTTGATTACAACCAACCAATGATGGTTCTTGGGTGGTTGCTCTTGCTGGATTATTGATATTTATGTTTTGTTCGTTGGAGAAATATGCTAGGAAGATATCAGTTCATGGTTAGTCTTCTTTATTGCATACAAATTGTTCATAATATTGGCAAACCATGGTAAACCCAATTTGAGTTGAACAATTCTGAAGATATCCAGTAAAACTATTCATGACTGGCTGATGGTTTTAAGCATTTCCATGTTCCGCCAACATGGAAAGGTTGGTCTGTGATGGCTTGGAACCACCAACCAGTTTTGGCGAAGCCTCCTCTATGAATCACGTCTTCAGGGGTATACATCCCCTGTTCAGTGTATACATGTGTATTGATCATGATGTATCAGAATCACCTCTTGATCAGCCAATAGGTATCAGAATCGCGTCTTGATCATTACTAATCATTATGTATCAGAATTCTATTCATAGAAATGGTGAATATTGCATGATGTGCGGGGGGTCCGCCATTTTGCGAAACACCTACAATCATACTAGCTGATTGATTATCAACAGCTGGCTAATCCATGTTTTATTTTTGATCAAGATCATATTTCAGTTTTTTATTTATGGTTTATACTACGTTTCAACTTTTATTTATGATTAATACTATATGTTCTATCACTAGCTGTATTCACCGCCTCAAACTGGACATAAAAACGCCGCGGCTTGTTGATCTGCCGCTGCGTCCCTGGTCACGTCGGTGTTGAATACCAACCCTGGTGCCACGTCCGCATGACCTGTCCTGTGACGGTCATGCGGTCATGGTGTATACCCCATGTAGCAATCAACAGTAGCGCTAGGACAGCTGCCCGGCACTGCCTAAGCTGGCTTATCAAGTTGGATTCAGGTTCAAACAGGGTGGTTCGTTATCAGCTTCACTTGGTCAGTTTCTTTTGTGATTATGTTGGAATGATGGCTTTGTTGGCACGCCATGCGGATATATGCGATGCGGCAACAATCAGCCAAATGTAGGCTACTGTTTGTTTCCAAGCGCAAAAAGTGGAAAATACGGCAAGGAATGTTTACATCAATTGGGAAGAGGAACGGCTCATATTGAACGATTGGTTTAAATTCATATCGAGACATGTTGTTGCTTAATGACCAATGGTAAGTAAATGTCCTGATATCTGAATCGTGGTGAGCGACCGATTAGTAGAGAGGTGTGTGACGGTTGATAGCTGGTCATCCCGGTCGCGGGTCGCAGCTCGAAAATGGGGATGCAACTAGAAGCACTTGGTGAGACTTGGTTTGCCACTGTGACGGGAGCCCACCAGCATGGTTGGCTAACATGTTCTACTTGTAGATTGTGTTCCCTTACAAGTTGCTGTCAACGACTGTGACCCATGAACTACCCACGAACCATCAACAAACCACCTTCGCATCATCCATGAAATCCAGTAAGTTATCACTAACATGATCCCGGTAGCCATAGCATCCTGGTTAACAGTGGTTCTGAGCCATTGTGAAGACACCTCCCCGCACTGCTCACAGTTGATGTATATTTAATCACGGTTCATCAATCCATGCTCGGATTTTGTTTGATCAGCAAGCACCTGTAATTCAATTTTGATAATCATCAACCTCTAGCAGCTAGCTAGTCACTGCGATAAAGCGCTCAATCCAGAATTAAGTGACGCATCGGATGTTATGCAAGGGTTGGAATGGCATACAAGATTGAAGGTGCATACAAGATTGAAGGTGGGGCTGTAAATGGTTCAATATTCAAGACTTGAAAGTGGTCTGCGTCCGCCAAGTTCATGCACCGCAAGGTTTGCTGCTGCGCTTTGAGGATGACACGTAGGAATGATATATCCGGGGCATCGTTCTGTGCATGGTGCGCCTCCAAAAGTCACGAACTGCCCACGCGATTTCACGCCAGTCCGCGCAGCGAATGGCTTATAGTGATTTACGCTTAGTGATTCCATGCCATGAATCATTGCCCATCATTGACCATCTGGCCAGCCATCAGTAACCATTAGGAACCATCCGCATCCCTTGCCAGCACGGGGGGCTCAAGGGTTGACCTGGCACATGGGGCTGCCTCTGGTTCAAAAACTGGCGCCAAAAAGTCGAGTACTTATGGAAAGTTCATTGTGATGCAAAGTTGGTTGCCGCGCTTCGAGGATGACCAATGGCCATGGTACATTCGGACATGTCGATGCACGGCGCGCCCTGAATTTCATGAACTCTCCCGTTTGAAATGATCATTCTTGAGAGGGCGCACAGCCCCAAGCGACGCCGTGGCGCGGCAGATGTTCCATCACACGCCTCCCGGCCCACACAGCCGCCGCAAGATGGTGGGCACATGCACCTTGCGTGCCGCAAGCCGCCGCCAAGGGAATTGGGTTAAGTTGACATTGCGCATGGTTCTGCTTAGTTTGATTGTAGGCCATTAGCCTGACCATTCTTATGGACCCATCGCTGATTTGAAGCCTTCCCGAGCCTTGTGCGTCTCTTCACCCCATGGGAGCTGAATGTTGGCTCCCTTCACTACGCTTCAAAATATACCGCTAGGAGCCAGGCAACCCATCAAAGCCAGGGTAATGTTAAACTTGACTGTTTAACAAAAGTGGAAACGAACCGGTATTCTTTGATACACCAGCTTAGCCTCCCATTTAATGCTGGTTCGTCCAATCCAGCGCCCAATGATTGGCAAAATGTTTCTAAGAAGATATTGGCGACCAGACAGTTGGATTTTGTCCTACGCTGGCAACTTCGGCTGTCATGGTGAGTTGATCTCCTGTGTAATGTGTAGTGGCCAGTGACAACGAACAAGCATTGGGCTGGCTCATCACGATAGGTAATCCGGGCTTGACAAAATCATACAGGCGGTTCATTGTGAGTTTCGCTTGATCAATTTCTTTTATGACTGTGGTGGTTCGTGATGGTTTGTGGGTAACGGATGCGGGACGCGGCAGCAATCAACCACATGATGGCTATCGGCAAGCGTTGGCTTCGAACAGCATGGGTTGGAAATGTAGCTAGCGGCTTGCATTTTACATCAACGAGAGGCATGAACAATAAATTTGTAGTCATGGGCAACAGTTCATGTTTGACCATTTGTGCTTATTGCTGACTAATTGTTGATACTGATCATCAAACGTGATGAGCCAGAGGTTGCTAGACAGGCTTGTCACGTCTCAGTACAAGAATCAGGCTCTCCCTGCAGCTCGCGACAGGTTGTTTGGGATCATTCTGGTAATTTCGCCCGCATGGTTTGCTAATTAACAAGGCTAGCCACACATCGATGGAATTGGATCCACAATAATTGTCAGTTCCCGTAAGATACCATTGGCCACATGTACCATTTCAACCATTAAAAGGTTTTTTTCGTGGTCTGGTTTAAACCTTGTAGCCCGCCGCTGTTTTCCACGCTGAAGATTGAAGATCCGCAACCTGCAGCTAGAAAACTACAACGAGCAATGGTCATTGGAGTTCGCGTTGTCATCAAACACGCTGACGTTTTCTAATTGTTGAAACCGTTTATTTGAACTGTGGTAAGCAGCCGATTAGCATATGGGCTTGTGAAGGCTGATGGCTGGTGGTTGCTCACTTCTAGGCACAACTGCAAAATTAACATGCAAGTGTAAGCACTTGGTGGGACTTGGTTTGCGCCAGCATGGTTGGCCAAAATTTTCTAGCCTGTGTTCCCTTACAAGTTGCTGCCAGACTGCGACCCATGAACTACCCACAAACCATCAACAAACCACCTTCGCATCGTCCATGAAATCCAGTAAGTTATCACTAACATGATCCCGGTAGCCATAGCATCCTGGTTAACAGTGGTTCTGAGCCATTGTGAAGACACCTCCCCGCACTGCTCACAGTTGATGTATATTTAATCACGGTTCATCAATCCGTTGAAGACAGCTATCTGGATGGTAGTTCTGTAACCATGAGCCACACCCCGCTCTTAGAAACCCGTGGTGCCAAACAACCAGTATTGATCATTGCGCATTGATCATTGAACATTTGAACA
>VSDK01023410.1:171589-197535 GCA_009767595.1 Symbiodinium kawagutii
CGTTGATTTAGATTTGATTATTAATCAACAAGTCCCTGTAATGCAGCATTGGCAATCATCAACTTCTAGTGGCTAGCCAGTAGTCACGACGATAAAGCATCGCTTCCAGCATTAAGCGGCGACTGGGATGCCACACAAGGGTTGACCTGGCATACATGATTGAAGGTGGGGATGCACGTGGTTTCACATATCCGGCTTGAAAGTTATTTATTTCCCGCCGAGTTCATGCACCGCAAGGTTGGTTGCTGCGCTTTCCTTTCCGGATGACGAATTAGAATGATGTACCCAAGGACGTGGATGCGTGTATGGCGGTGCCCCAAATTTTTACGAACCATCCACGCGTTTTCATGCCAAGTTTGTCTCGTTTTTTTTGGCGCGGCGAATGGCCGCGTGTATCATGGCGGCCGAAATATGGCCGGGCATGTGCGCGCGGCAAGCAGCCTTGTCAAGAAAACCATGGACGCCCGCGCGCCTCAACCGATGGTCGGCGAAAGCGGCGTTGGCTGACGGTTTTTTTGGCGAGAGTTTCGTTGCCACGGTTTGCGCGCTTGTTTGTTTTTTATAGTGCTTTGTGCTTGCTGCCAAATCAAGAATGGTCTTGTTGGGGCGCCACTCATGCTCAAGCGCTCTGGCAGGTCAGCGTTCCAGCCCTCGGTCCCGTTTCCCAATGCCCCCACGTGAAATTGCGAGAACATTTGGCATTGTTTCTGGCCTTGCTTGTTTACATTGTATGTAGTCAACGCCGTCATCGTTTCGACCCGTCGCTGTTCTGAAGCAGGCTTTGGTTTGGTCTGACATTAAATACCACGATGTTCCAATTTTTGAGCCCCTTGTTTTCCCCATGACATGGGCAGCTGGGGAGCGTGGTAGCCCATGAAGCCTTGGGTTCGGTTCTCATTTGTGGTTTCGACAAAAGCAACACTTCAAACCAGCGACGACACCACCCTGATGACAAACGCGCCATTTGTTTACATTGGTCCTGGGTAGGATGGTTTTCGCTAACCAATGCTGCGCGGGCCAGTTGCCAGAGAATATCCGAGAAGCATGACAATCCAAAGGGGCAAATGGGAGAAAACCCTAGGATGCAACTGCCGGTTTGGCTAAGACACACTTACCACCAACCATTCGGAATGCACATCCCAGCTGACACCAAAGAGGGACAGTGACATTTTTTGGGGTTGCCAGTGATCAGGTGGCTTTGGCGCGCGCAGATGGCAGATGATTGGTTTCCAAAACCGGTGCACCATGATGTCCCATTTTCATGCAAGATGCGTGTTAACGAACCCCCGTGCTTTCAAGTGTTTGATCCGTTTGAATTTCCCCTTACATTACAGTTTGCCCGGTCACGCGCCCAATAAAAGTATTAAAAATTACAATATTTGAAAAGACTGTGGCAACCAGAAAGTGCGCAGCTGGATTCCGTCCAAGGTTGGCAAATACTGTCATGGTGGATTGCTGTCCCGTGTAGCAACCAACAGTAATGAACAAGCGCTGGGATAGTTGTTTCTGACGCTTAATTAGCCAGTTTATCAAGTTGCATTCAGGTTCAAACAAAGTAGCTCATTATCAGTTTCACTTGGTCAGTTTCTTTTGTGATTATGTTGGAATGATGGCTTTGTTGGCACGCCATGCGGATATATGCGATGCGGCAACAATCAGACAAATCTTGGTTGATGAAGCGGAAATACGGCGGTTCATGTTCATATCAATGGGAAGTTGGAATGGTTCATATGTAAGGACGGGTGATTTGTTCATGTTGGGTCATGCTGTTCTGTACTGACTCATGGCTGGCAGTGAGCAAGCGGTTAGTAGAGGGTTGCGTGATGGTCGATAGTTGGTCATCCCTATCCGTGGTCACAGCTCAAAAGCAGGGAGGCAACCGTAATCCAACAGAACGTGGTAGGAATTTGTTTTGGACCAATGCTGCCTGCTTGGTTGGTTCATTGGAAAGGCCGACCACTCGCTGGAATTAGATCCCCACACTTGTTGATTCAGTCAAGTTTCATTGGCTCAATTCTAGCCAATAGGTTATCCAAGCTAACGATGAGTTCATGGTTTTCAACCACTAAGATGCTGTTTTGTTGGTCACATTCAGACCTCTTTGCCAAAAGGTTGCTTCTCGAAGTTTTTCGAGAAGTATCGCTTCACAAACCTGAAAATTGAAGATCCGAACAATAGGTATAGCCATTGAAAACAAAACAGACAGCATTGGTCATTGAAATTATTCATGGGCATTAGGCCAGCGACATTGGTTCTTAGTCAAAAAATTAGTAGCCAGTGCGATTACTCAATGTCAGATGTGGCTTCTACCCATTACTACATAATTTGCTATTCACCATAACCATGTGTAACCATGATGATGCATCGCTGTCCGGCATTCGGTGACACAAGGGATGTTGTTTAGTGCAAATGTTGAAATGGCATGTAAGATTGAAGTTGGGGATGCGAGTGGCACGTCGATGCTTGCATAGCATGCCCCAAAATTTGGCAGTGGGTCAAAATCCTGTACCCCCGGTTCCCCGATCATTAACCGTTCTTTTCCCTATGATAGTTGGTTAAAACCCCCCATTGTTGGCTGATTAATATTGACCCATGGCCCATGAATTGTCCAATTCGAAACGAGCGTCTTGGAGAGGGTGCGCCACCCCACGCGATTTCACCTTGTGGCGGGGGGGCCTTTACACGCAGCTAATGTGGCGTGGCAGCGACAGGACAAGCAACGCTGCTCGCGTAGCTGCGACAGCATGGTGGGCTTTACACGCAGCTAATGTGGCGTGGCAGCGACAGGACAAGCAACGCTGCTCGCGTAGCTGCGACAGCATGGTGGGACACACGCGCGCAGCAACCTCATGAAACCTCACACCCATAATGGTTGAAAGTCGCTGAAGGTTTTTCAGAGTTCGATTTTCGTTTGCTTATTGTATTTACACCGCGCCGGTGCCGCGGCAAGCTTGTTTCTACGAGTGCAGCTGTGGTTGCGCAGATGATTGTTTTCCAAAAGCAGTGACGCGCCATGATGCACCATTGTTCATGGAAGATGCATATTCACAACCACTCCCCAGTTTTGCCGCAACTAAAAGTTTTGAATTCCCTCCAAGCAAAGCGCTGTGCCCATATGAACCTCCTAGTTAGCGTCGGTTCTTCCAATCATACGGCCAGGAAAACCCATTTGAAAGCAGGCAACCAGAAAATCTTCATGGTAGCCCGACGTCAAATCTGCACTGCCAGGAAGTCCCCACTGTTCAGACGATTAGCCCACACCCCACCGTCATTGGATTTGAACATATTTGCATGCCTTCGCTGGTGTGGTTATGGGTTGTAATAACCAACCATCTAAAAAACTGGTAGACAAACATCCGACAAACAATAGTGCATGTGAACAGCCCGAAGTGCAAGGAGCTGGCCAACTGCCATGCATCATTCTCGTATGTACACGCTATGCATGAACAAATTGTGTTACACAAACTGATGCACGGATGCATCTCGCAACTGCAAAAACGTTTGATGCAGGCAGATGGCTGTGGATACACAGATATATCACAATTAATTGGAATATTCTTAGTTGTGTTGCTCGTGATTCCTTATTGTCAGTTGGCTACAAAAGGTTGTTAGCACGCCCTTGTCAACAATTTTTGGAATGCGTTTTTTGCAACAAACAACTATGGACGGCCATTGTGCCATGGATAGCAAATCATGATGACAACTTTTGATCATTTCTATCCATCATTGCTATTTGGTGATTTTAAAAATATTGTGTTTTACCTCAGATTTGGGATGGTTGGTTTTCTGTTGATGTTTTTGGGATGGCGCAACTAACCACCAACCAGATTATTAATGAATCATTATACTGTAGTTTGTTGATCAATCATTGTCAACCACTCCAAGACGTTACTACCAACCAGTTTGATGGTCAAAATGCGTACGGTTTTCCATTCGGTCAATTGATGAATTATGCGCGGCCACAACCACCAACCTGTAGATTAAACCACAATTGCACGTCCAAGTTATTAATGTTCCCACAGGAGTGTTCACTGGATATTGCGATTATATCATCTACTATTATCTACATTATCATTATTGTTTTCACTACGTGTTTCTCCTCGTGATTAAATATGCTGCTCTCATGTTGATTGATATCATGATCCATCATCACTATCATAAAGTGATTTTGTTATATAAGCCAAAGGAACTCTGGAATTGAAACGTCCAATTTATGGAAAACTGCACCAAGTAGCCCTTGAGTGCTCAGGAGAGATCTCAGAGAAGGAGAAAAAATGTCAAGAAAAATGTTCATGTGACTGATAGGAATCGCGTGAAATGTTGGTTTCTTCAAGACTTTTGTGCTACCAGAGGGTCGAAAGGTAGGCTAGGGAAAGCGGTGGGTAGCGGGCCGAAAGTGCAGGCCGCTGTGGCGCGAAGCAGATTTGCAAGTCAAATTCCATCAAATCCTACAGAACTGATGGTCTCACAGCGTTCTTTGATGCTAAGATTTCCTAAAAGAACAAGCCTTTGCGCGTGAAGCACATGTGCAAATTCTATTCGCAAAAGACTGCGGTGCCGGGGCCGTTTTTGGATGGTCCAACAAAAATGAGGGGTCGGCACAGTTGGATAGAGATTGCGAGCGATAGATATAGCGAAAGTGAGAAAGATCGATAGATGGAGAGGGAGACAGACATACAGAGAGAATCAGAGAGATAGGTAGATGGTAGATGATTGAAAGATAGGTAGATGGGTAGATGGATACATCTATTAGCTAAAGATGGAGATAATGATAGATTATCAGATATAGATGAAAAACCACAGGCATATATAGATATTGATTTGACCACATATGATAGATACTGTATTAGATTATCAGATATAGATCGAACCACAGCTACCACATATAGATACTGTAGGCATTCGGTTGTTTAACGCTTATTCTTCAGTCAAAGCACAGCTACCACAGACGCCACTGTGAGGTCTGGACCTGTCGGTGTCGGACATGGCCTCCCTTTCGGCCGCTGCTGGTGGCACGGAAGCGGTGGAGAAGGCGTGTGCTGACGCGGCCAGGGCTGCCCTAGGCGAATGGTGGTGGTTTAATGGCCGGTTGAATGGTGGGTTTTCATTGGTTGATGCTGGTGTTACATGGTTGGTTTAGTGAATGGCTTTCATTGGTTGGTTTAATGGTGAGTTTTCATTGGTTGGTTTAATGAGTGGTTTAATGGAAGGTTATCAGTTGGTTTAGTGGTTGGTTCATTGGTTGGTTTGATGGTTGGTTGTACTATTCCCGTTGATTGGTTACCCGCTTGATGAAGGAAAATGGATGGCTTAATTGATTGAATGGTTGGTCGATATAGAAATACGGTTGTTTCACACAATGTCTAATGATGATTTGAATGTGGTCATGGGAATGGCTCACAAAAACGGCCATGATGATCGGTAATGATGATCGGCACCAATCAGTCAATGATTGTTAATGGTTGGCGAATGGCAGAATGTCTTTTCTAGTAATGATAGGAGAAAAAATAGTTTTGACCGTTGTCAATGATTATTAATCATTGTGGTTATCCAAGTATTTTCAATCAGAATTGATCATGATCGGACCAGTAATTATCAATTCTGATTGAAAGCCATGATTGATAATGATTGATAACCAGTTAATAATGATTGAACCTGCTAGACTTCATGATTGACCAGCAATCAACCATGATTATCAACCAAGCCAGTGATTCAAGGACTCGACATGGGTGCTGACATCGCTTCTGAGATCAGGGCACCTGTTAGGGCGGCGGCCCAGTGGTGCGCCCGCAACGGCGAGGACGTCCAACACAGCTAGACATGAGGTGATGATTGGGTAGACATAGTCTGGTTGGTGGTGTGATTGGCTTTTTTTTTATTCCTAGTGATAATCTTCAAATGGTTGGTTGACTAATATGTTTCATAGGGGTTGAAACCACCAATTAGTAGTTATTTGGCAGGTGGTTTGCTGTTGTTGTTGTTGTTGTTGTTGTTGTTGTTGTTGTTGTCGTTGTTGTTGTTGTTGTTGTTGTTGTTGCTGTTGTTGTTGATAATGGTCAACGATAGGGGATAATCACCAACAACAATATGGATAAACAACTACCAGTTCGTGTTTTCAAACCTTTTGAATAGGGGATTCTAGTAGTTAATAAGGGATAAAAGGATACTAAGCACCAATCACAATGGTTACAGTAATTAAACAACTACCAGTTGGTGGTTTGCTTAGCATCTTTTTATTGTCCCCAGTGATTATGAAAGACTGGTTGGTTGACTATTGTTTTAGGGGTTGAAACCATCAACCAGTTTTATTAACTGCAATAGTGATGAATTGATAATGGCATATAGTGTTTGATACAAGCTAATGGTTATATAACTGGTCGGTTTCGTTGTTTTCAGCATGTAGTTTTCTCCTTATGCAACTGGGACGGTTGACGCTTGGGATGACGCGTGGCCCACCATTTGCATCCATTTTCAGTACCAGTGGTGCCCAATGATCTGCGCAGCTGTTGGTGGTTCCAAATGTCAATGAAATCCACCACGGTGCTGAAGCTATCAGCTGTCAGCGACTCTCATTTATTGAATCTCATTTATATATGTTTTCTATATCTTATTGAGATGGATGATGTCAATGATTCAGCAACTTATTAAGCAACCGCTAGGTGTTTGCTGTTATGAACCATCAACTCCTTATTGTTTGAAGCCAACAAATAAGATTAAAACAACTGTCCGACCAGCAAAAATCTCCCCAAAGGCTTAATCATACTAGACTGGTTTGCACCCTGAACTGGATCGGGAGCACGATCGATCTTGATAAAGGCATTGAACTGCAAAGAACTGCTGGATGATCAAAATTTAAATTGGATCGACCAACCGTTCTCTTGGGACGTTCTTTTGCAATGCCTTGGGAGATGCCTGGAGGCAGCAAATTTCAGTTGTGCTTCATGGCCCTTGAGGCTATGATTCTCTTGTTCTGGGCACCCATGGTTGATGCGACCTGGTCCCCGAACCGTTCAACCAAGAACCAAACGGACTGGGGGTAGCACTCAGGATTGGCCAAGGCCCAGAATTCATGGTGATCAAGCCTTTGTTTGTTGTTAATCATGGCTCGTGATTTCTTAGTAGTAGTACTACCCTAAGTTAACTAAGGTATTAACCCTGTAGTACTACCATAAGTTAACTAAGTTGATTAACCTTTGTGTGTTGCCGTATTGTTTTCATGGCAATCCAAGGTCAACGCCTTGTTAGGGATCAGTTGCTGACAGCAATCGCCTTGAACTCTCGACAGATCCCGGCCCTGGGCCCTGAAGAACTGTGGCGACTGCGGCAGCAAAGCCGTTGGACAAGTGCCTCCGGAAGGTGCAAAGGCAGCAGAATTGGAACAGGCGCTACTACAAGGTGGCGGTGTCCGGTGGCCGTACACGCGGGCAGTGGCTTCAGAACGTTGTTTTTTAGATGTTGGACAAAGCCACCATTCACAAGGACGCCCTTTTGACCGAAGAGGAGCAGCTGCAGTACTTGGACGACGCACAGCTGCAGCTACCTTGCCGCAGGCCGCGGTGCCAAAAGCTGCGCATGAAAATGCTGCGGCAGCTCAAGTGGGCACGCGAGCGGAGACCCAAAACCGGTGATTTTTTTCCACGCGAGGAGCTTGGTAAAATTTTCCAGAATATCAAAATTGAATGAGCGATCACAAAAAACATTCACAGACTGCCATGCCATTGCTTGCTGGGGACCGTGTGGTGGCTCAGGCCACAAAACATGTCAGTAAGACTGCTTGAAGTATGAGTGCGGAGCTGTGCGTGAGTTTACGGTACTTCATGCGAGCCAAGGATTTGTTCAGTTGAAAAATGATCAGACGGGTGAAGTTAGTTTCCAGCAGGGTGAAGCGTTAAACCTTGGAGGTTCCATGACGACCGCTAAACCAAGGAAACCTCATTCAACCGCCCCAATATTGTCGTGGAACTTGATTCTCCGCCAGTGTTCAGGCAGCGGCTCCAAGGAGGTATTGCGGATAACTATTCATTGTAGAACGAACCGTTGGAACAATGATTGTGGTTGATTATGATCGATCTTTGGACAGCTATTCGATGGGATAATCTAGGAGCGATAAGAGGTGAATAGCCATTGCGGATTACCATAACTGTTGTAATTTGTAATGGAGAACCATGATCAATATATTGGATTCTTGCATTATGGAGTGTTCATTGTGGTTCAGGGGCCACTGCTAGAGGGTGGTTGCTCACAATCATAGTTTGGTTGTGGTTGTTCATGATCATTAGCCTCCACCACACTGTGTTTGAGTAACCATCAAGAATCAAGCTTGTTGGCTTTTCATACTGGGCACGGTTTTACAGCGGACAACCATCATCATCTCGTTTGATTGCTGCATTCAATTCTGTGACTGATTTTTTCATCTGTAAGCAAACTAGTGACCAATAGTGGAGTCAGAACCCGTTATCCATTGGTAAACGTGTATTCATTCTTCATTAAATCAGAACACTGCACCCTCCATATTTGTTGCATATTAATAACTGCTTTCTGGTTTTAGACATTTTTTCAAAAATGATTATTAACAAATGGTTGGTTGACAAGCATATTTTTTCATGACGGGGCGGTTCATCCACCAATTAAATGATTATTTGATGGCGGTGGTTGCTTTACTTGTTACCCATCATGGTTTATCATCCCCTTGTCAATAGTAACCATTTTTTATTAACCATTTATAGCATTAAACCAACCAATATTTGGTTATCATACCCTTTATTGTTGGTTAATTTTGACGACCCATAGCCACAATGGTTGGTATATCCCATATGTTTGTTGTTTATTTTAGCTGTTTTTTTCTTCCCAACCAGAATAAACCCCAATATTTGTTGTTCATTTTTGCTGTGTATTTTTTCCATATAGTTGGTAAATCCCGGCATTTGTTACGATCTCGGCCTTCAGGCCATTGCCCGAGCAGCTGGTGACCGAGTTCTGCCAGATTACGTGCAGGTGACAAGGGTGGGTGCCGGGGGGTTGCAGAAGGTGAAGTGATTGGTTTATTGTGGTTAATGATCAGAGAAAATAAGGAGATATCACAATTTATAGGGGAGTTGTCCGATCATTAACCACAATCTATAGTGATTGGTTTAACCTAGAAAATGAGGTATATCGCCAAAGATTGTGGTTTATGGGAGTTTCATGGGGGATTACCTTGGGGGATGATCACATGATGGGTCACATACAGCGAGTGGAGTCAATCTTAACCAAGGATAATGGGGATAATAACCAGCAATAGCCGTGGGAAAACAATGGTTAATGATGGGGGAAACCAAAATGGATGGTTTGGTACTAGAAATTGGATGATTTGGAGGTACCCCCATCTTAAGATACAACCATAATTATCGTTGGAAAAATTGTTGTAATCATACATGGATGGTTGTTTCATAAAATTTCTGCAACCATCATTTTACTCGTCTTATCCATATGACGGTTTCTTGAAATAAGGGACCCTAAAAATGGATGGTTTGTTACTAGAAATGCTAAGATGATTTAGGGGTGCCTCCCATGTTAAGAAACCACCATGTGGCTAGTAGTAGATCCATATGAATACCCTTTGGGAATCTAACCTGAAAGTCAAAAATCACCACCTATCCACAGGTAAACTTTAAACCACCTATACTTGGCGGATGTTCGATTTCCAGGTTGGTTGACCGGAGGGTAAATGGCTGGTGCGCACTGCTTAGTCATGGCAAGGAGTAAGACTACGGCTGAATCGACAAGCTAATAGTGCTAGCTCCAGCAGCTCATGGTGGGGGTTAGAACATATACCCGAATTAGTGATATGATCAATGATTTCAATTATCATTATCAATGATTGTGATCTTAACATATCTTGACTATCGTTATCATGAATTATCAAGAATCGTGATTATCAAGAATGATTTTCAAGCATTACAATGGCTATGATCATGATGATGATCAGGGTGGAAATAATGGTTCGAAAAGCTGCGAAAAAGGTTTCAGAATGTTTGATAGTAGTCAATTTACGATGTTACGGTAGATCAATTTGCGAATACACCATCGTTTGTCCCGTAGCTGGTGATTTAGCATCAGATATGGAGGGTTTATTGATATGGGTTTTGCTCAAGCCACGGGGGTACCCCCCAAATTAGCCTCTATTAGTCATCTCTATATTTATAAACCAACCTTTCTTTAGGGAATATGGACTTCCCAAAAATGAACACCTGCTCGGCATATTTCATTCTAGTAGAAAGCTGGCAGCTAATCTTCTACTCATAAAGAACTTCTCGTGGATACTGGCTAGTGATAGGCTAAGCTTGGCTTCGATTTGACCACTTCCCAGATATGCTGCTGTTAATGCTTTTGTAATAGCCGGGACAACCAGCTGGCAGATGTTGATGGATACCCCTTGGCAAAGGATCTCCTGTGAATCTAAAATCGCTATCTCTTGATAGTTACACCATTTTTTTCTGTGGCGGATCTTCTATTTCCAGATTAGTGTGTACCAGGGAGCACCGTGTTCCCTACTTCAAGTACTTCCTGTAAGGGCACCGGCGCTGTGTGAGCCTACGGGTATGGCACCTGCTAAGCTTCTTCCACGTAGCTTTGCACAAACCATACCTTTATCCTTTGGCAAGCAAGAAGAAGAAGCAATCCGAAGCTTATAGCATGTAAGCAGCTACTTGTTGATGGGAATACCGAAGGACCAACAGTTGATTGTCTGAGGATTGACCCGTGCGAAATACCGTTTCGATTTGCAACACCCCAGCTTGAACTTGGATATTCAGCATCTATTTTTCGGGGGGTCACCTCACAGGAGATCATGTTTCACGCTATCATCTCATATCGTGGTTGTAGATACTAAGTGCCAGGACGTGGCTATGAGTCAGTTCACCCTTAATCCCCCTGAGTTCCCCCATCATTAACCAGCTTGTTTTTTCTACAAAATAGTTGGTGATTATCCCTCGTGGTTGTTGGTTGATGAACTGCTTGACCCAACTCGGCATACAGTTGGTATATATCCCCTATAAACTGGTTATACAGTTATCATCCCCAGCTTCATTAACCTGCTAAACCATCACTAACCATTTTTATCCCCTATAGTTGCTAGTTGTTGTCCCCGTAGTTAACCATCATTATCAACCATTAACCAGCTATAACATTGGTTGGTGAACCGCTTGACCCATAGCCATGTACTGGTGAGCCACAGGACCTGTGGTCCCAGCGGCGCCAAGGCCTCTATCGCGGCTGGAGCCAGCTGTGCCGCACGGCGCTTGAAGGGTCGAGCGCTGCAGGAAGCTGCCAAGGTGGACTTCGTCCCTCAGATCGCAGCAGGTTCACCACGGGGCTGGTGGTTAACTGCAGGTGGCGGTTGGTTGTAAGGGTGGGTTGGAGTTATAGGGGTTGGTTAGGGTTGATCACCCAGCAGGGGTTGTTAGAGCTTGGGATCGATATGTTTCAATTCTCCAGGTTGGATCACTAAGCCGCCAAGCATGGAGAACAATCCACCGCCTTGCTGCAATTTAGAAAGTCACGTTGGCCACAGGCACGCTGGTAATGTCCATTGCATCGCGCTGAGGGCCATCATTGGCCACTCATTGTTGCCACCATGATCCCCAGAAACGGATCCTCGCTGTCGCCATCATCAGCCAATATTCACAAACGTTGGCCCCAACCGGCCATCAGAAAACCTCAACGCCAACGTTGATCAACATCCAAAGACCAACCACCAAACTTACCCACCAAAACGCAGCCGAGCTTCGCTCCAAGGTGATCCAGTTCCCAGAAGCCGATGGGCTGGAAGCAGTCCTAGAGGCGCCCGCAACAGGAACGGCCAGAAGTCAATCGTAGATCCATATGGCTGTGGGTCAAGGCTTTCACCAACCAATTTCATGGGGGATAAGTTCACCAACAACAATAGTGGAAAACAATGGTTAATGATAGGGAAACCGGGGGTACAGGGCAGTTCACTCTTAGTCCCCCTGGTTCCCCACCATTCAACGGGCTGTTTTCCTTATTGTTGGTGATTATTCCCATCGTTGCTGCTTGCTTAATAGTGACCCATAGCCGTATGAATCAATCCAATGTGGGGGCCCCTGCTTGCACGATCATCCCAGTTAGTAACTGGTTAGTAACCGGGCTTACAAGCCATGTACCATATCCAATGTAGCAGGTGATTGATGATCCAATGGCTTGGGGAAATCATCAAAATGGATAGTTTTTCGATTTTGATTGACGAATGCTCGTGATCGATGACGCTTAACCATGGCTGATGGTCAATGATGGTGTTTCCCAACAGGTTAATGCTAGGCCCAACCATTCCAGAACGGTTCATTGGGGAAGGCACCAAGCAACTTGGCTGTGCACCTGGGCCAAACGTGACTGGGGAAGCCACCCGTTTTGGAGGGAAGTTACGTGTGAGAAGAAACGGGAATGATACAGAGTGGTACCATGTGGTACCCCCCGGTAGTTGACTTCGCTTACCGACTGGTATGACTACCTGTTATGAGCATAACTGGGGTAACCACCTATCACTGGCAGGAATCACGCCACCTGAATCAGCAAGTTGCAGCTGCTGCAACGAGGCCCACGTTGTCACTGGACATCCGCATGTCTTGTTACCTGAAAAACGGTGTACGTCACCATCTATCACCAGCAATAGATCTGCAAAAATCGACGCCCACCCTGGTATCATGTTTTGGGAATACAATGTATCACCGTATCCGTACATGCCTAGCACTGTTGGAAGTCTCGGTGTTTTTTCTCATCACTCATAACTACAGACTATTGATGACCTTCGTCAGCAGCCAACCGTGACCAGCCTATAATTTTATCCTAGACCATAGTTAAACATCAGGTCGGAAGCACCAATAGCAATCAATATTAGCAACAGTTCTCGGCGACTACCAACTGTCAACCATCTATCCACCTCAATGAACATGACATGATGAATCTACATCACCAACTGTCAACCATCTATCCACCTCAACATGATGAAGCTGTATTCACCACGTTTTTTGGGCCAAGAATTCACAATGAACAAAGCACCAACGGCAAGTCATGGCCCAACCCACCATTCTTAAACGCCCTGAGGCAAGGCAGTCAATCATTTCCCACCACTTTCCTTGGATGTGCAGACGGGCTAAGTTCCCTGGCATTTCACCGTAATAAACCTCATGAGGTAGCTGAACCAACCTTATAACCAATCTTTGACCACAAAACAAGGCCATCAATGAACCATGAATTCACCCCTCAGGGGCCTCCCGGCTGTAGCCAGCCTGGTGTTGGGAAGAGGCTGAGCGCCCAGAGGCGGCGCGACACGGCGCCTCCAAGGCACTGGCACTTCGAAGCGATGCTGGGAGACAGGACCAGGTGCCACGGCGCCTCGCGCGAATGCTTCCAGCTGTTCAAACGCAGTGCGATGAGCGCATCATCCAGAAGGACTCCACAGTCTACGTGGTGTGGACCTATGCGTTCCTCCTCTCGTGGAGTTTATCCAAAGAGAGGACGCGTGTGTCCGAAGTTGTCCAGCAGATGCGTCACCCATTCAGCTGCCCCGGGTGACTTCAACTCTTTGGGTCGATGTTGACATCGGCAACCTCGCTTCGCATGGCGCCATCTTCAGAGGGCGCGCATGAAATAGACGTCACGCGTGTTTTGGCGTCGCGCGCGTCTACGAAGCCAAAATTCTACCCGACCATTAGGTGGCTGGTGGTTTCAAACCTTTTTTTGTTTTCACTAGTAACTATTAACAACTGGTTGGTTGACTAAGATTTTTCAGAGGGTTTGAAACCACCAGGCAGATTAGGTCAATGGAGATCACTGGTTCCAATGCCCGAAGTCCAAGTCATCTCCGGAGCAAGGGCTCCACGGGGTCGAAGCCTTGGAGCGTGCGCGACAATGAGAGAAACGATGCCCTGAACGAATGAAGCATCCCTAGCGGCTTACTATTTAGCGAGCCAGGGACCTACAATCAAAGAACGAGTGAACATTGATATAAACAGATAAAAAGCAAATAGAACGTAAATAAGATATAGATCAATAAAACGAAGCAGAAATATGCAAAAGAAATAAAAGCAAATTGTCAGCGAATAGAAATATATTAATATAACCTCATATTTTGCAACATTAAGCGATAAATTTACCTACCATGGTGAATCTTAAAGTTGCCTTGGCACTGATCGCTCACCTCCAAGCACCAGAAATTTCATTAGCCAGGCTGCAAGCACCAGCAGATCCATATTGGAGGCTGTGTCCGTGGAGCAGGTACGGCCATGGCGAAGGGGGATGACAACAGGGATGACTGGAAGGATGGTCAATCCGTTAGCCACGGTCAACAGTTGGGTGGTTGGGTGGTTGGTTAGTGGTGGTTGGTTAATGATGGTCGATGCTGGTTGAAAGTTGGTTGATAAGCCACTTGACCGGTTAATCGGCTTGCTATGGTCAATACTGATTGAAAACCGCTTCGTAATGGTCAATACGGATAAAAAATTGGTAAGCCACTTGAAGGATAGATGCTTCATTGGAAGTGTCTCAAGTCACAGGGGACCCCGAAATGGTTGGTGTATTATTATCACTGGTTAATTGTGGATGATTTGGGGGTACCCTATTTGGGTACCCTTATTTTGAGAATCACCCAATTGGTTTGGAATGGTCAATACTTAATCATTAAAACTTGGTTAATGGCCGTTTGGGGGTTCTCCCCAAAACATAAACCGTCAATATTGGATGATCTGGGGTATCTCTATTTCAAGAAAAAGCCATATAATCCATCTGAGTATAGGTATATGCTGTACTCAGAAGGAGTACTGATGATTTATTGATCCTAGGTCGCATATTAAGTGCGTTTTTGCAGCATGCAGGAGGATGGCTAATAACCGACTACACACCATTGAGATTGGTTGGGAATAGGTGATAAGAATCAACAGTAGGACGGATGATATATTGTACCATGCAAACAACATAGGGAATGACACGAAATGACCAAATGATAGGTCATATAAGCTATATACAGCATATAAATGATATCATTGATTTTCATACAACATAGTATGTATGTAGTATTTATATGCATTGATTATCGTGGAGTAGAATTTCATGACCCTCATGCGTATTATCTGTCCATGTATACATATAACTTAGATCAATGACTTAACGAGGATGGCACACATTGGTATTCTATTTACGCCTGAACCGTAATATATAGAAATATATACATTTACATCATGGAATCATGGCATACCTGGATGTTGAACAAATATACCATGCCATATGGTCTAGTTATAGTCGTAAAGATACCCATACTCAGTAGCTGATCGCTGCTGGTGACATGCTACTGTACTGGCTGTGAGGGTTCCAGCTGACCTTCCTTGGGATCTTTGCTGAAGGCTGGCCTTTGTTGTAGGTCCAGCAGTAGACAAACACTGCGAATGACAATCTCAACCGAGCTCGAATATCATTAAGCATCATTAACCATTAGGTTAGGAAACCATCAAGCAACCATGAACGAACTGCAATCTATCATTGTTGATCATTAGGTACAATGATCAAGTCCTGGTCAAAATCGTGGTCAACACTCGTCATTGAACCATTTAGTTCACCGTTTGCCAAACCATTTACCATGTGTGGGCATTTAATTAACCATCATTAACCATCAAGAAGCTTCACTGGCAACTACCCATTTATTGGCCATCAGCCATTACCAATTGGTTCGCCCCTAACATGCTAGTCAGCATGGAAAGCAAACCATTTTACAGTGTAGTTTACCACTGGCTGGACCATTTCTTAAGCATCTATTAATGATTAGTTAACCATCATTGATTATTCTCAACCATTGGTTAATCACTATGAATGACGGTTCATGATCATCCCAATGAATTGCATTAGCCATCATTGGCTTCAATGAGTTCATTCGTAGGTCACTAATCAACCATCAGTTCGCCTTTGCGTGAACCAGTGGTAAGTCCATCAACTCACCATCCATCATCAACCCATCAATTCACAATGGGTTAACCATCAATCAACCATCATTAGCCTGGCTAGTCCACCTTTCACTTCGGATCCACCACTGTTAACCATCACTGAACCATTCGTTACCCATTCTTAGCCATCAATTTATCATACACTTACCATCACTCACCGTTCTCAACCATCACTAACCGTTCATCAATCAACCATCATTAACCAGCAATAACCCACGTTATTAACCGCCATGTGCCATTCCTCAACCATCATTGACCATCAACCCCCTGTATTGACCATCACTAGCCATTCACCAACCATCATTCACCACTAATTAACAACTAGTTAACAACTAGTTCATCATCAGTTCTTCGATCCTTAAAGAACCGCTCGTTGTTAGTGCTGTCTCACCATCATTAACCAGTATCAACCATCATTAAACAGTATTGACCATTATTACCCATTCTTAACCATTTTCAATACATTAGTATCACTTGATCAACCGTTATCAACCATTAAAAACCATCATTAACCATCGCTTATTCCCACTGATTAACCACCGTTAATCACATATTGATCCCATATTAACCATCCGTTATTTTTAATCCCATATTAACCATTATTAGTTAATCCATCACGTTAACCATCTTCACCGCACATCACCGCGCCCTTTCAGGTGGCCAGCCTCTTGCAAGAGGAACTGCGGAAGATCTCAGCGTTGTCCAGCATCACCGCCACTTGACGCGAGGGCGAGGATGGTGGCTGTGGTGCACGAGCGGTTGACCAATGATGGTGGGTGATGGTTGAGAAATGGTTAATTGGTGGTTGATTCATGATGGTTAACTAATGATGCTTAACAAACAGGTTTTTAATGATGGTCAATGATGGTTAATCAAGTAGTTCATGATGGTTCAGTAGTTGCCACCATTAGTTAATGATGGTCAATAAAAGGCTAAGTAGTGGTTAACTAATGGTTGATTCATAATCATTTAATGGTTAAGTGATGCTTCACTATTGGGTGGTTAAATATTAGTAATTGGCAATTAGTGGTTATGTGGTGATTAACTATTGGGTGGTGTGCTATGCTGGTTAATTAATCATGATTAATAGATGATTTATTTGTGGCGGCTAATTAGCGGTTAACTAATGGTTTCAGTATGGTCCATTGATGAGTTAACTATGCTTAATTAGCTATGGATTATTTGTGGTTGGTTAGGATTAACTATCTTCTGTGGTGAACTAGTGGTTGACTATGGTCAGTTGGTAGTCAATCAATGGTAAACGAAAGATGAATGATGGTTAAGTGGTGGTTAACTAATGGTTACTTAGTGGTCAATTGATGGTTATTCAATGGTCAATGAACGATGAAAGATGGTTGATAGTGGCTAAGTAATGGTTGACTCGTGATCAATTTATACTTAATCAGGGATAAAAAATGATGAGTTGAATTGCAGGATGCTTCGTTGATGGTATCTCCCTCGCCCCAGGTGTCGGTGAACGGGAAGACGGTGCAGCTGGTTCTGGAGGGTGAAAACATGGAGGCGCCCGGCGCACCGCCGTGTTGGTGCAAGACATGGCCAGGATGATGCGAACAGCGGTAAGTGAATGTCATGGCTTAGAATGGCAAGCGATGTTGCACGTGGTAAATGGCATCAAAATGGCTCAAAATGCCATGGCTTCGATGGTAAACTGATAGTAACAGGGTCAATGATGTTTCATGATGGTTAGACTGATGGCTACTGGATGGTGATGGTGAAACCAGGGGGGTTTGAAATAATGGCAATAATATGCCTTACTGTAGGCTACGTCAACTGCAATGACTAAAGATGTGTCATAGTGATTCTTGATTGTTAATAGTTATTTTTCAGGAAGACGAGCAGATGGTGAATGATCTCCAATGGTGGTCGATACCGCAGGATAACAAGCAAAAGAGGAAATATTGAATGGACAGTTCTTATTGGATAGTTCTGCTTGGCCATGGGTAACGATGGTTTTTAAAGGTCGATCACAGTTGATTCCATGGCGGTCTCATCATGGTGAAGCGGAATCTCATGGTAAGATGGTGATGCGAGGAATTTGCAAATGGCTTGCGATGTTTTCTAACCAGTTACTGATGGTTGTTGAAGTTTGATGACTACCCATTAATGATTACATGTGGCCCATCAGAATCCAACTTTTCTTGACATGTGACCGGTGTTTGAATAAGACCATGGGTCAGGTGGTCTTAACGCGAACGATTGTAAATCCAAGCAATAAACAGACGGTATGCCTATAAATAGGGTACCCAGAAATATCCAAAATGCTGATAATACCGAGAAATGGCCATTTATTGCTAGCCATACCCAATTTATAGGCATATCCAGTTCTGATTTTAAGTTAGGTATGCCCATAAATGGCTTGCAATAAATGACTACACCCCCACCCGGTTACCCAAGCATTGCTAGCAAATCAATCCGATGAGTCAACCTATTCACCCTGAACCTAGGGTTGATTATTCATTGATCATCATGGCTAGTCATTTTTAATCATTCTAAGTTCCTGGTGCTTAATCATTAAGATGATTAAGAACAGACGGTCAGTAACCTGATCTAATGATCTGTTAATCATTAACCTGATGGTTATTCTTCACCATCGCCTTTTCTGATTATCTGCCAGTACTCATCAATGCTGTGAACCACAAAAAACTCTGGATCCAGACATCGCCAGCTGTTTTTTGAAACAGGGCTCATATGTTCGTATGGTTGTTGATCATCATGGCTCGGCTAACAGCCGTTAAAATAGAAGCCACAATAATGCTACCACAATAATGATAGTTAGTAAGGGCTGTTTTAATATTGATGTAAGCCACAAATGTGAATAGTTTGAATCATTGTGTTATTGCAACTGGCTCGTCGATCTTAATCATTCTGATGAATGGTCAGCCAGCTGCAGTGCCTCTGACATTAACAAGATTGCAAAGCAATACCAATCATTCTTGCAATCATGGATCATCGTCAATACTAACATTCATGAAGCCATTTATAAGCCACTAATAAACCATTCCATTAATAAGCCATTGATAGTGCTTAACCATCGTTGATCTTCATCATGTCTTTTTTAGCCCTTGATGTGTCCCCTCACAACCTTGCGCTGTGCAACCGCTCGCCAGGCCAATGACACAGAGGCACGTCGTGGAAGTTGCCAGCGGTAGATCTGGAGATCAGCCAATTTTTGTTGATGAAAAATCGCGAGCAGTTGGTAAACGAACGGGGGACCAACGATCTAGGGTAAATGGTAACCAACCTTACCCTATAGTGTTAATGGTGGTTAATGGTGGTTAATGGTGGTTAATGGTGGTTAATGGACCAACTCTAGGGTAAATGGTGGTTTCTCAAAATATGGGACCCCCAAAATGGTTGGTTTAGTGCTACTAAATGACTATAAACGGATGATTTAGGGGTACCCCTATTTTGAGAAACCACCAAATGGTAGCCAACAACCAGATGGAAATTCCATTTCGAGGGTAAGTTTAACCACCATTAACTAGGGATTACCATTTAACCAGCAATTGGGTTGTCATTAACAGGGCTTACCACTTACCGTACAGTTGGTAAACTCCTGGGGTTACCATTTGCTTGGGGTTTAACTAAATTTGTTGGGGTCAACTGAACAATGGATCGACCATTAGCGGTTGAACGTGCTGTGCCAGTAGTAGACGCCAGTATGGTGTTTTCCAATTCAGCTGGCACTTTCCCAATTCCCGCCGGCCAACTTTGCCGCGAACTTTGCCAATCATGCGTTCTTTCTATATGGGGGTTTCTCAAAATAGGGACCCCCAAATGTGATTAATAAAAGATGATTTAGGGGTACTGCAGGTACCCCTATTTTGAGAAACACCTATACAGTCGTTTTTGCTTTGGCAATGAATCCTAATCTCAAGCAGTGCTGCACACTCCGGCATCTCACGCGCCGAGTTTGGCAACGGTTAATCACACCAGATAGATTTGACCTCAACCACTGATTTTGTTTCCTTCTAAACCTGACCATTCGGTCATTTTGTTGGTTATTTGACGGCCAAGGTTCCCTGAACGCCCAGAATAGCAATGCTTCCCTGAGAAGCCAAGACATGGAAGTTTTGCCACATGACCAAGTCCGGCCATATCCCCGTTCCCCATGGTTTCTCCCAACCAGGGGGTGCCAGTTGAGACGAAGGCACAGGCAACCAGCAACAAGGCGATTTTGGGGGAAACAATTCAGAGAGAAGACAGTATTACTGTGATAGTTTCAGGTTAGATCATGAACCCAGGTGAATCCTGGTTAACAATGGCTACTCACATTTCTGATACAACTACAACCATCAACAACCAGTTTCAACCATCAACAACCAGTTTCAACCATCAACCAGCATTCAGCACCACTAATACGACAAACACCGAGCATTGACCATTAGTCATCAATTTGCCCAAAAGGAACGAGTCGTTAAACATTGATCATCACCATCAAGTGATTAACCATCAATTGATGAACCATCAATTGATGAACCTTCAACCATCAATTAGCCCTCATGTAACCATCATTTGACCGCCAATTCAGCATCATTTCATCATCAATAGCGATCAGTTGCCAATCACCATCGCTCAGCATCGTTTGTGCCAGGACAACGAGACCAACGTCACTGAAGCGCCGCTAAGTGCCTTGGCGGATCACGGGGAGCAACGGTGGAGCAATGGTTATTTGATGCTTGGCCTATGCTTAACTGATGGTTGACTATTGCTATTCTATGGCTAATTATGGTCGACTGATGAATAATAGTGGTTAATAATGATAGTGAAATGTTTTGATTGATGGTTACCCTCTGGTGAACTAACCTGGCAATGGAAAACCGTGCCAGGTTGGTTCACCAGAGTGTAACCAGTGCTATTCTGTGGTTAATCATGGTTGACTGATGATGAATAATGGTTTGAAATGATTTGTCTATGGTTATTCTATTATCAAGTAGGTAATTGAAGGTTGGTGCTCGTCGTTAGATAGTTCATCGTGATTAACTGTGGTTATTGGATACTTTGCAGTGATGGTCAATTGATTGATGGTTAACTAGTGATTTAAGTTTGGCTATCATGGGCTTAGGTTGAACTTGATTCGTGGCGAAATAGTGATTAAGTAATGCTTTCGCGAATAGGCAATGGTGGCTACTGGCTGACAAAGATGCATGACGGTTTTATGGGGGCAAAGCTTAGTGTCTTGACCATGGGACACAGCAGGTACTCAGATATCCTGTTTGAACAAGCATCCACAGGAGGTCAACGCAACATTGTCTTCAGATCGTCCTTGATGACCGGTCATGATCGAAAAATCAGCGGCTTTTCCTCTGGAAATCCACTCAATGGATTTGGGATACCCCACCATGGCTGCATGGGAAGCAGCGAATCTGAGGTTCATCAAATCTGTCAGGTTTGTTGTTGAGAGAACTGTGTGACCCATGATGGGTGAACCAACGTCGATACTGGATGGAATGAACCATCAAGTATGCATCAGATACCATGTCATTGTCCCATTTATTAGAGTGCATTGATACCATGTCAGTGTCCCATGTGCTTCCCCCCAAGCACCATCTGTTCGCTATGTCACCGGTGGTTCTTCATGTGGTTCCTACACCAATCAGCGCTGCAGCGCCTGGCCCCAGGCTGTTTCTCCACGCCTCATATGGTGGTCAGAGGGTCCAACCTCACGGTGCAGCTGGGGGAGGTGCCAGATGGTTGGTGGGGAGCCGATGGTCAGGGAATGGCATGGGTCGGACAGGGGTCATGACATGGTTCTGGGGTCGTTAAGTGTGGTTGGACTTGGTTAACAAAGTTGGTGACCTGGTTAGTAGAGTTTGGTTGGTAAAGGGTAGGGTCAAGTTGTGTCATATGGTTCGGGGTATGCTGTCTAGTTTGTGAAGTGTGGTAGTGATTTGCTATGTGTTTCGGGTCTTCATGGTTGGATGTTATGGGTCGTTTCCGATTGGTTGTGGTTGGCTATAGTGTTTATTGTTGATGATAGTTCTTCTTGCGGGATGTGGGTGATCATTTATTTTTTAGGTGGCTGGTGATCAGTTTTGATTGATTATCATTGTGGATCATCCAATTTGGTGGAGACCGCCATTTGCGCGCAAAGCCAAAAAACGTTTCACATTTTGCATTCAGCCAACATGAGCCACTGACACTGCCATTGGTCGTTTGGAAGGAGATTCTGAACCGAACGGTTTGGTGATTTCACAAAACAAGTATATCTGGGGACCGCTCAGGTTTTTGCCTTCGGTTTCAGTTTTCAAGACGATATATCAGTTGTTTGGTACCAAGCTTTGACACATTCTGCAGGATCTCACTGATCGAGGTGAACGAAACGCCAGGATCCATTCATCAAAGGTGTATGAACTTGGCAGGATGATCTTCCAAGTACCTAGATCCACATGGGTTGTTGTGAATCAGTGTGCAACACGCCAATCTTATTTAAGATTCGGTAAACTGTTTTATTTAGCCAAGATAGATGGGATTGTGTTTCAAGAAAGCTTACCTTCCCCAAGCGAACCCAAGTTCATCGTAGCAAGCAACAAGTTTGATGTGCTCCAAATCTGAAAAAAGCCATATCACCAGCCACCCAGCGGCCCACCTCTTTTTGGCACATCAACATCCATCAACTACATAGATTTATCATGCATTTGTTTAGATATTATTGGATTTGTCATTCATATATACATTTGCACATATATTTTCACGAAATTGCAAACACATTGACATCTATTACGCACGTGTCTCTCTCGCATGTTTCTATTGATTGATCTGCATACTTCTATGTCTACATACTTATTTACATAGATAGATTTGTTTTAATCTACATGTATATACTTATATATATGTGTGTTTTTCAATATACAAATATATCTATATATATACATAAATATCTATATATATATATGTTTTATTGTTCATACATATATTTACATTTCACTTTTCTGGATGTCCACCTCCCTGGATTTCGACAAAATGGTGCATCCCACGATGCATTTTCAGCCTCAGGACCTGGCTCGTTTCACCGTGGACCTGAAGCATTTGGCGAAGGAAGGAAACTGGCTCCACTTGGCCTATGCTTGGGAGCACGGAGGTGAAGCTGCTGCTGCTTGGGGTAGGTGGGAGAGGCTCACATCATCGCTGATTTTCCAGCAAACCATCATGGCTATGGGTCAATAATCATCAACCAATTGTAGGGGACAATAACCAACAATGATAAGGGAAACAATGGTTAATGATAGGGGAACCAGGGGTACGGGGTTTTGACCCACAGCCTCATGGGTTCTGGGTGATTTGGCCGTCATGACACAAAGGAGCGACGAAAATGGCACCCCTGAACTCTATGGCCTGTGTTGACCATCCACCATCCACATTCCTCTCAATTTCTTGCTTGGTATCAGGTGTACCATCTGTCATTGTAGCCCCTATTATTTCTTAGTCAATAGCATTGAAGTACCCTTAAATAGACCACCTTCAATCATATGTCATACAATTGGTTTACAGGCAACGCATTAGAAAGCGTCAGAGAATGATGGCAAATAGTCGTCTCTTTCCGACGGATAATTTCCTGGCTCACCAAATCCTATAGAGATATCATTGACATTCATCCACCACAAATCAACTACTGCTTTGGCTGGTCGGTTACCCCATCAGTGACCATTATGGTCCCTGCGTTTTATTGGTCAATATACTTGGTTGACCATCTTCGACCACATGTTAACCAATTGATTTTCTATACTTTGTTCTTATCTTCCAGCATACGAATTTGGATGATGGCTTCTCGTGGACTTGCGCCAATATTTTTGGGGCTCGGGGCAATGTTGGCCACCAAGCATTTATCCATTCTGTAACCTGTATGAACCATAAATTATTTCTGTTTCTTTGATCAACATGCTTAAGTATATATTTCACCATGTAGGTTGGTTATCAATCACCAATATCCGTAATTATCATCAATCTGAAAAATTACCATATACTTAATCATGAAGTGAGCATTGTGAACCAAATATTCCATTTCGTTTGTTAGTCAATGTCCTTAATCAAACATTAAGCATTTACTTAACCATGTACCCGTTTCGCAACCACCATATACCAATCAGAAATTAAGCATAAAAGCATGTTTATCCATCATTATCCATCATGTGCCATCATTGACGGCCACTTAACAACTATTACTTGATAATTTGCTTAACCAACCAGTTCGCCGTTTCAAACCATTACAATCACACAGCCAAAATTAAGTATGTAACCACCATGATTATCCAGTAGAAGAACCAGAATTACTTCAGCTTTTTTATACCAACATCCTCAACCATATACTGAACCATATGACCACTTTGCAACCACCATATACTAATCAAAAAGTAAGCATATAAATCATCATTGACTTGACAATATAAACTCTATAAATATATTTATATATATATATATGTATCAATCATGAATCAAAAATCTCAATCATCACCTAAGATACCCATATGTTCAACTTCCACCAGCTGCTCCAGGCATGGACAGTGTCCTATGGCTCAACGGCACCAGTGTGGCCATCGCCAACACCACCACCACCACAACGCCAGCGCCAGAGGATAGCAACGATACCTCAGCTGCTGGGATGCAGATGGGTTGACCGCCAGCTAAGGGTAGCGGTTATGGCTAAGGGTGCGAAGGGTTATAATGTTGGTTTCTGATTAGTGTAACCCCCCCTAAAGTAATGAAAATAGATGAAACCAACAGGTAGATACTAATCAGAAACCAACATTACTTGATAATGGTTTGCACAGTAATGACGAATCAATGAAAAATAATGCTACATAATGGTTGCATACCACCATAAGCAACTGACTAGTCTGACTAGCACTATGATGGCTGATGATGCTTAGTTGAGAGTGAACTGATGGTCACATGCTGGTTAGTGATACTGAATACTGCTTCATACTGCTTACTACCTGGCGATCACCAGCAACAACGGGCCAAGGGTCAAGCCAACTACGCCCAGAGTGGCTAGAGACTCGGATGGGTTCTCCACCAGCTGTGTGCTGTTTTCAGACAAGGCTATGGGTCCATATTAACCACTGACGATGGGGGATAATACCCAACCATTTTTGTAGGGAAAACAATGCATGGTTAATGATGGGGAACCAGGGGTACAGGGTTTTGACCCATAGCCACAACCGAAACATGGTTGATGGTCATGGTTATGTGGTCGCAACACTCAAGCATGGTGGAGAATAAGTGCTTTGTACAATGACGTCCAGTGATTGTTTCTTATTGTTTGAAAATGGCGAGTGGTTTGGCAAGTGGCTTTGATGAGGGATGGCTAAAAGCCATATTTATTCTCAACTAGCCACGCTTTATCAATCACCATACCATACTACTTAATTACTGATCATTAGATGTAAGGATACTAAGAAAACCATAGAAAACCAACATTTGCCGGATTACCATTACTACTCGTTCGGTTACTAATCAACATGGTAGGACAGAAGGTGTATTTCTTATTTGTTATTTATCTCTATAACTACAGTACTTTGTGACTATAACTACAATTGTTTTTTCCAATTGATCATTGCCACATTTGCCATGATTTCGAACACTATTCACCAGAATGATCAAGCATATATATAATATACATGTGGTCAGCTGAGCTGTAATATACTAAAACCAACATGGAGCAACATCAACCAAGCGTAACCAACTATAATCAACATGAACCAACTAAAATCAACGAGTCTATCACCAGAAACCTTCCTATGGAAGCCACCAAGCCATCGATGCCTCTGAGGATGATCCAGATGCCGCGGAGGCGAACGAGACTGAGACGCTTCCGTCCATGGAGGACTATGGAGCGGCCAATGGGAAGTTGATACCTGGCTATGTCCCTTCAAACAGATGATCATCATCAATTGGTGAGTAAAGTCCTATCATGATACAGATTAACCATTGTTTTCCCTA
>VSDK01023410.1:200251-211164 GCA_009767595.1 Symbiodinium kawagutii
CCCCCCCCCCCCCCCGAAGCCAGTCACAGCGAACGTTAACACCCCACCCCAGCCCACCCCACCCCCCAACCTCCACGTAGACACAACGTCGAAGCAGCATGATAGCGTAGCATCCATCTCCCGAAGCCAGTCACAGCGAACGTTAACATCCCACCCCACCCCACCCCACCCAAACCCCCAACCTCCACGTAGACACAACCTCAAAACAACAAAAACACGCGTTTTCCTTGTTATTCATCCCTGCAATTCCTGCTATCAACCATCAGTCTGAGCTTCAAACTTTGCACTTTTTTGAATATACTGCTTTAAATGTTTAGCGTTTATTTCATCAGACCAAAGTGCTCGACGCAGCGCTGCCGCACGTGGCCCACGCAGCAGGGCGCAGTGGCGTCCAGCTGCAGATCCAAACGCTCACCAGACAGGGTGACCTTAGGAGAGCTGTGGCCAGCTATGGCCCGTAGTCCACTCGATCATCTCGGAGGAGCGCGCGAGCTACAAAGGAGCCGTACTGCGTCGTACCCCAACATCGTAGCTACACAAAAGTTGTTTCATCCTGCCGGGGCCTTTTCTTTGCGCGCGCCCTTCGTGGCGACGCTAGCAAAAACAACGACTTGGAGCCTGTGCATTGTTAGCATATGGGAATCCACCAAATTCCTACATTTGCACTCACTCTTGCGGAAGCCCATTTTACTAGGCTGCTGACGTAACAATCACTTGCTTTGAGACTCATCATTGGCTATCTCAACCACTAGCTTTGGCCACTAATACTTTGAAAGTAATCTCATTAGCCGGAATAGTTTTTAGATTTGATGGCAGCTAAACCTTTCACAACCTATTATTTTGCCACATGGCTAGCCACATCTAATTTTCTAGCAATAGTGACCAGTATTAGATAGCTATTATTCCATCTGGCTTGCCACTAGAAGTATATTGCTATTCCAGCTAGTATCATTGGTTGATATCAAAAATCGATGTATATAACAGCTGATATCTAGCTACTATATCAATGTATATTAGCTACTATTCCGGCTACGAATACCCACTGTCAATGTTACAGCTACTAATATTCCAGGTACTGCTGCTCTACTACTACTATTACTACTATTGTTACTACTACTACTCCCACTAATATCAAGTCATATCAGCTGCTGATATTCATCGATGAGCTCTGCAAGCTTCCAGTTTGCCACCAGTGGTTGCAGCTGGTTACCCAAAGATGGCTACCAGAGACGGGTAGACCTTCAGGTTGCCACTTGTTTACCAGCGAACTATCATCGTGTACACCCTAAATGGCCATGTACCTGTTTTGCATCATGTCACTGAACCTGTAGAATAGATGGGTCTCATTGACAAGCATCAACATTAGTGCTGGCTGGTTATACACTCCCTACGCGCAGCTATTGTTTGTTACATAAAGAGGAGTCATTTGCGATTTAGTATCTAGTACTGTATCTAGTATTGGATATTGGCTGATGACTAGATACAACTCTGGGAGGAAATGCAATACTAGTTAGCTAATACCAGCGCAGTCATTGCTGGTCTACTACTGGGATTGCCCCCAGGTAGCGGCAGCTCGCTGGTGGGATTGACCTAACTAGAACTATAGCCAGCTGGTGGCTTCATGGAATGGGGGTACCCCCAAATCATCCCATAATAGTAAATCTCTATCAATTTTCGGCATTCTCCATTTCAAGAAACCCCCAAATGGATAGAACTTGCCTATTCCGATCCAACTACCTTTTGAGAAACCCCCGAAGCGCTTGACTGATCCAACTTTCCAACTGAGTGGTACCACTCCGTGCAGGGCTGGATTGTGCTGCCCGACGATGTCGACTACAACTCCAGTCTCTCCGATGTCTCTCGGCGACAGCGCAACCAGAGCCGACCATAGAACTGGCTCAACTGGTGGGGAATTCCCAGGAATCCGATCTATTGGCAGATATTGTTATTGGCGAATACTAGCAGCTAATCATTTTTGGTGGTTTCAAACATTTTTCCCCTTAGTATTCACAAATCAGATTGAAACCACCAAACCAGAGAATCTTCATCAAGACAAAAACATTGGGCAATAGTTGTTTATGAAAATACCTCGTAGATGGCCATCGCCATTGTCAATAGCTAGTAGATTGTTGACAGCTGTTCGTCAGTGGCTATTCTTATGCGTGAAAGTCACAGTACCACTAGCTAGTAGATGACTTATTGTGATAGCAAGTGTGGTCCTCATAATATTCCACGACCTAGGATGCTTGTGTTTACGTTTTATGATTGTAGATGGCTCGAAGGACAATAGCTCGTGGCTAGTCATAATGGTGAACCGTATTAGCTATTGTGTATCTAAAATGGTGACTAATGCATATGACTCACAATCATGTGATAGGTCATTTCTACAAAGGTTGGCAATGACGATGAACGTTGAATGTCTGACAATGTTGGTCAATCAATATCCAGCAACAATGACTCGTCACGGATGATGATAGCTAATTGCTGTTAACTACTTCTGATTATTGATGATGGAAATCTTTTGAAGTATGTAAGCCTTTTTGAATGCTCCAGTGCATCAACAGGGATGCGAACATTTGCCACAAGTGTACTGGCAAAAAGTGCATGCAGCCTTCCGTGCAGGCGTTCAATGCACGCGGCCTTCGGTGCAGGCGTTCAATGCACGCGGCCTTCCGTGCAGGGGTTCGACGCACAGGGTGCTGACAGGCACTTAGCAGGGCATGTCCCCGGCCTTCTTGTTGGCCAATGCAGTCACTATCGCTGAAAGAATCCGTGCAGAGGCCGCGCAGCGGGAGGATGGAAAAGAGGAGGAAGCGGAAGAAAGCCCACGAACGCAAGACCCCGAAAACAAAGGGGCCGGGAGTGTGGGAAGTGGCTAGGTGTGGCATTCTGAATTGAGAGCGAGCCTCACAAACCTCCAACCACGCCTCAATTTTATGTTTTTGGAATAGTCCATGATCATTGCAAAATTAGTTTAAAAAATGGGGTCCAAACTGAATCCTCTCGAAATGCCGGTTGGCCAGCCAAAACATCAAACACAGTGATGTCCTGAGAACATGAGCAAATGTTTGCAGGCGATGATTTACATACATGGTCGGTGGTCATTTATGTTGAAAATATTAGGCAAGGTCTCTGATAGCTTCAGGTGCTGATGCCTCAGCAACCAGTTGATGAGCTTTAGGCCGACAAGGCCAGCTACAACTCAGCAACCAGCATGTTGAAAACTCGCATGCGCTACTGGACGTCAAGGTGTTTCAAGGCGTTTCCAGTGGTTGTACTCGGAGCCACTGCAAAGGTGCAAGGAACCCATCTCAGAAATCAATAGCAGTTTGATATTAACACCACTGTTGGTATATCTTGGGGGGGTCTTAGGTACATGTTATGTAGTAGATCATCGTTTCCAATTTTGGTATACCCAGTCTTTCCAAAGAGATCAGATATGATTAAATTCAATATCAATACCTTCTGCCACCTATTCCATTTAGATGGCTCTGAATATTGACCAGCCACAATATAGCTACGTGAACATCCCACAAAAGTTTGTTTGGTCATTTGTTGGATGTTCACTAGGTTGCCAGGTTTTGGCTGACGACCAGATGTCAATATCTTTTGTAGGTGCTTCTCAAAATAGGGGGGGCCCAAAATCATCCAATATTAACCTTTGATAGCAACAAGCCCGCCAATGTTATCAATTTCTTTGGAGTCCCAATTTTGCGAAACCCTCATATTATCATTCGCTTTACGATGATAACATAGGTGTTAAGCTCAGGAATGATATGCCACATAAACACACCACAGGTCATTGATATATGATTACGATCGTGGGTAAGCAGTAGTAACGGATATACAGCATGATTATCATGATACCCTGGTGATTTCCTAGTATCTAATGATAATGTTTAGTATGATAGCGGAAAACCAGCATGCAGGTGGTTTGCTCACTGTGTAGTGTTCCATTTTCCGAAAAACTCATCAGTTCCATGAGGCTTAAGTCTAAGGTGATTATGTCCCAAGTCCAGACACATATTAACATGGGTCCCATCGTCAGCAAGATCACAACTCACTGGTATAACAGCTCACATCACTGTACTAGTGGTTGCATTGAGTTCATCAGTGATATGGTTGAGACCGCCATCCTGGGTTGTTGTTTGGCAGGCACAACGCAATAGCCGCAAAAAGAGTAACTTTCGACAGGATACCTGTACACCCTGAGCTCAGCTACTACGTTTTTGTGAGGTTGTAGGTTTTTTGGAGCTGGGTGGGCCCAATATTCGGACAATTTTTTTTGTTGGTTAGCAGTTTGATAATATAAATTAGATGTTGAAAAGGTATATGCTCATTTCACCACAAGAATCCATCGCCCCTGCACAACCACCATACCGTTTTCAGATATCTACAAGCTAAGAACGGCACTCTGGCTGACCAACCACCAAAGACCCGAAAAAATCAGACATCCCAACAAATACCAACCTGGTTGGTGGTTTCAAACATGTTTTATTTTCCGTAGTAATTATTAACACTTGGTTGTTTGACTATTTTTCATAGGGGTTGAAACCACCACCACCAACCAGCAACAATCATAGTTATCTACGTCCATACATCATGACGCCCCCCGTGGCTGCCCAAGGATCTGGACTTGGGGGACCTGTACTTCGGTTGGCCCTTGCCCTCCGACGACTTTGATGTCAAGATGGCCAACGATGGTGGGGATGGTGGGATGGGAGTTGCCGAAACAGAAACCAAACAGATCGGGGTCCCTCAAGCCATAGGGAACCCCCAAATATTGCATGTTTGATTAATTGTAAATGATTGGCATTGGATGATTTTGAGAAACTACCAATGGCTAAGTGACGGTTGATCAACGGTTAAACTACCCGCTCACTAGGTTTGAACAAATAGTAAGGGTATTTCGTCAATACCCTTCGGTAAGTGAAGCTGGAAGTTAAACATCAGCATTTTAGTTCGTGAACTGGCTATGATAGGTGAAATTTCCACGCCACCAGGTTAGTTTGATATGATTTATCCAGTTGATGAGGTCCCTGTTGTACGTTTCAGCCCCTGTTCCAGCCCTCTCATCCCCTGTTGGCTGCCCTTGCAATTGGCACACCCATCATCACAATGGTAGGTCACTGAAAATGGCACCACAATGTACCTACATGCCTTGCATGTTTTTACCATCATGTAGGTATGTACAAGTATACGCATGTATAATGTAAATATATACACATACATATAGTTGAAAATATATCAAATATACATATACCATCAATACATAAATTTACCTTGTGACATGTACATAGACATACTGATACCACTCGCCACAACACAATCGCCGCGGCCACCACCACCACCGCATTGCCACGTTTCCAGGATGGCGGACACTCTTCCGCTTTTACGGCAGCCTCTTAGACCACTCAGGCAGCAGCCGCGCATTTGATCGTTCGCCAACTTGTGTTTTTTGACAGTTCTCACCTGGGATCACCCCTCGATAATGTTTGAAAAAATGAGTGGTGCTATTCATCTTTAGTTGTTGGTTGGTTGGTATTTTCGGCACGGCATCAACGGCTACTAACGTGGTTCCTTGGGGTATCAACGGCTACTAACGTTGTATGTTGGTTGGTACTTTGTGTTATCCACCGTTCCAGAGTGCATCATTCGCAGTGCAGCACCTGTTTAGCCCGACAGCCTGGATGCTGAGTCCCACCATGTTCAGCCGGGGTTCAGCCAGATGGTTGAGGGTCAAGCAGTTAACCATCAATAATAGGGGACAACAACCATCAATGGGGATACTAAAGCAGATACTATGGCGCGTTGGGTCAAGAAGTTAAGGGTCAATTTCATGGGGGATGGGTTAGCCATCATTGATAGTTGGAACATAATGGTTTATGATGGTACACCAGGGCTACAGGGTGAACTGACCCATAGCCAGATCTTTGTTGATTGCATTAGTCCCAGCTGCGTGTGAGCTGTACAGATCTCGGGGTACAATACTATGCTGTCGCTGACAGTAGGTCCAGCTCATAAATCTCACAACCAGCTCAATAGTTGATGGCTTACCATCAAACATTAGGTCTTGAGCAATATCGCAGTGAGTAACATACCATATTTGCTAGACATATGCTTCCTGGATGATCATCCCACTTAGGAACTGGTCAGCAACCATGGTCATGGCCTTTTCTCAACGGTACAAGCCGCTTAAGGTAGTTACTAACCATGGCTCTCCCATCATGTCATGCGCGACCAGTGCTCTACCCCGGGGGATCAGATGCTTCCGACCTGCACGAGCACGAGCAGCCCTACTGTCCGTTGGTCCTATGCCCGCGACTCGAAGATCGTTGCTGGGCCGAAGGATGGCGCTGTGGGATGCTCGGGGGAGGTGCATGTGATGCATGTCATGATGTGGCTGTGGGGTTCATATTCACGAACCAACTTTCATAGGGGATAATCATCAAAGATTTCGTAGGGAAAACAATGGGTCGACTTTAACCAACAATAATGGGGGGATAATAACCAACCGTTTTGTGGGGAAAACCATGGTTAATGATCGGGAAAGTAGGGGTACAGGGTGAACTGACCCATAGCCATATGGGTTTGTCCTGGTCCGTGGCGGCGCCTATTAGCCATCCAATCATATTAATCGGGAAACTACCAGTTTTGGGGGTACCCCATCTATGGACAAACCCGTACATGGATCTGGATGTATGTAAATAGACCGTATCTGTATGTGTGTGGGTGTGCTTTGAATATACGTACGGATTTAGACATTGATGTAACTATAGATGAAGATTTGGACATACATGTATTGATTATGTTTAACATATGCATTTATGTAGGCAAAGATATGTGTGTATAAGGATGCATCTACATATGTGGTGATGCCATATGGGAGCTAGGCTGGTACTGGTGAACCAGCCAGTCAGGTGATAAGCAGAACAGGGTTTACTGTTGGCGTCATTGCCACATAGGCTTCGTAACCAATGGTTGCCAATAGGTGAGAATGGTTTCTGACCAACAGCAGCTCACTGATGATCGTTCTTCGGTTTGTCCTACTTATCATGGTTGAGACCATTTGGGGCTTTGCCAGTGGCAACAGCACAGCCCAGTGTTTTTCGGCTTGTTGCCGGTCGTGAAAGTGTGGCAATGACAGCTGCACAGCAGCGCCGCTGGTGTGTTTTGTGTGGTGTTACTGGATCGTTCATCTACCCTTTGGTAATCGCCCATTCCTGGCAATGCCATCGGAAACAGTAAAGTATACATAGATAGCCATAGATCTCCATAGATTCCAATCTTGGAAAATGGTGGATGATCCATAGATCACCTGCGGGTAGCAACTACCTTGCAAGTTACGAGCCTTTTTGGTGGCTTGGGATCACCAAGACCCAGAACCAAAGGGCCGCGATGAACTCGCCCAGTAGACCCAGGATGTGAGGGATTTGGGACTCACTTGCCAAAGGGTAAAACTGAGCCTTGTCATCATCCGTCTGGTTTGATCACTGCATGGCAATATGATGATAATTCGGAGCAGAACTACCCAGCTGCTGCGTCACAGCACTGAGTACATGCTATTTCACCATCAGGGAATGTTTCAGGGAAGCCATCAATCTAAGGAATACACCAGTGATGCTCAGTGAGGTTGTGATATTTTGTTGGTAGGGGCTATTGACCAGTATGGACCTTGGCAAAGCTGGTGGACATGCACCGGACGTCAGGTTCCCTGCAGAACGTTCGTGTCGTGAGCCTGCCCAGAAGAGCCGCTTGGATCGGAACTTCGGTTGGACAGCGGAGGGAGACAGACTGCTGCTGTGAAGGGTCAGAGCTTTCTCTCCGTCGCGGAGTGCTGTTCTTTCCATCAGTAGATTCGACTACCCCGCAGGGATGGTTGGGGGGAAATGACTGATACGCATATTCAACATTTATTGCAGTGATGAAACGATTAGGGGACAGTGGCGAAATGTTTGGCTGCTGGTTTCAAGCAACTGAGGTCAAACCAGTGAGAAATATGTGCCGCTTAGGCATCCTTTATTGGGGTCAAAGTAATGACTGGGTGGTAAAATTGTTGCGCATTGATGTTTGTTTATTTGCTCAGACGGCGGACACCCAAGAATCTTTCAACGGGCTATTGGGCGACAACGTCATTGAAATGTCGCGAGAACTCAACAGCAAAGATCTTGATGGCAAGGGGAATGGCGCGAATGCACGTTCATCCTGTATTCCGTGTAGCATCCTGCATCCCAGAGCATTTTGCCCAACAAACAGTGAACCTGCTCCTTTACGGGGGCTATTACAAGACCCATGCCCAACAATTTTGGCCCGCCCTTTAGGCACAGAAAGATTGTCGCTGAGTATCATGCCTCGCAAACCCACAATGCTCATGACTATCGATTACACCACGTGTGTGCATACCTGTGCCAATGCGTAAGGGTGAATGCGTATCGCCAGATGTTTTGCAAATTTACCCATTTGAACTTAAATCCCTTGTGTTCGGTAGCCAAAGCTACTTCTTGCTACTTCGTAAGATGGACGTGCATATTGATATCTATGAGATATACCGTAATTACAAACCAAAATAACTTCTTCATAGAACCCGGAAACAAGAGTGGTGGATTTTGACACACGATCAACCAGATGTTGGACCAATCACTAAGATATGTTTGGCCATTTCCAGTCTTGAGCAAGATCACGAGTTGGTCCTTCTCATTTTCATAGTATACCATGGTCAAGGCCGGACGGAAGCACCCTAGCCTCCTGGTTGCACAGATGGATGGGCGAACGTGCACGACTACAAGTTCCATTGTCCACGCTCAGGTGTGCGAACGCCAGAATTCTCCAGCAGCCCTGGAAGGGCTCCCACAAACGTCGTTATGACGCGACGGTTGTTTTCCCCCCCTTTCCGTGAACCCTGGGGGGCCGGGCAATAGAAGAAGCTGGTGCTGGAGGTGCGACAGACGTCTCATGACATCGAAATTGCAGCAGATTATTCTACTGCCCTGGCTGGGGGCCGGAGTTAACCCACGCGAGGCGTGCCATGAAAACAAAGGCCGCAACTCATCTCGAAGCATTGGCTCCGCCACTGGGAAGAGCATCTCAACCATGAGAACAATGTCTCAGCATGGCTCAGCAGGGGTCTTGGAAAAACAGCTCTTAGAGAAAAGGGGGTTGGTTAGGTTCATTCATATGTGGAGGATGCAGCTTCAAGTTCTGAACCACTTGACTTTCATCATGGCCTGCAACGAAAAAGACCTCCTTATAGCAGCACCACTTGAAATACAGCTAGGCTTACTAGTATAACCCTTGACTTGGAAATGCGCCATATTTCAGATTCAATCCATGCTCATCAGATTATTGCTATCGAAATGCTTATCAAACCAAATTCATGTTGTGATCGACAAAATTTTGGACCCTAATTGGGAGATGGGAGCTGGGCCCAGGATTCTCAGCCGCATAACCAGCATGAATCATCGGTATGGTGCTTTCTTAAAATAGGTGTACCCCAAAATGGCTGGTTCAGTGCTACACATTATTATAAATGGATGATTTGGGGGTACCCCCAGTTTGGAGACACACCCTTTTCACCTGCACTTCACCATGCCACGCATTCTTTGCCAATTTGAAAAAACATCGATATCATCAATCCTGTTTGATTATGACCAATCAATCCGGGCTGTCCACCATCACTGGTTCACCTGCATTAGCTATTAGGTACTACCACCCCACAGAAACCATGATCCATCTCTTTGTACCCTACTTCGTTCGCCATCCTGAAACGCCCATGATGAGTCACTAATCATCACGAACCATCACGAACCAGCACTATCCATCACCCGCCATCATTCGCGAACAAGGAATAAACATCGATGAAAATCATCATAAGGATGATGCAAGGCTACTGTTTGGCAATCAGCTACATAGCTGGCTGCAAGAATGGCCATCGAGAAATGGCTGAGAATATCCAGCCTGTTTCAAAGGACCAGAGGGCAACCGCCATTTATTTACGGCAAATTACCAGTAGCAGGCATTGATGAGTGGCAATTACTTCACAAACTTTTACATGACCACTCATCACTAACCATCAGCAGCGGGCACTACCAATCATCAAGACTTCGAACTGCTACCCGCCACTAACGGTCAAAGCCCGAAACGATCAGTTGACAACCATGCTGGGTCATTATTAGCCAGCAATTCCCACAACCAATGAACCATCCACTTGCCATCAATTACTCGCATTCTCTAACCATCAACGGATTTGCTAACGATGGTTAACCATCAGCGAAACATTGCTCACACATGTATTTGAACACCATCAGTTCTCCATGAATTGCCCTTTAGTTCACCATTTGTTCAACACCAGCAGTCCTAGTAACCATCAGTTAGCCATCATGAAATTTGAAATTCATCATGAACCGGGCATCACTAACGATTGTTGACCATCAGGCAACCATCAGTTCACCATCACTTAACCACAATTGAACCATCACTTATCCATGATTGAACCGTTAAACAACCATGTATCGACCATTGATTAACAATGGATGCACGTTATTTCACCATCACCCAACAATTAGTTAACCATTAATTTCCCCAGCATTCACCGAGAACCATTATTTAAAACCATCGATTTAACCATGAATCAACCACTACTGAACCATCTAATGGGGGATGTATTTTCCATCATTTTGACCATCTCTTTGACCATTCCTCAACCAGACATTTCCCATCTATTTACCCATCTATCAACCATCATCAGCCATGGATTCCCCACCATTTCACCGTTGATTCCCCATCGATTTCCCCATGGCTTAGCAGCCATGCCTTCACCACCAGCGGCCACCAGGCCCTGCCGGGCACCTCTGCGGAGCTGCGCTGCCTGGGCGGCTTCGTGGCCACCGGCGGCGTGGCGGGGCCCCCCCGCGGGC
>VSDK01023411.1:8451-30325 GCA_009767595.1 Symbiodinium kawagutii
AACGTCATGCCTTGGCTCCGGCCTTTGCTTTTCGTTTCGGCGGCAGGTGGCTTGACGGTACTGCTCGAAGTTCTTGACCCGCCATTGGTGATGTCACCTTGGATGATGGAGAGCTGCTCTCAATAGCATGCTGGGCTGAAGACACACAAAGGAAGGGCGGGCGCTTGGTGCTCTGCCTGGGAGGTTTGATTCGCTCACTTGGGGGGGGGCTGGGGCCCCCCTCTTGCTACCGTTTTTCTGCGAATTGGGTACGTATCTTTTTACATCTTCGCATTTATTCTGCTAGCTTGGAATTGTTGCCACTTTCTTTGTACGAAGCTGCAACGCTTGGGCATCTACAGCTGGCTTGAATCGTGGGCAGTCACTTGGCTTGTGTATCTTTTTACATCTTCGCATTTATTCTGCTAGCTTGGAATTGTTGCCACTTTCTTTGTACGAAGCTGCAACGCTTGGGCATCTACAGCTGGCTTGAATCGTGGGCAGTCACTTGGCTTGTGCAACTGATTCTCTCTTCGTAATGATGCTGAGAGCCGGACGAACGATGCCTAGTTGACCGCCTTTTGAGAAGAGTGAGTGCGGAGTGTCATCTGTTTCACCCTGTGCATATTGTATGTCAACTAGCTTGATGACCTTTGCGATGGGGCTGTTTTGTCTCTTTTGGGGGTGGTTTTGGTTTGCTGGTTCGTTTGGTTTTGGTTGGTGCTGGTTGGTCTGGTTTGGTTTTTTGGTTTGTGGTGTCATCTGTTTCACCCTGTGCATATTGTATGTCAACTAGCTTGATGACCTTTACGATGGGGCTGTTTTGTTTCTTTTGGGGGTGGTTTTGGTTTGCTGGTCTGCTTGGTTTTGGTTGGTGCTGGTTGGTCTGGTTTGGTTTTTTGGTTTGTGCCCATACGGTCATCATGCTTTAATTGAAGCTCATGTGAAATCATGTGCAGTCTTTGCAGCTTTCCGGACTACTAGTGACCTGCATCGTGTGTGCAATAGGCACTTCCTGAAAAAAAAATCAGTCAAATGATGAAACAGCTATGACCACTGCCATCAACATTACAAATTTGTTCACATCATTTAACGCTTGACGGCTTTGCGGTCAAAACCATGGCCCGGGAAATTAACAAAGATATTTCTATTCTGTGAACCATTTAACATCATTGAAATGATTCAAAATCTGACACCCAATGGAAAAGGAGCGCACGATGCTCTTGCACACTATTTTGGGTTAGGTCACTTGTCAAGAGAACACTACAAAACCTTGAAATCTGGAACTTGGGGGGTACACCGATTAGTCTCAAAAATTCTATATCGTTTTTGAAGTTTAAAACAGCATCGATAAAGTTGCAAATAATCAAAGCGCTGTCTGAATGGATAACTGAAGATTTACATGTTTTACACTACTTCTCGCTCCTCCTCCACAAGTCTTCCCCAGAAAAACACGAAATTAGCTTGGGGAAAACAATGAACTTTCTTGTAGACAAGCAATCCGCGGAGAAGTTCAAGCCTCCTCCGCTGGTTTCGCCCGCCAGGTCGTGAACCAAGGGAATGAAAAACCTGCGCGTTCTTGAAGCCAGTTCTGGCTTCCAAAAAATTGCGCATTCCTTTTCATATCTCAATAATTGAAGCCAGAAATGGCTTCAAATCTGGGCCTATTTTTGGCTTCAAAAACACGGTTGTTTTTTGCGCTTTAGTCCATTGGGATCGCGCAAAAAAAGCTTTTTCGATTTCGAAAAAGGACGCTCATTTGTGATTTGGCCCAGAAAGAATTTTGCCCAGCCACAGCGACAGAGTTGCAAAAGGCAGTTTGCTAACAAGAAATGTTGATGTCGTCAGCGTGACAGTCAAGAGCGGAATTCGTTCGAACTGAAAGGTCCATGAATTGGTCTTCGAAATTGGCGCTGTTTATGAAATCAAAATCGGCTTTGATTACCGGAGCTAAATGGGTAGTTTTCATTTGCAGCGCGCGAAGAGAAGCATAGGTGTATGTGAGACAAAAGCGATGATGCTTTTTATTTCCTGGTTGAATTTAATATTTGCAGCGCCGATACCATTTCATCTTCGTCGCGATGTTCTTGAATGGCAAGCAACAAGACACAGATGATCGTGAACTCTTGGCAACAAATTTTGCGATCGTTTGGTTTTGGTTGGTGCTGGTTGGTCTGGTTTGGTTTTTTGGTTTGTGCCCATACGGTCATCATGCTTTAATTGAAGCTCATGTGAAATCATGTGCAGTCTTTGCAGCTTTCCGGACTACTAGTGACCTGCATCGTGTGTGCAATAGGCACTTCCTGAAAAAAAAATCAGTCAAATGATGAAACAGCTATGACCACTGCCATCAACATTACAAATTTGTTCACATCATTTAACGCTTGACGGCTTTGCGGTCAAAACCATGGCCCGGGAAATTAACAAAGATATTTCTATTCTGTGAACCATTTAACATCATTGAAATGATTCAAAATCTGACACCCAATGGAAAAGGAAAGTTGTTGGGCCGGTGAACTTGAATAATGGATTTTGAAGCCCATTGGTGTTCGTTTAATTTTGCATCTGACATAAAGCTGTGCGATCGGCACGAGTAAGCCGGGAACTCAACTTTATTATTTCTACAGCATGTCAAGATGTAATCGTTTTTGACATTATTTTTCACCTTGACATGAAGTTTTGCGATCAAAACCATTGGCTCCGACAAACATTTTTTTCCAAAAAAACAATTTTGGCAGACTAAGAAGGTCATTTTGATTTTTTCCGAATTGTTTGGCACAAGTTTGAAACAATGACACTGGCAAACCAAGCCATTGAAACAAAAAAATTTGCAAGTTTTCATTTGTAGCCGCGGAGGCACGTCAGAAGAAAAGAAAATTCCCTTGTTCGTTAACAGTCCACACAACGCAAATATTTGTCGCATCCAGTGAGAAAAAGGCAGCGAAGCTTCTTGATTTGGCTGCTCATGCTGAACAATTAGCAATGAAAAAATAGTTGTTGAGGTGCTGGTTGCAATTCTTCCTGGTTGTTGCGCTTGTTGTGATTCTGATGCTTGTGTTCGTTGTGCTTCTTCAGGTTGTTGTGGTTGCATCTTGTTAATTCGTTTAGGGTTGCGCGTTGTTTTTCGTTTCTCGTTGTTGAGATTATTGTGGTTGTGTGATTGGTGTGGTTGTGGTTGTTGTTGTTGTTGTTGTTGTTGTTGCTGTTGTTCTTGTTGTTCTCGTTGTGGTTGTTGTTCTTGTTGTTCTCGTTGTGGTTGTTGTTCTTGTTGTTCTCGTTGTGGTTGTTGTTCTTGTTGTTCTCGTTGTGGTTGTTGTTCTTGTTGTTCTCGTTGTGGTTGTTGTTCTTGTTGTTCTCGTTGTGGTTGTTGTTCTTGTTGTTCTCGTTGTGGTTGTTGTTCTTGTTGTTCTCGTTGTGGTTGTTGTTCTTGTTGTTCTCGTTGTGGTTGTTGTTCTTGTTGTTCTCGTTGTGGTTGTTGTTCTTGTTGTTCTCGTTGTGGTTGTTGTTCTTGTTGTTCTCGTTGTGGTTGTTGTTCTTGTTGTTCTCGTTGTGGTTGTTGTTCTTGTTGTTCTCGTTGTGGTTGTTGTTCTTGTTGTTCTCGTTGTGGTTGTTGTTCTTGTTGTTCTCGTTGTGGTTGTTGTTCTTGTTGTTCTCGTTGTGGTTGTTGTTCTTGTTGTTCTCGTTGTGGTTGTTGTTCTTGTTGTTCTCGTTGTGGTTGTTGTTCTTGTTGTTCTCGTTGTGGTTGTTGTTCTTGTTGTTCTCGTTGTGGTTGTTGTTCTTGTTGTTCTCGTTGTGGTTGTTGTTCTTGTTGTTCTCGTTGTGGTTGTTGTTCTTGTTGTTCTCGTTGTGGTTGTTGTTCTTGTTGTTCTCGTTGTGGTTGTTGTTCTTGTTGTTCTCGTTGTGGTTGTTGTTCTTGTTGTTCTCGTTGTGGTTGTTGTTCTTGTTGTTCTTGTTGTGGTTGTTGTGGTTTGGGCGTGGCTGAGGCTGAGGCTGCGGCTGATGCTGAGGCTGCGGTTGATGCTGATGCCCATGCTGTTGGTGTTGTGGTTGTGGTTGTGGTTGTCCCTGTCGTTGTTGTGGTCGTTGTTGTTGTTGTCGTTGTCGTTGTCGTTGTTGTTGTCGTCGTGGTTGTTGTTGTTGTTGTTCTTGTTGTTCTTGTTGTTCTTGTTGTTCTTGTTGTTCTTGTTGTTCTTGTTGTTGTTGTTGTTGTGGTTGTTGTTCTTGTTGTCATTGTTGTGCTTATTGTGGTTGTTGTGATTGTTGTTGTTGTTGTTGTTGTTGTTGTTGTTGTTGTTGTTCTTGTTGTTCTTGTTGTTCTTGTTTTGTTGTTGTTGTTGTTGTTGTTGTTGTTGTTGTTGTTGTTGTTGTTGTTGTTGTTGTTTTTTGTTTTTTGTTGTTGGTGTTCTTTCTTGTTAGATCACATTTGAGAATTTGACCGGGCGAAATTAGATGGAATCAGCGGAACCCAATTGATATGCAATTTAAGTCTGTTTTGTTCCGAACTCTTTGGTGTGCAAGTCGCGAACGCCGTGACTCTCATGGCATGCGAGGCGCAGAAGAACCAAGGTAAAAGTGAATGGTGCGTGATGCGGCAAATGGAAACTTGTTTCCATAATTCAGCTTGGCTGCATGCAAAACCTTTAACTAGTTCGTCACACTATCTACAGTTTTCACAAAATGGTTTTGTTGAAATGACTCTGTTGTCTCCTTCAATCAGGTTGATTTCTCATGTTTTATGCTTTGTATCCATGAAATTTGTTGAATCGAAAACAACTTCCCGTTCACCCAAAAATGTAGTTCAAAAAATATGCAAATTGCCAACCGCTTTGCATGGAACCACATGGAAGGCGCGAAAAAAAAAACAATTCTTGGACAAAATGACTTGGTGAATCCATGTCCACCAGACAAAGACCTGTAGGTCAGTGGTTGGAAAGTTGCAGCAGGCAATTGAAACAATTTTGCACAATCTTTGCGGCCTTGCGATTGCCAGAACAAGCAATGAAAATGAAAAAATCACAAAAAAAATTGACGGCGCCGTCGCTGTGGTGCGTTTGTCACTTGCAACTGTATGGTGTTTGTTCCTGCCGTGCCTGCGCCCTCAAGCTGCAAATTTTCGGGTACAGGTACGGTTCGATTGAACATCGGGTCGGGTTGTTTGGTGCTTGCATTTCTTCATCTAGCATTTGTGCGCGCCTTTGCGCTTCACTTTTCATTGATTCGTGGCCATTCTTATGCTCCACTCCATCCAATTTCGTTGATGGCTGATTGAGCGCCCTTCATTCTTTTGCTTGACGTTGAGTTGCCGGTTGATTTGATGGCCAATCGCCGGCTTTCAAAATGATGGCACCGATGTTTCTTCAAGAAAGCTCTGTGGGGCTGATGATAGTTTGCAAAATAATAGTGAATTTCAGAATATTTCGCGATGTCTTCAATGTTGCGCTCAAATTGTCCAGTCCTTGCTGTACACAGATGAAACAGCTTAGTTCAAGACTGACCAAGCGCCAACCATGAGTCAAACTCGATGGCACAATGGGGCCCCGCTCTGTGGACACCTCCCACTGACCGTCGGATTGTGTCCCTGTCTTGCTTGACTCACGTGACACTCTCCCAACTTTTGAGCGACATTTTCTTTGAGAGAAAGTATTGTGCATGAAAGTATTGTACGTGGTCCGGTGGCAAGAAGATTGAACCCCCCAAAAGCACACTTTTGGAAACTTCCAAGTGATGTCGTCAATGATCTGAAACAAACTGCAAGGCAAATTCAGTTCTTGTGTTGCCTCTTGCCCTTGGATTGCCTTTGCAAGCCTTATCAGTTCCAAACATTCGGGAAGTCTCAAAGATGAGATCCAAAATCTCAAGAAAAAACACTTGAGTCGTATTTAGGACCCCTCAGATAGATCATGAGTTCAACCATTGGGTCACCACCAGAACCAGTATCCTTCAACGGTGTGTGACCAGTTCTCCCAACAGAGGAGATTCCCTGCCAATGCTTGTGACCCACAACCGGGGGCATGAGGGATCTCTGGCATCAGCAACTGCCAGTGGTGTTTATCAATCAGGCACCAAGAAGACCCCTCCAAATTCTTTGATCAATTCTTCTGGTGTCCAGTGGTCAAGATCCGGGATGTGGGGCTCACATTGAACTAGGAGATTTTCCGTTCCCGGAATGGACGACCAGCGGATCGAAATGAGGGAACGGTTTGATGCTCCTCATGCTTCACACCATGTGCTGGCTCAAAGCTTCGATTCGCAACCGAATCTTTCTCCGTGAAGGCTTGGGATCGATCCCTTGCCATCATGAATGCCGTGCTGCCATGGTTTGCTCTCCTTGCCTCCATAATCTTGGCATCCAGCAAGGACACCGAATGTGTCGAACAGGACCTTCAGATGATGATCCAGACGCCCCCAAGGCAGTGCGAGCCGAAGTCGCCAAAAGAGGGGTGTTTGATTGGTCCACCTCAAACTGGGGTTATGTACCTGGCTTGATCCTCATTGCAGGGTCAAAGGTTGTGGAAAGAAGCATCAGGTACCGGCCGTGGTATATGACCTGACAAAGATGTGAGGAGTGAATTTTCCATGTCAAAACCAGGTTACTTGATTGCAAACTTATGGGATTGTGAAGGCAACTAGTTGTTGATGGATTATTGCAACCGGCTGTTTGAATCGCTATAATGTGAGCCACTACGGTAGGTTCGGAGCTCGTGGTATGTTTCACAACTTAAACGGCGAATCAGTTTTTCAACAATATGGGACGATACCATTCGAAAGCTTGATGCAATAGAACCGAGCTTGATCAACAAGCAAAGGGGTGATATGAGCTAGATACTGTAGAGTGCTGTGGCGCATCGTGCCAGGAAGTAGGTTATATCCCCACTTCTTCCGCGAGAAGAACAAACCTCTTTTTTCGATGTTAAAACCATGTGACTGACCTGCAATGAACCACCGATGCTGTAAGAAATTAACGAATCAATATTTTAGAATGTAAATGCTCATTGCTTCAGTTTCCAGAATCCATGTTTGGTGCGAGGCCACAATCTCTTATTTGCCAACGGTGTATATTCCACCCAGAAACTGGTTGGCAATTTCTGCAGTTCTTCGTTTGTTATGCCGAAGAGCCCTTACATGATTCGTTGCACTGATATCCAGGTAGATACTTGTCCATTCCCCGTTGTTGGCCATATCGCCACTGATTCTTTACATTTCTGCTCCATGTGATGCGCACATCTGTCACATATGTACAGTATATTTACACATACGTTTGCATAAATATGTGTGCATGACAGCCCTACCAAGAACTTACGAACCGAATTGATACACTCCCTGACAATTCAGCATGGTAAGCTGGCAAAAGCAGACATCAGAATGAATCAATGGTGGTGGCTTCCGCGCCATCTACTCCATTGGTTGCCGGAGCCTGGGTTTTCCACTTTCAAGGGACCCACACACCCAAAACCCCTTTGCTGCCTTCCCAGCAAGCATTGCTTCAGGAAGTAATCAAATAATCAATTTCGTTCATTGGGTGGACCAGATCCGTTCATGGAGTTCATTGGTTGCATTTGGGTCTGTGCCGACTTGATTGCAGGTTTGTGCGGCCAACTGCGTCCTCCAAATCCTCCATCCTGCAAAGCGAAGAGGAGGAGGAGGAGGCGGCTGAGGAGGCGGAAGAGGAGGCTTCAGAGGAGGCTGCTGAGGAAGAGGAAGAAGAGGCTTCTGAGGAAGAGGAGGAGGAGGAGGCTGGTGAGGAAGAGGAGGAGGAGGAGGCTGGTGAGGAAGAGGAGGAGGAGGCTGGTGAGGAAGAGGAGGAGGAGGCTGGTGAGGAAGAGGAGGAGGAGGCTGGTGAGGAAGAGGAGGAGGAGGCTGGTGAGGAAGAGGAGGAGGAGGAGGAGGTGGGAGTGGAACCATGTCTGGCGGCAGCTTCTTGGATCGAAGAAGGAATGAATGGTGGACTAAGAGGGGCCATCAACCGTGGCAACTCAAAGACTGGTTGAACCCGAGTCTTTACGGCCTGGACTTGTAGAATTTGTGACGAGTCCACAGATAAGAATATAGGGAAACTTTTAACATCCAAGTGATGGAAAAGTGCTACATCCAAGATCTGAGAAACTGGAGGAACAGGCTTATTTCTTTGTTTCAAAATCTTTGCGTCAATCTGGAAATCCTTACCTGGCTATTGTGCTTTTGTGGTTCCTGGATTCTGGGCATCACCAGCTGTCAACAACCACAATTCCCATCAGCCGAGCCCAACATTGGTTGAAGCTCCCATCATATCCATCATTTCTCAATCGCTTACACTAGTTGCTATTGTTGGTTTTTTCACCTTAACTTGGGCTTTCTGGTTTCTTCCTCCTTGTGTGACTTTATAGCGTTTCTGGTTTGCGCACTTCTGGCACGACCGACGATATCAGTATCTCAATTGCCGTGACTTTATTGTCATCATCATCAGCACGATGATGATGATGATGATGATGATGATGATGATGATGATGATGAGGATGATGAGGATGATTATGATGATCATCAGCATGATTATCATTTTCATCATCATCAATATCATTACGAGTATTGTCATGACAATGATCACAACGATAGTCCTCATTGTCATCCCTATCGTCAAATACCATTAGCAACAACAAGGGATGGGTCCTGCCAGGGCGTCGCGCGTTTTTGACGCACAACATGTGTTAAAACCTGAGTTTCGGACCATTTTCATTTCGGGGTGTCTCAAGAGTGTGCGCCAAAAAAAGTTTTTTTGACTCACTTTCTGCGGTACTTCTTCTCCAAAGCTTTGCGCTACTTTACACCACTTTGGCATAGCAATTGCAACGGATGACGTAGCATGACGTGGCATGACGTAGCATGACGTAGCACGACGTATAGCATGTGCAGCGCATGCAACGTGTGACGAACGTTATTACGCCCCACCCCAACCCCAACCCCAACCACCCCCCAACCATGACGTAGCATGACGTAGCATGACGTAGCACGACGTATAGCATGTGCAGCGCATGCAACGTGTGACGAACGTTATTACGCCCCACCCCAACCCCAACCCCAACCACCCCCCAACCATGACGTAGCATGACGTAGCATGACGTAGCACGACGTATAGCATGTGCAGCGCATGCAACGTGTGACGAACGTTATTACGCCCCACCCCAACCCCAACCCCAACCACCCCCCAACCATGACGTAGCATGACGTAGCATGACGTAGCACGACGTATAGCATGTGCAGCGCATGCAACGTGTGACGAACGTTATTACGCCCCACCCCAACCCCAACCCCAACCACCCCCCAACCATGACGTAGCATGACGTAGCATGACGTAGCACGACGTATAGCATGTGCAGCGCATGCAACGTGTGACGAACGTTATTACGCCCCACCCCAACCCCAACCCCAACCACCCCCCAACCATGACGTAGCATGACGTAGCAAAAAACGACGACAGCGCGCGACGCCCTCGAAGGACCCATGCCAACAACAAAGACAATAACAACAGCTACAGGAGCGTAAATACTACAGAAATGCATCGTTTCACAACTGCAATGATTGAACACATGGAACGGGCGAATCTCCAAAATGCTGTAAATTACATCCGCAACACATGGTGAAGCTCCAAGTTTTGGCACAAAAACAGCCAGCTTCAAGATTTCGTACCCCAACCTGTTGGTTGCATGAGGCCGTAGGGTTTGCCTTGCATACGTACCACGGATGCCAAGAGTTTGGACCCAGCACCATATTTTTAGCTGATCAGCAGCTGGATTTCCAAGGTGAAATGAAAACGAGGCCATGTTCCACTCAGGTTTTCGAGGGCCCTGTCGACCAAATTTTCGAGCTAAAAGCCTGCGGAACCAATGGGCCACTTCATTGACCGGATGAATGGGTCCATTCTAAGCAATCAAGCTTGCCTTCAGTAAGCGAGTTGCCACTAGAACTCCACCAACATCCACCGAGCATCCACCAACATCCACCAACCACTGGTCCCAATTTCGCCCGAGGTTCCTTGGCCCTGCGACAGTGACGTGGTGAGCTCCTTCCCGTTGCAGGTCATCAACACAGCGACCGGGAACTTGAGGCAAGCGTGTAACCAAGGCCGGGGAACAGCGCCACTGGGCGACGAATGGATGGTTCGTGGGTGGCAGTCATGTTCCATGAAAGTTCGTGGCAGTTCATGGGGATGACGTAGTTATGACGTAGTTTATGATGGAACATGACGTTAGTTATGATGGAATGGATGGTTGGTGGATGAGTAATGGATGGTTAGTGGATGGGTGATGGATGGTGAGTGGAGTGGTGATGGCAGTGATATACTGGCAATTAATGGTCGAACGGAAACAAGGCGCAATGGGCAGAAATCTTATGAATCGAATAGAGGAGTTGATGGGAGTTGATGGGAGTTGATGGGAGTTGATGGGAGTTGATGGGAGCGAATGGAACCTTAACTCTCGAAAGCCTGTAGCCGCGGTTCACTTCTTGCCAAGTTGACCACGATTCTTTTGTTTTGAGCTTCGGCGCAGCACTGACGGTTCCGGTGGTTCTTTTCGTTTGGAGCAATGTTTTCCTGTTTGAGTATCCTGCCTGTTCAAGAGGGACAGAGCTTCTGGGACTGGTCTCTTTGCTTACGAATACACGTCTTCGGCATAGAATCAGTTGCCTTGTGGATTCGCTGTTGTCTAGGCCCCGTCATGTTTTTGACACCTGAGACGCGCACCGGATGATGCAAGAATCAACTTCGTTTTTGGCACCCAAGACAGGCTGTTTTTACGTAGCAATGCCTTCATTTGGCAGTGTTGAGACCCTGAGAATTTTGAAAAAAATGGCAGCCTCCCAAAATGGTTGGTTTCCTATCTGAACATGACCTTGTCGTTTGACTGATGACGCCCCCCGACCCAGCCCATTGGTGTGCTATCCTCTCGGGGTCACCTTGGCCTGAGGCAGATCATGAGGTTGGATCTTGACACGGGCACCTACACCAATCTGTGCAACGTGGTGGGTGTCTGCTTGAATGCTTGCGGCATCCATCCTCAAACCAATCTGGTCTACTGCAACCATCGGCCAGGTTCAGACAACTTGGTTCGAGTGGATTGTGACATCAACATCACTGACATGGAACTCCGTGACCAGGAGGGTACACTGGCAGATGCAGAGGTGCCCAATGGAACTGTGTGCTACCTGGGGCGAATCCAAGAGACCTTCGCAGCCAATCTGGATGAGAATGGCGAGTTCTGGTGGGACAGGGTTGTGGTTCTCCGGTGAACGTGGCACTTTGGGATATCCCAAAAGGGGGGGAGAACATGCCGGAGCAGTTGGAAGTTCAAGCTTTGTCACCCAAAAATAAATGGGAAGATTGTAGACATGTCGCTTCCACTTGATGATCGGCGTAGTCCTGCTGTTGCATGTGACATGGCAGTGTTGTGAAATTTGCTAAAAGGCTTCAAGGGCATAGCTATTGAGGTGGCTTGGCCCAGGATATATCGGTGTTTGCCCCAGATTTTCCTTTGAAGCACTGGTGGTTCGGGGGCCTCGTGATGAGCCTCCCGTGGATGGGTAGCCTTAGCAAGCCTTAGCCAGTAACTGCCGCAGGTTCAAGGAGGATGCTGGGGCCAACAATGGCGGCGATCTCTTCCGCATCACCAATAACACGCTGAATTCCGTGGAAACGACGGGTCAGAGAGATCCCTTCACCACAGGTTTCATCGCAGGAGCTGGGGAGAACGAAGAGGTGGTGGGCAGGCCCCAACTGGGTCGCATGGCGGATCTCAACGTGGTGACACGGACATTTCCAGAGCTCAACGTTGGGGAACAAGACTATGTCGTGGGCTGCTCGAGCAATCGGGTTTACGTGCAGCAGGTGGGGGGCTGTGTTGGTGTCAAATGTGTGCTAGGCCCCCCCTCCGCTGTGGCGGCTGAGGTGACTGGTGACTTGACCAACGTGGATCCCATCGTCCTGACGATGCGAGACATTGACCCGCCGCCGGGCCAGTCCAATCCCAGGGCTTCGGGGGCCCAGTGGCTCTTCAACGGCACAATCTATTGCGCATACAACGATGGGACCCTCCGGGATGCAGTGCATGACGGGGAGAGTGTGCCATGCCCCCAAGTGAGTGGTTGACCTAGCAACAAATGGCACCCCTGGTGGTTTGGGGGGCAAATTGATAGAGAAACTTATATTCATAACAAGAGCCAAGCCTTCTTGGCAGAATGGCATGACTCATGATTTGCACAGTCATCCAGCCGGCTCAACACAATGGAGAGGCCTCGGCTTGAGATTCAAGAGCAGTCTGGAATCCAAGATTGGAACGCCATGAGTTGAAGAAGTTTCTGTCACAATTCCGCTCTTGATGCCGTGTCCCAAACTTCCCATCGATAAGCAATCCACCTGAGCTCCCAGAGCCACGTGAAAACCTCTAGAGTAGAAGATCCAACCGCTTCGGAGTCGTTTTCTCAGCGATTCATCTCGTTTTGCCGGGAAGAACGACGGGGGATAATGTGGGGGGCTTCTCAAAATAGGGAAGCCCGGTTCACATTACCACACATGGTCAATAAAGGATCATCATTGGGGGGTACCCCTATTTTGAAAGCAGCAATGGATTTCAATTCATCACTGTTGAAGTATTCAGTAAATTCCATCGGGACACAGCAAGTCCTTTGGTGGATGCATGGGGGATGGGATAGGAGCTGATCCTCAACACTGGCACTGCTCTTCCCCTCTAATTCAGTAGCTAAGAGGGGAAGTGAAACCCTTGGTGGCGCAATGAATCAATAGGTCCTTGGTGATGCAGACACTTCCTATTGTTGAAGAGGGCCATGGGCTATTGAGGTGACCCTCATTTTACCATCTCATTCGGGGGACCGTAGAGCATGGTTGTGGTTTTGGAGCATCCTGTGGCATGAGACCCGCGGAGTCTTGGTACCCAGTTATGGTACAGTACCAGTTTCAGGGGTGGATCCTTCACTGCTTCAGGACCAGTGGCGTTGTTGAAATCCTACTGAACACCACAATTCTCAACCCCAACGATCTGAATGTGGGAACTGTGAGGGCTGTCCGTGTCAGCGATTCCGCCCCCACGGGCTCCAACGATGGGATGAATTGCTTGTTGGCAGCAAGTCCTTTCCCCCCATCGAGAACTTCGACACCTTCGACGACTTCTTCATCGTCTTCGTCTTCATCTTCATCTTCCACTTCTTCGTCGTCTTCCTCTTCGTCTTCGTCTTCGTCTTCCTCTTCATCTTCATCTTCCACTTCAACAACTTCAACGACTGCTCCAGACGTTTCCACGACAAGTGGTGGTGGTAGTGGAGATCCACACATTAATGCGTTGGATGGGGAGCACTACCTTTTGTTAAACCAAGGCCAGAGAACTCAGGTGTCAATGATATGTTCACCGAGTGATGAGTGGTTTGGCCTAATCCTAACTTGGGACGATTCAGAAGTACCCATCACAGACCCTAATGAAGCCATTTGCTGAAGGCTTGTTTCAAGTGATCCAATTGTCATTGCAAATCTGAATCCTGATGTTCGTGTCATCACCATATTTTAAACTTCAAACAGTCATTTGACTTGGACCTAGTGAGTTCGACTGGTGTTGGCTATGGCCGCATCATCAGGTAGCTTCTCATTTTGGCGCTTCACTGGTGTCAATGCTGAAGCTCCTTCCAAGAATATGCTGAAGAAGGTTCCTGCGCATGCATTGGTTGCTAGTTCAAGAGGGACATTAAAAACACAAGAGCCATTTGCAGTGAAGAACTTTCCGGCTTTCAGTTTTGCAGTCGCGTTTTGTGTCCGGCTGGCCTTGAATTGGCCTGCGAGGATGTGACCTGTACACAAAATTAACTTCTCAAGCATTGATCCCACTCCTCTGGTGACCCATTTGATAATTCCACTAGGCAGCCAATCAACGCAGGGCGCGTCCAAGCAACAGCTCAGGTACCTGTCGATTTTCAGGTCTTTGCGCATTACTCTGGCCACGCATCCTACACCAAAGGTCTTCTCCTAGTGGACCGTTCCGGCGGCAGCGCAGAGCCTGCGATTGCTGCAGAGCTGACATCAGAGGATTGCAGGTCAGGTTCCGCCTGTGCGTGTCCCACCTTCAAAAGGTAAGCGAGTTTTTGGCTTTTGAGCCCTTCAACTGTATACGTGCAAAAAAAGTGTGTCTACATGTGCATGACAAGTATACACACATACTGTAGCTATCTTGACCGCAAGTCGACTTGAAATCCTCGTATATCAATCAACTTCAAATTGACCGGAGCATGATCAGTCACAGTGTTGTATGTTGTAGCCCATTGTCATGACAACCGACATTACCCAAGCACGGCGAGCTGGCTGGACCGATAAAGATAATCTAAGTACTTCAATATGTCAGACTCCCCTGAGGAAACCTCGTTGAGTGACCAGCAAGGGGCTTGATACTAGAGGGAAAGGATTGATTAACTGATGAACATGATTTTGATGCTTGCTAGAGATGAGTTTGTCAAGTCATGACATTGAAGTCAAGCCCCTGCTAGTCTCATGTAGGGTCATGTTCCGACTGCCAATCAAGCAACCAAGTCAGCAAGCACGAAAGGAAGCAGACAACCAAACAGCCGCCATGCAACCAAGCACCGAAGCAGTTGATGAAGTCAACAATGAGCGAATCAATCCTTCAACCTCATCACATTTAGTTGTAGCTCAAAGATTGAATGAAGCAATCAAATAATCAAGCAACCAATCACTCAGGGAGTCCGCAATCAATGCAGTCATTCAATGTTTCAAATAGAGTGACTGGATTCCATCCAGCCATCAATCCATGATCTGACACAACTATTGACCTTGACATTATAAACAAAAAGTTGACCGTTTTTGTTGAGCGATCGTACTAATGGGTCAACCTGATTGGCTCAGACCAGGTGGCGAACCAAGCAGAGATCTGACGGCTGGCGCATGGTTGACGAGCTCACAAAGCCTGAGCTGTTGACAGGTGCCAAGGGCCGATGTCAGGCTTATGTCAAGGGGTCCTTGCTGGGGTAGTGACAGGTCAAGATCATGGTACTACTAGGTACAAAGCAAGGGGTTCATGATGAATTCTTGCTAGCTTTTCATGGTGAATTGGTTGATATTGGTGAATGGCTGGTTTTATGGCTGACGGTGAATCTATTCGCAAATCAGCAAATCAGTGGTTCTTCAATGGTTGATGACGGAGCTTTTCAGGCTGCGGTTGAGAAAGGTCATTGGCGATTTTGGATGCTTGAGAATCACCTAAAACCAGCTACTGTATAGCTTTAGAGGTGGTTAATAGCGCTTTATCATGGAGCTTTGTAAGACCAAAATTGTCGAATGACCCGCTGGCTTCAGGATATAGACTAATAATGATATCTTAACTTATCAACTCATATCTCTGGCTTCATATGGATATAGACTAATCGTTTAGGCTCAAGACTTCTGTTTTATGAACCTTCGACCGACCACGGGGTATGAACCAAATGGTTGACATGAAGAAGAGAGCCACTGAGAAGTGCTGTCATGAGAGAGAGAGAGAGCAGACATTGAGAAGAGCCTGCGTGAAGTATATATTATCATCTTTATAGGAGCTGACACTGCGCAGAATTCAGGGAGCTGACATTGAGGAGGTGGAAGCCGGGGCAGAATCTAAGAGCACTTGCTCTTCTTGAATCAAAGTCACCATCACCAACCTCTCAGAAACTTCCGCCCCCCGGTTTGCCCCAGCACTACATGTATGGCCAACGAGACTTTGTCAACCATAGAACCAACCCATGCTTTTGTACGACAGCAAACCGAACCCACACTGCTGGGGTAAAAAGAAGCAACAATGTGGAAGAAGACACGAAACTTTGGCGGTAGATCACAAATCACAAAAAGGGCCTAGATCATACACTAGACGGGGTGGGTTAGCATCCCTACCAAGACGACCTCTCTTTTCTGGATGTTTACCACTACATTTTTTCCAGGCAGATTAGATGCATGAACAGCAAGGTAATGAAGCAATGCTGGAAATGGAAAGTAAATGCACTAGTGCAAAAAAAGGACGGTTGTGGGGAGAAAAGGTATTACCAGAAAGTAAGGTTTACTCATTTTGTGCCTTGGAACTTGTCATCTCATGGGCATGATGTAAGTTTGTTCCGTACAAAACATGTGCATAGAAACGTGTACGCATGTTTATATGTACAAAACATATGAAAAACATAAGATGTTATCCATGTATATGTTTGTGTGAATGTATATCACCTACAGAGTGCTCAGACTTGCAAAAAAGAATCAGGAACACACACACACACACACATCTACCACTGGTTATTTTCGGTGATGAAATCCATGATTTAGGGTTTCCAATCATTTTTCGACACCTGCCGCCCACAGGCGAAGCTTCAGAGGTGACAGATCGTGATAGATGTAGTATTTTATTTACCAACAGATTTTCAGGAAAGGTCACCTGAGTGACCTGCTATTTAAGTTTGAGTGGTGATTTATATAGTGGTGAAATGTGGTTGATTAATAGTGGTTCGTGGTTGATGAATGGGTCGATCTCATCTCCAACAGCTCCCAGCCAGCGGAGCTAAACCAGGCGCTGAAGAGATGGTGGCTTTCAAGATCGCCAGATCCGAGCACCAGAAGATGCACGTGGAGCTGTTGATGAAGACTCCACAAGGTGCCAAAAAGTGCCGCCCTTCCAGTTGCAGTTCCTGTGGTTAGGGAACTGCCTTGAAGGAAACGCTTCACAAGCTGCTCAAATTCTTGTTTTGAGAAGTTGCTATGAAACCATGGATACAAAATGGAAATCTGGATATGAACAAATCTAGGAGACATGCGGAGCTGCGGCCTGCTCAGGCTTCAAAAAGGTTGGAGTTCTTTATGCGGTTTGCAAACAACATGATCACATCGACATGAAGATGACCATGTTCTCAAAGGAAGACGTCCGCATGGTCCAGGGTCAGCTTGGAGGGCACGAGAAGGCCTCGAAGGTCTCGCCTATAAAGCATCAAGATGGTGTGGGTCTGCTGGCAGATCAAACATTGAGGATGGACCAGGAGTTTTTGATGAACAAAGACTGGACCGAGTTAGGAGGCAGCGGACGTGCATCTAGGTACTTGAAGGACAGGCGCGACCTGTGTTGTTTTTCTTGTCTTCATGTCTTCAGATAGGCTCATTCTGTTTCAATGATTCAAAGATTGGGGCCCATCGATGCCAAAGAAAGCTGACACTTTCCATTGCTTGTCCCAGGAAATGGATCAAGAAGGCCCAGCTGTCTTGAAAAGCTGCACGGAGGAAGAGAAGGTCCAAGCCCACGGGATTTGCTCCAAATATCTGGGTACCGGGCCATCATTGCAGGATAGGGAGGCACAGGAAAGGGCACAGCGTCATTTCAGGAACGCTTTGGCGGACTGCGTCTTTGATGTTTGCGCAGGGGGAGGGGAAAGCGCTGCTGAATTGGCAGCAGACATTTTGAATGCTTTTTGATCTGAATGTGCGATCTCATGCAACATATTTAGTTCATATCCGCGTTGATTCTCAGTAGATCGAGAATACTGTAACGCGATTTGAGGGTAAACGGCGGTTCCAAAACAAGGATTGCTGAAAGCGGTGCGTCAATGGTTGACAAGGGACTCGTCCGAAATGCGGTAATGTGATACACCAAATGAGCAGAGCACAGGTGAGCCTGTGTACAGTCATCACCAATAGGGTGCTTGATACCTTCGGCATCGGGGCTGCCCTGAATTCGAAGGAATACCAATTGCTCAACTTTTATCATCATCAGATTTTCTGAGGGTGCTTTCTAAGATTGAACCACGATATTTTCTAGTCCCCCGATGGACTAGCGGATCAGGCCGAGGGAATGCTTCGATGGTTGTTGCTTCAGATTTGCGGACGTGCTCGAAGATTTCTGTATCATGTTTCTCTGGGACGAATGATGGCTCAAAGCTTACAGTTTTCAACTGCAAGTTTTAAAGGAAGATATACTTTCGTGTAGAACTTGAAATAGATTTTGGAATTGCTGTGCTAGCAATCACGACTGCTGTGCTGCCGTTCCTTCTCCCTGGCACCATAATCTCGGCGTCCAGTGCGTTACCGCATGTGCCGAAGATGATCAGCAGACCATGCTCCAGATGCCTCCATTGCACCATGAAAAATGGGGGATGTATCAACAGCTGGATCTCCGATGATCGTTGACGAACGGACCCATCAATATCTTTGAATACTTGTGAACAATACTATTCTTTGATAATTGGATGCGTGAGTTTGAACCCATCTACAATGAGTTTTGAACCTAGACCTCGTGAGTAATGCACCCAAGTCCATCCAATTCCTATTGTTTGAATTGGTAAATACTGTGTACTTGGATGTGTACTCCCACTTAGCGAGTGGTCACTAGCCATGGTTTCTAGGGGTTATAAGCTACCTTATAGGGCTTATAACCATGGTGAACTAACCCCAGCTGCACATTCAAGTACTCAATACTCACGGCCCTTGGAGCCGGCAAATCCAGTTCCACTTCCGCCAGCGCGATGTCATGGTTTCCGCAATGGCAGGCAGACACAGCGGTTGACGCAGCGGTTTGGGGCATGGCCATTGGTTTTGTACACTATGTTGCCATGGTGAAACGCACCGCAACTCCAAATGAAATTGTGGAATTGGAAGTAAACAAAAACCTTTGGTATCTGCGATCTTGGACTTTTGTAGTTTTGTAATGATATCGAAGATGCATTCTTTCAACCGGCTTTTGGTTCAAGAAATCAATCATCCCTGGAAGAAGTCACTTGCCACCAAAATCACCATGTTGTCATTGGCGCGGCAGTGCTTAGATGTGCTTGATGGGAGAACCGACGCCTGGGTTCCTTTCCGGACGCTGTTGCCATGGATTTCTTTGGAAGAGCTGGGCTCAGCAGCTCAGTGGTGGCAATTCATGGTACCAAATAGCTGTAGAATGATGAATAGTGGTTGACCATGTTCAATGATGGCTCATAACGGTGGATGATTGCTCAACATGGCAAACAGAGGTTCTCCTTTAGATTGTTCATTAGGAGTTCTGATGGTTTAGCCATTGATCAGAAAGTGGTTGATTGATTGTTCAAGGAGACCTGATGTTCTTCCTTCAATAGAATTTCGACAGCCATCAATGCATCAACGTCAGCTGGCCTGGACGGAGAATTGCCTGCTTCATTCACTGGAAATCTCGCCAAGCTGATTGTCGATGTTAAAGCAGATACTCTTGTGCTTAGTGATGGTGAATGGCGCTTGACCACTGTTTTTGTTGGGATGTTCCACAGATTCATGATGAACCAGCAACGTTTTCCAGCTTTTCCAGGTACTATCCAAAGGTTCATGATGAATTTCATGTTTTTTTCCATGGAGTTTCAAGTTGCTGGTGAACCGTGGCCAGGCGATACGGACACCGTCTTCCTATGCCTGGAGGCGAGGATGGCCTCATGAATACTGTATCTGATTTTACCTGTGGTTTCATGTTTTTTCTAGGGGTTGTAATTAGTTATAAGCAGTATGAGTGGTTGATAACAGGGGATCATAGGTTAAACAACTACTAGTTGGTGGGTTTGTAACCCACTCTGTACCCATCCAAGTTCACAGCCACTATTTATAGCCAAATACCAGTAGATCCTCATTGTAATGGCTGCTAGTTCAATCATTTACAATCATGCTTAGTACTGCTGTAAGAGATAGTCATAGTTAAGAATGGTCAAATGATGATGGTGAAGCTTGCCTAGTACTCAACATGAACCTTTCGCACTTGTTTCCAAGCTGAAGCCTAGACATGTGTGAGGTCAGTTTGACGTACCCCATACACGAAAAAACGCACTATAAAAAACAACTACTAAAAATACGAACAACTAAACTAGCAGTAAGATTGGAAAATTCCAGCATAAGCATCAATTGGCCTGGGACATGCGATTCCAAACCCAAAATGAGTTGCTTGCAGAACATAATCAGTTCAATTGGGATATTACTTTGAGGTTCCGAATGGGGCGGCCTTGGAGAGTCCTATGTTTGACCAGCACACCCCGTTGCCTGGGTTTGCATCCCAAGTACTCAAGTCACTGGTGACCATGGCGAACAGGGGATCCATCTAGCCACATACAAGCAAGCCAAATCATTATAACCCTACTGAAGGTGGTCATGATTAGCTCAAAACCGTGCTTCAACCATTTATGTGTTATGAATGATTGACTACTGCAATTCAATTTAGCCATTGGTCTAGTCATTGGTACAATCATTGCTGAGCTTCACCAACTTTTTGTATCACGGATTTATTCAATGTGAGTTCAATCATCGGTTGAATAGACTAGATATGGTGGTTCCTTAAAATGGGGCTATCCCAAATCATCCCATCTTCATCTATATTCCATCATTTAGAGCAATAGACCAACCATTCTGGGGGTTTCCCTATGGCTTGAGAAACCACCATAGCTCTTTGACCATTCTTGTTGGTGATTATCCCTTGTTTCATCCCTATTGTTAACCATTATAATCCCTTATGAAGGAACGAACAACCATAGTTGACCCTAGAAAATCCCATGGTTTTCCCTATTGTTAACCATCATAATCCGCTAGAAAGTCCCTATGTTAACCTTATAATCCCAACCATAATTAACCACCTATAAAACCATATTATCCCCTATAAACCATTAGTATCCCTATTAATAACCATTATCCCCTATAAAAACCACTAATAAGCATTAAATTTCCCTATAATCCCATGGTTTTCCTTATTGTTACCCATCAAAATTCCCAATAAAACCACCGATTTCTAAGCGATTCGAACCCCCCATCGAATCACAAGGGTGATTCGTTGGCCCAGGCTAGCGACCTCCTCTTGGAGCCCATGTCACTCAGCTGTGATGTGGCGAGCTGGGTCAAGGCTTTAACCAGCAACAACTCCAAGCATCTTATAGGGAAAACGTGCTGGTTAATGATGGGGAACCAGAGGGACTAGCCGGGTGAACTGACCCACACCCATGGAAATTGCTTAAGATTGGCGGAATGAGGGGCAATCTGGTCATGATAACCTACACTGCAAATATATGATTAGTGGTTGATGGTTGTGGTAGTGGGTCATAGTAAACATTTGGGGAGAGACTTTGGGAAAATGCAAAGGGAACAATTAATTTGGATGTTTTGTTGAAGCAGGAGTTGGATACCCTCGAAAATTGAGATGATGAGATTTTATGTCAAAAACGACTTGTATGATTTGAACCATGGCCAAAACTGGTTGGGAAACAGAGACTAGCCATAACAAACAACATACCGGTTTGAAGCGTTCAACCCAAACATCTATAACAATGTTTAACAATCGGCAATCATGCTCGCATTTTTTCTTTTGGGAGGTCCTTTGCGGAGACCAGGGCCGTTCAGTCGATGCTGAAGTCGGTGTAATAATGGGCTACGACAGGGGAATGGTCACTAACTCATCACTTGCAACACAAAATCAATATGAAAATCGTGAATAGAGGCGAGAAGTAGGAACGAAGAGCTCGTGGAGGAACAGATACATTAGGAATGAATATTCACCAGTCTGGATATTTGACCAACAATGAGATGACATTTCAGCAAAAAGCAGAACATTAGAGCTAGAGACAAGAAGAAAGGGTCTCTGCTCCAGAACGGGGTTGTTTGCTACCGTGAGCACCCAAGCGCTATTGGCTTTGCTGGCAGTGAGAGGCGCTTTTGTCAAAGACACTTGCAGATGGGTTGGGCACAGTTGGGTAATAGTGGTTAATCATTTATTAGTTAAAAGCTATTATTAATCATTATTATGCATGAATACTGTACCCTTTGCCAGGGCTACTGGAGCTGTTTTTGTTTCGCTTGGTTCAAAATCAATGACTTGAAGCCAAAGCAGCCATTCGAAGTATTCGAACAGCTCCACTCCAGACCGAATGGTTG
>VSDK01023411.1:40032-52868 GCA_009767595.1 Symbiodinium kawagutii
GCCGCGGGGCCCGCGAAACCGGCTGCGGCGGCAGCGGGCGCAGCGGGCGCGGGAAGCCGCGGCGCGGCTCAGCGACGGCGCCGAGAACCGCAGCGACGGCGCCGCGGAGCTGCGGATCTTTTGGGACTTGGACAACAAGCGACCCAAAAACCTGGATCTGGCCATGGCACACCTGCCGATGCTTGGTCTGTTGAAGGGTGCGGATGTTGGAAGATGGGATGACTGGATGAGTGGAAGTGAGGAAGTGATCGTTTTAGGGGGGAAACCATATGAAACTGTTGGGAGGAAGTGGGTTGGTTCGGGAGGTTTGAAGGGATTAGAAGATTTGCTGTTGAGAATGATATCGGTCAGTCCGTTTGAATGATAAAGTGCCTTTCCAAAAGGTTTGCTTTGCTGGTAGGGCTGTGTACCTGGAGTGGTTTATTAGGAGGTATTTGCCCTCGTGCTGGCAGTGATGAGGTTCGCTCGACACATTGAGACATACTGCTATTTCCGAAAGTACACTGGTGAAATAGATACGGCCTTTTTCGCAATAGGCATGCGGCTCCAGTTGCATCTACTCATTTCAGACATGCTGATCTCTGACTCTCTATACATCTACATATGTATATCAGTATATCACGCATTTGTTCGTGCATCCATGCATCAATCCACCCCTGTACACATACATAGGCTCATATAATTCCGGGTTTGTGCTGTCACTTTTCCGGCTGCACGGGGGCGTTCCGAGCCCCTACTGTTTGTTTCAGGAGTTTCTTTCCAGAGCATCGCATCCAAAGTGTGCGACTCTATGCCAGTTGCTCGGATGCAGTCGTTGCAACTCATCCAATTTGGGGTTGTCTATGAATGATAGGTATCCAACGCGTTGAAATGACCATTCTTTGGTTGTGGGAAGCCATGAATTATGTAGATGCATCCTTGGTCGACATATTCCCATTTGGCAGACTGCTGGTGACCGCACCAGAGGGCTGATAAGGTTGTTGTATTGCAGTGTTGGACGAGCTGCCAATGGTTGATGATTAACGAATGGTTGCTTGATGGTAAATTGCTGGTGAACTACTGGTTGATAGTGGTGAATCCCCAAATCACACGATTCTCAGTGGGTTGGTTGGAAAAATCAACAGGAAACCCTGGTTTCAACCATCATTTACTAGGATTTCCATGGATTTCCTGCAGATTTTGCCATTACACAAGCCCATTGGTTGCCTTGGCCGGTCCAGGTTGGGCCACCCTGCGGCACCCTGATTGCCGCCCTCTGGCGTCCTCGTTGCTGCAAGAAGATCTCGACCAGTTCCTGGAGGAGCCGGAGATGTCAAGGGCGCATATGCATGTTTTGTACATAATATTGCTAATATGTATAAACATTATATGTAGATATGTAATATGTCCATATAAGCATATACATATATCTAAGCAAATAAGTAGATAAATAAATCAATGAATAAGTAAATAGATATATATATATATATATACATGTATATATGTCTATATATCATTATATATAAAAAACAGCTGCAAATGAGTAGATTTTCATTTATAGGCACACAGACAGACTTATCTCTGACCGGGCAACTCTGGGGATTCCGCGCCGAACAGAGACTCTGAGGCAGCCCCTGAGATCCCCCATTGTTGTGGTTGCGCTTGTTGGTCGACCCATGACTTTGATACAACCAACTGCTGAAACTAGGCTTAAACTACCACAATATTTGTCATTGTACTGCACATGATCTCTAAGTTTCAGCCATGAGCAACTATTCTTAGCCATTCTGGACGCTCACAAAACATCATAAACCCCGAAAAAGCCTTTCAATGAACAACATCGATCATCATATATTTCCTGCTTTTGTTGGTTATAGTTATCACCTCCAGTTGACCGAGTAACAATTAGTGACCACTACTAGCCATGAATGAACTATCAATTAACCATTGGCTAACCGTTAGTTCTCAATCATCAATTCGTCATTCACTATCAACTAGCTTTTCATATCATTAACCACGGATTAGCAGCTAATTATGATGATATCATTAATCAGTGGTTAATTCATATCATTCATGATATTCTCAGTGGTCAATGGTTAACCCTCAACTATCAGCGCACCAGGACTTCCCTGAGAACTTTCCTCATGGCGCCTTGTACCCCCTGAGTTGTGGCACGGAACGCGCGGTGTTCCACGGGCGCGCCGATGCGCTGCTGGTGGCACCGGCGCGGCCGCAGGCAGCGGATTTCTGGTGCCTGGGCTGCCTGAAGTGGTGGTGGTTGGTGGGTGGGTTGCATGGGTTGAACGGTTGGTTGGATGGTTGGTGGGTTAATGGTTGGTTAATAAGCCTTAATAAGCAACAACAATAAGCATATACCAACTACAACTGGATGGTTGGTTGGATGGATGGTCACTGGGCCACTAATCAGAACCAGCTTACCCACTGGTCCCTTTTCATGAGGAGATACCACAACGGGTTGCTTGGTTCCACCATTCCATGGTTGGTGGTTCAAAGGGTGGTAAGTGGTCCATTCGAATGCCTGGGTATGCAGCAAAGCAGGATGAATGCGGCTTGGTCTATGTTGAATTTGTTGGCGATGAATGGATTGAGGGCTCCAGCCATGATGAAATGGTTAGCTAGTCATTAATCCCTATGATCACCTTGTATCACCAGCTGGATATACCATCAATTGTAATTGACCATCATGAATGAACAATCATTTGGCCATCAACTCACGACATTCTCATGGTGATTCACCTCAGCTGGTGGTTTGCCAAAAGAGGGGCACCCCCAAATCATCAATTTTTAATCATTTATAGTAATAGACCAGCCATAACTTTGGGGTTCCCTATTCAGAGAAACCACTATTTGGTTACTCGCCCGTAAACAAAGCTAGTTGCTTGGAAAATCCGCCATGTACTCAACTGGTTAACTGAAAAAGGCGATGACTTCCAGGTAACCCATGGCTGGACTGGGACTCATGGCGGCCGCCGAGGTTGGTCAAAGATGTGGCGGAACTGGTAGCGCCAGGTCCCAAGGCACCGTGCTTTGGATCCAACGTTGGAATGGGGTAGTCATGGTTGAGGAATGGTCAACAATTTGTCATGTTTAGTACCTGATGTTTAGTAAGTGTAATGCTTAGAAATGATGGTTATTGACCAATGGTTAGTAACTAATGGTTGGAAATGCGTAGTAGTAGTTAAGGAATGGTTATTGACCTCAATGGTTACCTAATCCTCCGATTTAGTGACCAATGGTTGACCAGGATAGTAATTGGGTAGTGGGTAGCCATGGGATAATTAACCATTGGATAGTGGTTACTAGGGCAGTCACTGAGCAATGGTTAACGATTGTTACTAGTAAGGGTAGTATTATGGATAGTCCTACTAGCTAATAGAGCCAGGGTAGCAATGGTGTTGTCAGTAACTAATGGTTCCGAGTGGTTAACTAGTGGTTAGAATCCTTCGTTGATTATAGTGGCCATAACCGTAGCCAACTGATGGTCGTTTCTAGTTTTAAACATCCAATGCGATCAGCAGGAAATCAACTAACAAAGTAGCCAACTAATAGTTAACATTTGTAATCAGCTTGTGGTTGGTCCTTGTTTGCAAGTGGTTATAGCGAGTTGTAACCCACTCATGACTAGTACTGGTTGACGAATGGAAGATTGCTACTTGAATGACGGTTGTACTCAACAATGATACTTGGCAAATGGGATGAGCCATGGAGAGCTGCTAGTAACCCTGGATGGGACCTCACCAGCTCGCAGCTGCTGGTGGATTATTGACTGCTGAGTTGGATCTCCCACGTTGATCTGGTGCAGGAATCCCTGCTGCAGAGTAGATAGTCTGTACATGTAAGCCGCTTCCCCAAGAGGCTTCCAACCGTGGAAGGGATGACAAGCAGCTGACGGGACTCGGCTGGTTAGTGGACAATTGATGAGTTTTTCATATGCTGGTTTCTCAAAATAGGACACCCCCAAATCATCCGATATAATTAGAACACTTCCCCTCCCCTATTTGTTCCATATTCCTGTATGTGTGTTGGCATCTGTTGTCAGCCCCCATTATCATCACCGTTGGCCATTGTTTGCCAGTTTTTTCAATCAAGCAGAAATGTTTACATCCAATTTGACACCCTATCTCAATGGTCCATTAGCATGCATCATCAACCGTTACTAGCCATCATGATCTATTTTTGATCATCAATGATAATCATGAACTATCACAATCAGCCATCATTAAGTCGTAGATCACTACCATGGTCAGAAAACCGGGATTTAGGGTGATGATGATGATGGTGATGATGATGATGATGATGATGATGATCATGATAGTGATGAGGCGGAGGAGGAGGATGATAAAGAGGAGGATAATGATGAAGATGAGGACGATGATGGTAATTACGATGCGTGAACAGGACACTCTTTGTTCAATGGGCGTATTATCTTGGTCATTGGTCTATGCCCATGAGGGCTCAAGACTAATATGTGGTAAATTGCTACGGGAATCCAAACTACCTCCTCTAAACTACCACAGAACTTCTGAACCCATTTATGCTCATCATCTATGACTGTTTCTGGATTCTTCTGTAGTTGTTTTTCTATTGTTGTTGCATTTGCTGCTGCCTAGGATATTTCGCCCCCAAAAAGGTCATCAGTACCTGCGATCAGTTTCATCTTAAAATGTTTCAACCTTCACTGGGTTGGTTGATGCGAGAATCTACGTTGGAAACCCTGGTTGTAATCACCAATTCACAACTATGAACAACATGATTCCAAGCATAATCTGCAGGAAACCCTTGTTGTACTTTCCTGTAGACTTTCCAAGAAAAAACATTTCTGGGTAGTTACAAGTACTTGTAACTGTCACCATAGTCCACCTCTGTAGTGGGTAGCTTTCGCCAGGGCCGAGAACCTGGAAGCATTTGCATCATTTCCGACGATTCCGACTTTAGGTGGGGCGACCGCGGTGCTGAGTGAGCGTGGGATGGGAAGAATCTGTTACAGTAAATCGTCATAGGTTAGTACAGCAAGTGTGCCGCGATGCCCCCAGTAGATTGGTGGTCTACCTGTGGTATTGTTCTGTGGCACTAAGCTGGGTAGTTGCTTGCGCAGGGGACATGTTCACCAGCAAGCGCGAGCACGCCCCCAGTATCAATCGCTGACCAATGGGCGCGCCGTGCTGTTGGCCCAGGCAAGTAATCCTGGATATCCACCAAAGTGGCTGGCAGTGCTGTGTGCTGTGCCAGTCTGGCAGCTGGACCTTGCGAAAACGCGCGGATCTTTGGTCACTTGGTGGCAGTGATGGTGGTCAATGATGGCTGTGATGTTTTTTTTAGGGCAAGACTGATAGTAAATGATAGAGGTCAACGATTGTCAACAAGGGTGAGCAATCCTTAATCTAATATTTTTTCATGTTGGGGGATGTGAGGAATCTATCAGCAAAATGGTTGTTTCTCAAAATAGGGGACTCCCCAAATGATCCTTTGTATTACATGACCACTAAAGGTAATAGACAATCCATACTGGGGGACCCATATGGCTTGAGAAACCACCAAATCAGCAAACAAGAAGCAAGTGATGGACGGTCATTGGTTTATCGCCAACGATTGTGTTTCAATGGCTTGGAATTAATTCAACGCGGCTGGAACCATGCGGCTGGATGTGCATCCCCAGTTGCTGGAAACGAATCATGGCTATAGGGGTTGATCCAACCACCGTTGTAAGGTGCCGAGTTGTGTCTCTGGTTGGTGGTTGATCCAAGCGCAGTGATCGAATATGGCTAAAGAAATGGTCAGGAATGCTCAACAAAAACTCCTCCCACTTGGAAGGTCAGTTTTGATCATGCCTGGTTATCCCAGTCGCTGGTGAATGACCCTGGTTTGGTCGATTTTTTTCAGATCCTGTGTTGAGGGACAACTGAGGACAGTGGCAATGTGCTATAACCAGCAACTAGTATACACGAAAATCAAGTGGTTATAGCACATTTTGGTCTATATCAGAAAAGATCAATAATCAGTATACCATTCTGATTTTTCACAACAATCAGGACCAATATTTCTGAGTAAAGTTACCAGCAAAAGCAGATGAGGTACTAGCAAAAGCAGATCAAGTGGTTATTCGTTGATGGGTGTTTTCCACTACACCAATTGGTACAAAAACCACACATTGCCACTTGGTGCGTGGCACACAGCCACCATGGCTGTTCCCGTTGTTGTTGTTGTTGTTGTTGTTGTTGTTGTTGTTGTTGTTGTTGTTGTTGTTGTCGTTGTCGTGGTCGTATGCAGGTACGGTACCATTATTCTCGCGAACCTTCTGCTGCCAGAACTGTTCAAAGGTTGTAGGTGTATGGGACAGTTGGATTCGCTGCCCTTTCGCATGTTTTCTTCCTACCCCTCGGACAGATTGGTATCATGGTTCACTTGATATCCCATTGTGCAATCCTCGAACTGTGATTTGCTGTATGTTGGTTTTGTTGTTATTATTGTTGTTATTGCTATTGCACTATTGTTGTTGACCGTTCCAGTTGAGGCATACCTATCATTCATTTTGTTCCATTCTCATACTGTTGAGAACTGGGTCCAACAGCTGCGGTTCGACAGATGCTATTTTGCATCAAATCCCTTGTTATGCCCAGAGTAAATAAATTTCACCAAAATAAGTGTATATACGTGTGTTGCAGCCGTTGTTGATGATGAGACCAGATTTACCTTTTTACTTGTTGCAACATCCCTGTCACTAACTAAAAACATCCAAAACTCCATCGGTCCATAATTGTGAATTTTAATTTCACCTGCATATAGCCAATGCTGGCATCCCTGTCATTAGTTTCGATGCCATATTTTTGAATGTGACCATTGTTGTGCTTCCATGGTTGTATAGTGTCCAGCTCAACAGTGTATGGCAGAGCATGACGATTTCCCCAGGAAATCATCGTCGTTGCTCGATGATCATCCCACATGTGCAAGCGTGCAACCGGCGCATGGTAGTTGCGCAAAGGCGCGAAGCAGGTCATAAGTTTGTGAATAGTAAGATATGCATTTCCTGTACGAAAAAGGTATCCTTGCTATTGTGGTTTCGTAATTTCTATGATTAATGAAGCATTCTTCGATTCTTGTTGGAATCATTGGATGGTTTTGAAGATGATCCACCGTGAATCTCACGAAACAGCTGATTGTTCAACATTTAACCATTCCTAGCAGTTATACTCCCCACATGGCCTTCACAATCAATTAATTGTCAATTAATCATCGATTAATCTTCGATTGACCGCAATTGACAACAATCATCATTTTACCATTATATTCACCATAAGCCATTGCATCAACCATACCAGAATAATCAAACATAATCATCAACTGCAATCACCTAACCATTCACCAACCTGATCCCACCTTTCATCACCCTTAACCCATTGCTGGTTCCCCACAAGCATTATTAGTCAGATTAAACACCATCCACTATACAATCAACACTGTACTATTATACTCCCCGTCAGCTGGTTAATCACCAAGAAAAAACACTACACAACCTCCCCAACAACCATTGGTTTGCCATTCTTCCATCGGTTTCCAGGTTCGATTGGCAGCACTTCCTTGCCACGGCGCCGCCCGTTCCACCGAGCGCTCCCTCGTGGCGCACCGCAGCGCCAGCGGCGCTGCCGCGGGCGGATCTGAGGGTCGTGGCGCGGGCGCACCGAGACATGCGTGGCTTGGTGGCGGGGGTGGGTGGTTGATGACGTTGAGAATTCATGTCGCTCAACTATGCTCAAAATATGGTTTTAGTGATGGTTAAGTAAGGTTGTCCATCTTGGATGTGGGTCAACTAATTACGGTGATTTCACGCTTAAATGATGGTTTTTCATGATGAATCACAATGGTGTCAATATAATTGGTTCCGAAGTGATGCTTGACATGTTTTATAATTGTCAAATGATGGTGAATAATTGTCAATAGTATTAGATGAATTATATGTGTATATATAGGATATATGTGTATATTTTGATTAATAATCATGGTGAATAATGGTTGAGTCATGTCAATAAGGGTTCAACTATGGTTATTGAATCATGGTTCATAGAGGTTCACTAGGTGGGTTCGTAATGATGTTTGATGATAGATGTGGTCAGTGGCTGATGTTGAATTCTGGTGGTGGGTAATGATGGTTCTGGTGAGTTCCATTGTCTTGACAGGCATGTTTTGGGGGATAGTTCATGGTTCATGATCTTTGCACTCGAGTGCAAAAGAGCGGACCTGAAAATGCATGGACGAGATTCGTTTTTGAGACTGTCCGGGAAGTGTTTTGACAACGCTTTGCAAGATCAAAGCTTTCCTAAAAACCGTGATGTTTTGACAATTCATGTCAATTAAAATCCCGTGCAATGATGGTTGATACTGGTTGATGTGACAATTTTGTATGTTTAACGGTGGTCCATGATAGGCCATACCATTCGTAAATCTATGATACAGCAGTGAGTGGTCAGTGGGGGTCCAGTTTGTGGTCAAATCATGGGTGACTAAGGATAGTTAGTACGAGGATGTACCCAAACATAACAAGCAACAAGAACCAAGATCTATCTATCTACTAAAGTAGTTGGTCAATACAATTCACATCTGTTATGAAGAGACCATTTTTTCGACGTCTCAACTTTTGTCACCGTTGACGTCAGGATCAAAGAGTTGGATTGAACTATCAAAAATATTCGGCCTCACGAATAACATGTACTAATAATCACTGATTGCTGCTGATATCACTGAGTTTATTGATTGATTGTGAATTCAAAAAAAATCAGACAAATCACATCACTTTCATGATTATCACTATGGCTGATGTCACAAGGAATATAGTGCCATCACATATTGATATAAGTTGATAAAAGTAGGAGTTGTAATTGTTTCACTTGCTGATACTTCAAGCAGGTCAGTAGCTTCAACAGGTCGCACCATCACGCTTGACGGTGAGGAGGTGCAGATCTACAAGCATATAGGATTTGTATGAACATACCTATGAACTTAATATATACATATGCAGCAATGTAGTTTTACTTACATTGATTGAATTACATATCATGACTTGATAGTGATTCCATGAGCAGTTTCTCCAAGCAATGATCTTCTCCGCTACTTAGAGGGCGAAAGGTTGGAACAGTACCGCTCCACCGCGGCTTTGATATCTCAGGTTGGTCCAGGGATGTCAGCCGCCAGCGACATAGACACCTCAGAGGGCCAGCCCCTCCACGAGCAGAAGCCCGGTTTAACTTCTGGTCGAACTGCCGCTGTTGTTGGTCGTTGTTTTTTGTGGGTTGTCGGTGGTTGTGATTTTTGTTGGTTCTAACTCTTGTATCATGGAACTGGTGATATTTGTCCATTTGATGTTCCTGGTCAAACTATTTACTTTAAGTGCTTGTTTTTGTTGGTTCTTGGTGGTTGATTCTTTTGGTTGGTCGGTGGTTCTGGTCGTGTTGCTGTGCTGGAGCACTGTTGTGGACGAGTCGTTGATCATCCATTGAATTGATGGTAACAGGTGCATCATGGTAGGTGCTTAGATAGCCATGATTAGGAATAGTCATGGTTGGTAAAGATGAGTTCGGCTATGTTCGGCTATCCATGATTAGGCATAGTCATGGTTGGTAAAGATGAGTTCGACTATGTTCGGCTATCAGTCATTCATACATCAACCATCAGACCATGAAGCAGTAGTTGGCTACAGGTCAGCACCAGTCAGAAAAAATGGACAGTTCGTATCTCCGCGCGCTATTCAGGAGCAGCCAGGGTGGGGGCCCGTAGACCCAAAGCTGACCAGGGTGGGCTCCCAGTCTGCAGGAGTACCGGCACCCCAAGTGAAGCGCTGCGCCGGCAAGCCCAAAGAGGTAGGCTGCGACGTTGGATTCAAAAGGTGCTGGGAATTCATGGCATTGCTGCTGCCTAGGACCTGGTGGTTTCGCATCCGTCCCTTCCAGGGATGATGATGATGATGATGATGATGATGATGATGATGATGATGATGATGATGGAGATGTATCCTTTAATTCTTGATAGTGGGTGATAGTGGGTGATCCCGGACAAATCTCACTTCATCATCAAAAGCCAACCATCAGATGGTGACTGATTTTTTTGGGCTTTCATGTCCCTTGCCAAGGACAGCACAAGCCATTTTTGTTTTGAAAAGTAGTTATCGTTGCTGGCACCCGCTGATAATCTCTTCCCTGTCAACAAATCAGATGGAGCTGTAGTCGTTATGCAAATCCTTGTGGTTGTAGTTATCATATCGTTTGGTTGGCGCTTGACCCGTGCTGACCACCAAGCAGCGACTTTGGTTGTAGGCGGGAAAATGGAATATTTACAAATGGTGAACCAAAGAAAACGGAATATATGGCTGTGGGTCAAAACCCTGTACCCCTGGTTCCCCATCATTAACCGGCTTGTTTTCCCTATAGTTTGTTGGTTATTTTCCCCAATTATTGGTTGATTAATACTGACTCATAGCCATTTACCACTATAGTCTTTGCCATTCTAAGTGGAGCAAGGAGACACCCAAGGTCCAGTGACCTGTGGCCATGGTTGGATGATGCTCCAACCTCCGCCACGGTAGACATTCTGTGCCCCCCCCACAGTTAGGACAGTCGTGGCCGATGATCACCAGGGAGGCAAGAATGGTTCGTAAAGGATAGTCACCTGCGAGTAGTTGGTGAATGTGACCCTGGTGATTGTGACCGCAGGCTAGGTGACAACAAGTTGAAATTATCGTGGACATTTAACCACCGGCCCGGCAAGCACTAGAATGTATGTTCTACCTTCAACCATCATGAACCATTTGGCTGATGTATGTTCTGGGTTACTTGTTTTTGACCATTTCTTTCCCAAATACACAGCTGCTTATATTGATGTAAATTCCTGGGTACATGATCCCATCGTAAATTCCAAACACCACAGCTGCTGTTCCACACAGGCTTCCCATGCTCACCTGCACTGCTGTGCCGAGGTACGGCACGCGACTGGGCTCCATTTTGGACATGTGCGGACACCGAAGTCGCGGCGGGAACCCCTGGTGGTCGATCGCCATGATAGGCAGCAAGTAGTGATGATAACCAGTGGTAGGGGATGATAACCCTCAATGAATGTGAGAAGATCGGGGGTAAAAGCAACAGTACCTGGAAATATATTTAGGGATCATGATTGATGAGATGGTTTCTAGTTAGTCTGATGGCTCTTATTGCTCATGAACGGTTTGGAATGTTCCTTGAGGATCATGGAGCAACTGGCGGGTCGGTGTCGGTGTTGGATTCGACAACAATCACCCAGTGTTGCTGCTTCTTGCAGCTCCAATATTGCTGGTTGTGGCTGTGGTTGTGGTTGTGGTTGTGGTTGTGGTTGTGGTCGTGGTCGTGGTCGTGGTCGTGGTTGTTGTTGTTGTTGTTGTTGTTGTTGTTGTTGTTGTTGTTGTTGTTAACACTTTTTCATCACCAGAGTTGACCATTATTAAGCCTAGCCTTACTAGCCATTAACCACCAACTGGTTTTTGTTTTTGTTGAGCTCAGAACCACCGCGATGGTTTTCTCACAGTTGGCCATGCGGGACTTGAAGGGCTTTGTTAGCGGTGAGTTAGACTTGAGATGTCACGGTAGTTGGGATGCCACGGATTCCCCATTTTCGGGTGAAAGCTAAAGGATTGTGAGGCTTATTTTTGGTTGTTGCAAGTTGTTGCGCTTTTTCTGGTATCAGAAGGTTTTGGGTTCCCTTTTTCAAGCCTTGCCCCCTAGAAATTTCAATCCGATTTAGGCAGAAGAGTTTTGACACTGCTTGATGTTTGAGAGTCCATTGGAGTCCTGGAGTCCTTGTGCCATTTTGAAGCACCAATTTTATGTCCTGCGCCTGCCCTTGAGCTCAAGAAAGGGGCCCTTCCCGGGGCCGAGTTGGCCCGGCCCAGGCGACTACAAAACAGGGGTGCAGATGGCAACCCCCAGCCCCAGAAGAGAAGGCTCCAAAGCTGTTACACTGATGGTTCCATTCGCAGGGAAAGCACCATTGAACTTAGGGAAGACGAGTTCACTCCATGGCTTCTTCTATAAGCGATGAAGAAACAGCTCAGAGCATTTCTTGTTCCTCCTGTGCACAAGGATGCTCACACAAGTCACCACCACCTGCAAGGGCTGCAAGGACGTTGAGCTTCCTTACGACATCTTACGACACTAGGAGATCATGGCACCAGGGGCTTTTTGACATCCGATGCTGATCGATATCTTCAGCACCAAATCCAGCTAAGGGTAGATCAACAAAGCCATCAACCACCTCAGATGTTTCCAGAAGCTGAGCAGATGGCTTGTCGGATATGGTAGATAACTAACTAGCCAACGAACCGACTGACTAACCTCCAACCAACTGGCCAACTAACTAGACCAACTAACCAACTCACCGAGTTGGTTTGTTCTTGTGAACCTCCAGCAGTTCCGCAACACCAAGCTGTCCCTTGCTCCACCAGCCACCCGAGCTGCGCCATGTTTTCCCGGCTGCCGCGGCGGCTCGTGGCGGTGCGGCAGTTTTCGAGTCGGAGCTTGTGGCGCTGGGGAGCGACGGATGCAGAGGTTCCAGAGACTCGGTCGGCAGCGGCGGGTGGTTTTTTGTTGGAGATGAGGTCAAGGTGATGGGAACAACAGCAGTATTTGGTCTTGTTGTTGTTCATCTTCTTCATTTTCAGTTTCTTCTTTTTCTTGTTCTTGTTCTTCTTCTTCATTTTTTTCTTCTTCTTCATCTTCTTCTTCTTCATTTTCTTCTTCTTCTTCTTCTTCTTCTTCTTCTTCTTCTTCTTCTTCTTCTTCTTCTTCTTCTTCTTCTTCTTCTTCTTCTTCTTCTTCTTCTTC
>VSDK01023411.1:55276-76608 GCA_009767595.1 Symbiodinium kawagutii
TCCGATGGCAATCGGCCACCGGTGAACGCGGTGGCGCTAGGCGCGGCCGGGGCCGTTGAGGGTGGGGGGTTAAGGGTGGGTCATGGTGGGGGTGGGGTGGTTGGTTAAGGGTGGTTGGTTAAGGGTAGTTGGTTTAGGGTGGTTGGTAGGTCATTCAGATTGGTAAATGGCAGTTCATGATGGTTAAAGGGTGGCAAATGGTGGTTTAAATCGTGGTTGGATGGCTGATGAACTAGTTGGGTAAGCACTGAAAATGGTGGATGGTAGTTATAACATGCTCGAAAGCAATTCTCTTCTAATTGTGGTTCAGTACAACGGATGATGATTTGGGATAAAAATCAAGCAATAGATTGACAATCCTGGTTGATTCTACCGGGTTGTGAGCCTCCTGGATTTGTGGTTCTGGTGACCCAGGTATTCATCGCTATCACATCTTTGAGCGTTCAATGGAGTTACCCTCGGATGCTCACCGGGCCACGGGAATCACTGGGCTCTCCAAGGTTTCCATGGTTACTTTCCAGCTATTTGGCAACATGTCAATATGAATCAACCAATACTGGAGGATAATGACGAACAATAATAGCGAAAACAATGGTTAATGCTAGGGGAACCAGGGGTACAGGGTGTTTTGACCCATAGCCATTTGAGAGCACTAAGATTAAACCACCAGCTATGTGAGCTACCAACAGTTTTACCGTTTGTCATGCCGGGCACTGCACCCTAGGGTGAATTCAGCACTGATCAGCTGTTGGTACAGGGTGTAGCATGCCCTACCACTACGTGTGACCCAAACTTGGACTGGGGGATTCTCATGATTAAGCGTTATATTTGATATGATATCACCCATAGCGGGTGTACGAGAAATATCTACCAACAAAATATCGTGGCCAAATGTTTTCTTTGCTGTACCATTACAGCGAAACATCGCGGTATACGGTATACCAACGTGCTACAACTACCTGGTATAACCATTTATCATGATTATAACAATATTTCTTGCGTTGATGATTAATTAGCCATTAGCCATACTTAGCCATTACTTCCCCATGTCGCCATTAGTTTATCATGGTACTTTCAGAAAGCCATTGGAATACTAACCGTACGCAGCCCGACTTGCCGCCAATCACCGTACAGGTGGAAATCACTCCGCTGCCATCACGGAAGGGGGCGTGCTGTGGACGTGGGGTGCTTTGGCGCTGACTTCCGGAGTTGCGGAAGTAGTTTCTGGTGAGAAACGGTTCGCAGCAACCACCAAGAATGGATGTTTCATGATGGATTTGAATGGTGCTTTGTCGGGGGTTTATCATGCTTAATGATGCTAGATGTCAATGATGGTTTATGTGGTGCATGGTTGTAATGCTGGTAATTGACGATCACTTGTCATTGTCAATGATACTTGATGGTTGGTTTCTAACGCCTCACGATGGTTGGTGAGCAAATGTGATGTCACAGCGAATGGTGGTGAAGAAACCAGACAACCGACATGACCTCGTCCCTGCTGCAGCTCGGGAATCATTTGATCTTTGGACCGAAAACGTTCACGAAAATGAACTCATCCACCGGGAATGGAGATTCAACAAGTCACATCATTCTGGTCAAGTCAACCAGGCGAGCGAATCATACTGTCATTTTTGATAGGCAAAGCAGTGAGATTTTGTGGGTCTTTCCAGTGCCAACGACCAAAGGGTACAGGGATTGGATTATTGGCAATAGTATGATGATAAGAAGCATCTCTATTTACAACCTTGATGTTATGATTGAGAATTATAGGTCAATGTTTTATTATTACAAATTATGTTTTGAGGGAAATTCAGGCATGGATTAAAATATTTATCTACAAAATCTACTAAACCTGTATCAGGTTCTATATCTTCAATAACACTATTGATAAGATTATTCCATCCTACTCTATGAGTAATAATATGATTATAATTGATATTATCTAATTTCATAATATGAATTATGATTGACAATGCTGTTGTTTTCGAGGTTGGCCAAGAGCCGCACGCTGTTGAATTTTGGTGCCCAAACCATGGCAATCATTCTTTTAACCAGCTGCTTGATTCCATGGCTGTTTGTTTTTCCCTTGTGAAGATCTCCGTCAACCTGCCCAGCCACTCCACCATGTCCACCCATGACAAGACATGAAATCAAATCCGCAGCTGCCAGCCCTACTTTGGCATTGTCGTTTGCTTCATCCTCAACGCATTAACGCATGATGAATTGAATGCTCTTCTGCTGCCTTAAGTCGCGTAACTTTTTGCCAAGGGGGTGCGACAGATATTTCATACGCTATCCATGTATTTCCTGTTGACCTTCTTCTGAATACGCGCTTTTGGCGGTTTTCCTTCTATTTAAAGGATTTGCTTTGCGCCATTCGAAGCTAGCGACCTTCAGCACGAGTTGCTACACGTTTTTGAGCGTAATTCGTTTTGATTCATTTTGCGTGTCACCCTCTTGGTTTTCCATCCTTTTTTGAAGGTAAAAAATTGTTTTGAAAAATAAAGCAAACATAAATGTGAGAAGTAAATCAAAAAAGTATTTTCGAAATAAAGCAAATCCAAAACATATTTTCGAAATAAAGTAAATCAAAATAATGAATACCCCAATATTTTCGAACTAAATCAAACAAATCAATTCAAAATTTTCCAACGAAGGGGGTCTCCCCAGGCTACGGCGGCAGTTTCTGGCACGGCGCGGGCGGCTGCGGCCTGGGCCGTCGCGGCGAGACCTTGAGACCGGAGATGGTGCTGAAACCCTTCGTGACGCAAGGCGCGTTTCGAGGGATTGCGTGCAACGGTCGTAGTTTTTGTTGGGTTTATGATCATTGGAAACAATGGGAAATTTTTGTTGGTAAATGTTTCCATGTGACTGTTTATGATTAACATCGAAAAATTGACCATGATTACCATTTTGGTAGATGTTACACCATATTTTCGAGGGATTGCAAAACTAGAAAAACATGGAAAATATCTAGAACCTATCAATGGTAATTGAAAAACATGGTAACATTTAGCAAACTGGTAATGATGATGGTTTATGATTGGTTCAACTGGTAACATTTACCAAACTTGGTGATGATTGGGAATTTACTCGCGTTTCTAGGGTTACTGATTGCAACTGGTTTTTCATGTTTGTGACCCCCCACTTGGTGATTAGTAACATTTACCAAGTTCGTGTGGCGATGTTTGGGGTGAGTTATGTATTGGCTTTTGGGTTTATGATCATGGAAGGGTGAATTGCTTCCGAAAAGTCGTGGCGACTCAAAAATAATGCGAAAAATGATTGATGCCTTGTGATGATAACTTCATCGGGAAAAATCGTAATTCCACTTGCTGAATGATGGCTGATCCATGAGTTGAGAATCGCTGGTGTGGTTCACGTCGATCATTCGACAGGGATTTCCAACCGTACCAACCACCCAATCAATCCATCGATTAGTCAACTGGAGATGCGCACATCTGCTCAGGCGTCGAAGTGTTGCAGGTCGCATGTGGCTCGGCGATGAAATCGCTGGAGCTGAAGCAGGGCTGCCGCTTATGTTCAGGGAGCGAATCAGCCACGGATGATGCTGAACAGAGTTGCAAAAAGTAAGGTTGAATAGTACCGCAGGGGGGATATAGATAACCAACCACAAGGCTGCTCATAGCTTGAATTGTTATCATTGTCGCCTAGTCGAAGGGTCATTGACTATCATCAACATTCATCAACCAACCGTCAAGATCAACACCATCATCAGCGTCAACATCATCAACATCAACATCAACCTCAACATCAACATTCATCAACATCAACCATCAGCATCATCCTCATTCTCAACCTGAACCCAACCAGCCTCAACCTCCAACCAGACATCATCCAACCACCACCGGCAGCCACCAGGTGGCGACCTTCATACCTTGGTGCTGGACCGGCACGGCCGCGTGCACAGCACGGGCGACGGCATCCATGGGGTGCTGGGCCGCGGAGGGTTGGCCTCGATGGGAGAAGAGTTGGACTTCAGGGAGGTGCCACGATGGGCTCCAGGGGGCCACCAGGGGCACCCTGTGGTGATGGTTATTGCAGTTTTAAAGTAGTGAAAGTTGATCATGGTGATGAAGTTTGGTAGATACATGAATAAATGAATGAACAAACGAACAAACGAACAAACGAACAAACAAACAAACAAACAAACAAACAAACAAACAGATACATAGAAAAAACCTAGATAGACGGGGTGTTCTCAGGGTTTGCAAGCTAGGTACGAGTCGTTGATCCTTTACTCATTGGAACCGGTCATCCCAAGTCATGGCCTGGGCTCCCCGCAGGTGGTGTACTTCCGCAAGACCACGGACTCCATCCTGCCCCGCGGGGGGGAGCCGCAGATCGTGAAGCGGGACGCGGGCAGACACTTCTGCGCCGCCATGACGCTCGCAGCACCGGTGCCATGGGGTGCCATGGGGCGGGAGCCACCGGCCACCTGGTGGTTGGGGTTTACTGCAAGAGGTAGGTGTTGGGGATGAATTTTTTGAAGGTGAACTAGCCATGGTGCGAACGTGTAACTGTTGGGGATTGAAACCACAGAGGAGATGCGCCGCCTGGCTGTACAGATCCCAAGGTTCGATAGCGCAAAGTTTGCCAGGGATACCCCCAGAAACAAAATGCGCCGCACATCAACATCGATGGAGGTGTATAAGCCCATGCAAGGTAGGGCCCCAGTCATAAGTTGTTTCTCCCTTTCAGAATCTAGTTGTGTATACCACAGCAACCTAAGCACTTACAGGAGTTACATGGGAACTAACCAAGTTCTGCGTTCCCAGGTAGTTACAAGGTGGGGCCACCAAACGTGAATCAAGTCGGTGAACAATAACTGGGCTAACCACTAGGCAAATGGTAGATGTATGTAGATATATGGCCATGGGTCAATATTAACCAGCAATAATGGGGGATAATAGCCATTAATAATTGGGAAAACAATGGTGAATGATAGGGAAACCAAGGGTACAGGGTTTTGACCCACAGCCATATCCATACTTAAATGGCGAATCTGAAGCAACTTATAGCGATAACTGGCGGCCCCCACCGTGTAGTTTTTCGTTACGTTGCCCTTCGTTTCCCGAGGTCGTCCCATGGCGAACTCTGGGTCTGGGGCCGGAACGACTACGGCCGCTTTTCACGAACAAGGGACGGTGACCGGTGACCCGTTGTGGAGGAACCGGGTGGATACATGTGGGATTAGCCATGATTAATACATGTTAATGATATGGGATACTAACTATATAGGATTAGTAATGATTAATAATATGGGACAATAAAACTATATAGCATTTATAGGGGATGTACCAGCTATACATGGCTATGGGTCAAGATTTATCAACAAACTAATTGGGGGATAATGAGTAATAGGGAAAACAATGCTACGATCAACTTGGGCGTTTCTCAAGCCATAGGGCCCCCCAGTGGTCATCCAGTTTTATCAACCATTCGTAGTAATAAACCCACCACTTTATTGGGGTCCCCCATTGTAAGAAACGTCCATAGTAGCGGATGATGGTGGATAATGCCGGATGATGGCGGATGTTGGCAGATCATGACGGGGGAATGACGGAGAGTGGTGGACAATGGTGGAGAATGACGGATAGTGGTTGATAATCTGGACAATCGTGAGACACGTGGGGCAAATGGTGCAGGCATATTGTGTAAGTGCACAGATAGAAGCCGCTTGGAGGGTGTAAAAGCCAACAAAGGTGATCAACAATCGTGTTTATTGTACTTGAACAACAAGTCAAGGAACTTTTTTGTGGATTTTGTGGGATAGGGAACCTGGGCACTAAGGTTTGAACCGTGGCCAGTTGGCGGACAAAAGTGTCATAACATCTATCAATATCTGAGCACCCATTACCCTCTGGGGACCAAAGCTGGAAGCAAATCACCTTTTTTTTTCATGGAAAACCATCAAGAAACGGTGGGCATATAACTTTATGCCGTTTTGTGTAGGCAAACCATCCGTTTCTATGGTGGATTTTCGACGCACCCGTTTCCCCGCGCCAAGGCCAGCTGGGTATGGGTTCCTTGGCGCAACAGTTCGCCGAAAAGACCGAGGATTTGCCGACCAACAGAGCGGGTGGGTTTGGTGATCAGGTTCGTGTGTCGGTTTCATCGCGTGCATCGGAAAATAAAATTCTGATAAGTGGATGAACATCTCTGAGGCTCGTTATGTTCGTGATTGTCATGTGGCTATGGGTCAATATTAATCAACCAATATATAATGGGGATAATAACCAACAATAATAAGGCAAAGTAATGGTTAATGATGGGGAACCAGGGGTACGGGGTTTTGACCCACAGCCATGTAAGTTTCACTTCCAGTGATAGTAACCGTCATTACACTAGTGACAGCAAGGAGCTAACACTGTTTTCTCACACTTTTGTGGATAGCAAAGTGGGGCACCACCCTGGCAAGATACCTCAGGATGAGGTTCCGCCACAGGGATGGCCATCAATGGTCAGTACCACCAGTGTTTGTGGTTGGTTAGTGAATATAGTTCTGCACAGTTTGGTAGATATAGTTCTATAGCCGCAAATTTGGGTTTTCAACTACAAGTTTCTCTTCAATCCAAGTGTTGCGGCACGACCATACAACATGCCACATGACTTTTGACTCAAAGGTCTTGGTCGTCGGTTCATTGAGCCATGAAAACTCACCCCACAGGTTGCCCCACAGTTCTATCTATATATATATATATATGATTAAATATATATAGTTAAAGATGATTAATAATTAATGATAATTAATAGTATTGATTTTCATTGACAAAGATGAACCAACTGATCCCATGGCTTTCTGAGGCTTTGAAGTCATGAAGGACCGGGACTTCTGCAACTGGGATTGACCCCCGCGTGCTGCGTGGGTATGGTGCGAAGGACGCCCTTGGTGCGGGGCACGTTTTGCAAGGAAGAAAGTGCTGCAGCACCTTTTTGGGGGCTGAATTTGAGTTGGATTGGAAATTGTATTGAAGGGAATCATTGATATCCATACTTTGAATACAATCACAATTTCCCTTTAGTTGTTTGAATCATAGCTTAGTTGTGACTAACAAACAACTTAAATCGCACAATAAGATATCCTTTTTCACTTCCTGCCACACCATTGCATGTTTCAAAAGAATAGGTAGCAACGAAAACATATACCCACACATGACTAGCATTCATATATCTGTGCATCTTCAACTGGGGAGTACAAGTAGTCACAAACACACACACACACAAGGATGTTCAAACGGACGTGTTTGCGCATGCCGCAGCCAGTTTTTCTTGGGGCAACCAACTCGCTTTCTGCTATACTGTGGCCTAATAGCACATTATACTGGGTGAATCAATTCAGACGCATAGGATCTTTTCAATCTGCTGTCCACGACATATTAGTTTGGGTTTGCTGTGCAAATAGCTCTTTGTACAAATTTGCAAAACAGCTCTGTTGGAATATGGGTGTTAGTTGTGATCAACCACCACTAACTACCATTTTCACCACCACCAACCATTGTTAACCACCATTTTCACCACCATCAACCATTATCGACCACCAGTAATAACCACCATCAACCATTATAAACTGTGATTGTTTACCAGGACGAACCATCATTAAGTATCGAGCATCACAAATAGTGGATTCGGCCATAGTGAGTCCATGCTCTCCATGATTACAATCGTGATAAGCCACATGCACTTGAGTTTTTCAGCTAAGAAAAAGTATATGTATTATCTTGAAACCATCAATCAGCCATAACCAACGATCAATCAACCATAATCAATCATGAACCAACCAAAGCCAACCATTATTAACTATTATCAACCATCTTTAACCAACATTAACCATCATGAATCAGCCATAGCCAACCCTTAATCAACTATCACCAACCATCAAGCAACCATAGATCGACCATCAATCAACCATCAATCAAGCATAACCAACCATCACCAACCATCATTAAGCATGATTAGCCATCATTAGCCATCATTAACCATCATAAACCAACGATAAACAAATCATTGACCATCATTCATCCACCATAACCAACCCTTTATCAACCACAAGCAGCCATCGTTAACCATCATTAACCAACCATGAATCAACCATACTCCTCAACCAACCATCATGAACCATCATTAATGAACCAGCATTAACCATCATCAACCATCATTAATCATCATTAACCATCATTAACCATCATTGACCAACCAACCATCAACCATTCGAAGCCCATCCGCTGAGGTATGAAGTATCCCTTCCTGATGCGCCATCTGCCCATGGAGGGCCACGTCTTCCGGGACTTCGCCTGCGGCGATCGCCACGTCGTGGCCGTGACCACGGCGGGCGCCATCTACGAGTGGGGCGACCGGCGGCGGCCTGGCGGTGGGGTGGGGGTGCGGGGGGTGGGTCACATGTTGATCCCTATAAAATCCGTAAAAAAACGCACTTTTATATGGTTTAACATGGTTAATATGGTTTGAAATGGTTTAATCCCTAAAATTCGTTGAAAAAATCATGGTTTATATGGTGGTAACCCTCATAAAATCTCTACTTGGACGTGCGCCGCCACTTAGTAATAGGTGTTTTCATAAGTGTTATAGGAAGTTAAGAGTTATAATCATTTACAATGTTTTATAGTGGGGAATAATAGGCAACAGCAATGCTAGATATTGAGCACAATGTATATGTTGTATAACAGCAATGTCTACATGTATATGGACGCCTGCCCACGCAGCCTGATAGGCTCTTGTTCCATGCTTCCATTTTCTGCGGCTGGCTTTGTAGTGCCATCCCCTACCACACGACGCCTGAGGAATTTCGAACCCTTGGCCATCACGTTGCCAAGTAGATACGAGGAAGGGCTGAAGGGTGTCTCAAAGGTGGCAGCGGGTCCCTCGGCCATGATGGGACATGGTGAGGTTATGCACATGATCGTTATGGACAGCTACGTATTTGGTGGGATCAAGACAACATATGTGTATTTTTTTGCCCCGATTTGACGGAATACATGATTACGCAGTGTCAACAGCCTCGGTTTTTAGATCACTACAAGCGATTATGCTAGCTTGCTTTACGGATATGGCTATACTAGTACATACTTCACGGGATTTCCTAGTAAAAGCCAGTCTTTGTTGGGTTTTCCAAATTCGGTCTTCGACCCTGCTCAAGTTTCTGATGGTTTCATACAAGCTGGACACAGTTTTAAGTCGGTTGGTATGGGGCTAGATCATGTATCTAATTTTTGTTCAAGCAAATGTTGATATCATACATTGGTATGATTGTTGGCTATGATCCATCGCTTGTAGCCATCAGTTTGATACGTATCCATCAATGATTGTTGCTTGTTCTCCACCATTTATAAGACATCAATGGACCAGACCATGCGCATGCGTTTTCGGACCTGGCAGTGACTCGAGATTGCTAAGGCGAAGGTTATTCTTTCGCGCTGACACTGAGTGGGGAGTTGCATGGCATGGGGGGATGAGGTGGGGATGGTGTGCCATGGTTGGCCCACTTCAGATCAATCTCAAATGGGGGTGTTCCTCAAGCCAGTTTGGGGGTACCCCCAAATCATCCATTACAAATCGTATTTATTAGAAAAACAAACAATTTTGGGGTCCCCTATTCTGAGAAAGCACCATTTTGATGATTAACCACAAGTTAATCCCTACAAAACCATTAAAAACCGTATAAAACCATCGTTGAAGACCACCAGACCCACGGGTGGGGACCCTTCTCGAGAGCCTGGGGAGTAATTCTGATCAACCAACAGCTGAACCGACAGAGTGTCACATGATCCCAGGAACACAGAACTTCGTTGATGTTTATTGGATCAGACCCAGGTGGCTAGGGATGGTAGGGATGATAGGGATGGTAGGGATGGTAGGGATGGTGTGTTTACAACCAAATCATGAAACAAAACTCTGCTTGATCAGTTGTTTCAGGGGGTTGTGCCAGCCGTAAATAGCCGACACCATCAGATTCACTGTGGATGACCCAGGCCCCCGCGGACCACTGGAAGTTTTGTGATTGGGGCCTTAGATCACCATAGCTTCTGGGGGAAGTCCTGTTGTTTCGACACATCTGCGGGGATTGACCTCACCTCCAGTTTTTTGGTTGGCCTTGGCGTGACCTCAGTCACCGCTAGGAGCCAAGGACATGGGGACTTCTTCAATGACCCTATCCCCACATGAACAACAATGAAATGGGTGGCTTCACCTCCCTGACTGTTGGCAAGCTGTATAGCAATTGTTGTTGGTGGTTCAGATATATGTATATATCATTATGTATCATGTATCTATGTAAGATACTCTATTTGCAGACGCATTTCATGAATGTGTCCATCTACATATTATGCATTTTCTATGATTCACCAGTTGCAGACCCAGAAAAAGTTCAACAGAGATAAACACCAATACAGCCTTGGATTGTTTGACTCTTGGCTGCGTCATCTTGCAGACCAATACCTGCATTTGGCATGACATTTTCCATTCACGGTTCTAAACCATGATCTATTCCCAAGTATCATACCCATGGTTTACATTGCCAAGACCATTGGTATAACCAGTGTAAAAGCCCTATCCAGTCGACAATCATGAACCAACATTAGACGTCATCAAACATCTGATTATTCAAATTCAGCCTCATCCTCGACATTATGAATCGATATCAAGCATCACTATCCATCAACAATCATCAATCAGCCATAAACCGCCAGTTCAAGCATCATAAATCCATCAATCACCATCAAAGACCATTCTTTACCATCATTAAAAATCATAAATCAGGGCCCAAAACCCACAGTGTCCTTCCTTCTGAGGTTATACTCCTGGGGTCGCCCTTCCAGTGGCTGCCTGGCCGACCCCGCGGCCGTGGGGTTGCCACCGAGCGACGGCGACAGCGACGGTGAGCCGCTGGTGCCACGGCCGCGGCGCGTGCCGCCGGAGATCTTCGGCGGCCAACGGGTGCTGGACATCGCAGCGTCCAAGCAGCGGTGTTTGGCACTGACGGAGGGATGAGAGCAGGTTCTGAACTTTCCGAGAAATCAATGGTTCACCACTTCATCCAAAGTGATTGCTACAACCCAAGTCGTACCCAGGCCAACCAACGGTGAAAACCAGTGAACAAACCACACTCAAGGGCTTACCATGGCACCTCGCAATCACATTAGCTACATTCTTATAGCAAGAATGGTTGGAGAATATTTTGTGGTTCACGTTGTGAATTATCCATTTTATGTACATATACTGGCTAGTTCAACTAGTTCATTGAGGATTCTAACCAATAACATTAGCAACAAACCAGTACAAGCTGTCTATAACAGGGGATTCTAAGCAGGACACAGCTGGAGAACCAAGAATAACAGGAGCAACCGGGTCAAGCCCCCCACCCACTCATGGTCCACTGGTGATTCTGAAGGTCACAAGTGATCCACAAGAGACCAAATTGGGAGCCAGTTTGGAGCTTGTGAGCGATGAACAGGGGCTTTTGGGCTAGCAAAAGCCATGATTTCGTGCAATATGCCGATACTACTGAAGTCTCGTTGGGAGGGAGCGTGGACAAACCAGCCCTCTCTTTTAGGGAGTGCCTTTGGCCAGGATGCTGAAATGAGTGGAGAAGTAAATCATAATTTTACTGAACAAATACCTCGATACAACCCTCCGCACCCTCAACTTTCACCAACCGTGGGGGTGCACAACGCACACACACATGAAAACTGGAACAATGAATATTCCCGAGGATCATAGAGATCAAGGATAGCCACTGGCAACCATGAGACCAATTTTCAGAGACTGCAATGCAAAGCAAGCGGCGAAATCTGCGAAACTGATCCCTCTGAAGCGAAATCGAGCTCCCAGTGGGGCCGAGTGGCTGGGGGTCAGCAGTCAGCTTGTATCGAATCCAAGGGAAAGCCATTGGAAATACCATGCAGTGGGGCAAACGTGGTGCCTAGCAGGATCAATGACGAGTTGTTGGTTGGAAACATGTGGGGATTAGCGACAGAAATGGAAGGATTGGTTTAACTAAACAGCTTTTTGTAGGGTTTGAGCCACCAAGCCAACTAGGAATATGGCAGTAAGTGATCCAAGTATGTTGTTCAATGGCTTGCAAAGCAACAGGTCCAAGGTGCAAAACTCTGTAGAAACATCACAGCTCCTTTTGTGAACAAGTCTTGATGGTTTTGCCTCTGTAGATTGCTGCAAATGAACCTGAACGCTGAACCCAAGTTTACCAAAAAGTAGGAGCAATAGCTGCTTGTGGCAGTCAAAAACTCGTCGACCCAACCAAAGAAAAGAGGCACAGCGCCTTCCGCAAATTCCTGAGTTGAACGCAGTCAACTTTGCAAGGGTCCTAAGCAGCACTCCACTGGCCAGTGATGGAGCATCAATGAGCACAAGTTTTCGCAATGGATGTATGGACAGTGACAGACCGTGACATTTTTGACATGGGTGATCCTTCTCCGAATTCAAAAATGATCAACAGTTTCTAGTTTTTGGGTACAACTTATACATATATAGTTATCATCAAGCCTCTTTTATTACCATATGCTTACTATTATTGTTGCACCACTATGACTTATTAGCCAATATCAACTGCTAGTGTTGATTATGGAGCATTCTTGACACCATCATCAGCACAACCATCAACCAGGGCTAACTTAACCGTCAGCAACCAGTATTGGTCATCAATCATCACAGTGAACCAGTGCCCAGCATAATCAGCTCTCATGAACCGCCATCAACTATTGTTTATAAATATTTTTAGCTACTATTGAACATGATTGATCATGATTCAGCCGTGTAAACTGCCATTAACCATTCTTAGCCAGTGTTCAGCATGAGTTCAATATCAAGAATCCTTTGCTGGTACATCCCCGTTTGTGTGATTATATCAGCCATGACTAAACCATATTGACCCGCTTGTGCATTGTGATCCATTAGCAATCATGATGAACCATCACTCCTAGATCATTTACCAGCTATGAACCTTCTGAACCAGGGTTCTCAACCACTGTCTATTGCTAAGCATCATTGGCCAGCCCGTCATGATCCAGCTTGTTAGCCATTATTGGCCAGCTTTGGGATGCCTTTGAAGCAGGATTCCCATATTATCAACCACTGATAGTCGCGACTATCAACTGATGGTCAACCATCATTACAATCACCATCATGCATAGTATGAGCTATCATGACAACCATGGTAATTCATAATTACTAGGCATCATTGTGAACTATATTGGCTAGATTGAGGCTATCATAGCTGATGTAACTGATGTAACCACCAGAATTCGTAGGCATGATGAGTAACCATCATTATCAACCTGCATTGGTAAGCTTCCCCAGAAACCATATCATGATCGATTACTTGATATATAGTAACTTCCAACTAGCACAACCGCATCATCAGTAACCATAGTTAGACACCATCATCAGTAGGCATCATTAGCAACCATCGGAACCATCACTACAGCACCACCATGCCAACCATCAGTACCACCACCATGGTTCCCTATCACCCGGTGACAAACGCTCGCCATTTCGTTCCCAGGCTCCACATCTTGGAGCCTTTCCTCCGAGCCAGGCAGAGATATGGGCCTCCGAGACATCCATCACAAGAATGGGCATGTTAACTGGATGGCTTGATTGATTTACCATATAACTACTAAAAAAATATTTTTAGCAAGGGATCTGTAAGCCACCAAGTTAAAGTGGGAAATCAGCCACCCCTTGAATTCCCCCCCGCTAGGTCTGGATATACATCCAAAGGGATTGACTGAGTTTTGATCATGTTCTGGCCGTTCACTATGGCCGTTGGGCTGTGACATCTATACTTTAACTCTGGATGATAAAGACTTTTGTCTCAGTGATCTAGGCATTACTTTCGGTTGACATGAAAGTGCGTTTCAAAATATTTTATACCAGTCTTGTCTCTTTATGTTCTATTCAACCTCGGCTGTATTAACCATCATGCAAGTTTATCATATTTAGCACAGTTTCTTGTGCACACATACATTCTTTTCCATGCATATACAGTACAAGTACCTATCCATATACGTTTACTGCGCAGGTACCTATCTTCATGGACACAGAAAACTCTTGTGTGTATTTTGAGGTCCACATCGATCAGATACCTAAATCTTTGCATGTAAATGTACACAAAGACTTGGCTATGGGTCAATATTAACCAACCAATAATAGGGGATAATGACCAACCAATAATAAGGAAAACAATGGCTAATAGTAGGGGAACCAGGGGTACAGGGTTTGGACTCACAGCCACTTTTGCGTGTATATATGAAACACATCATTGCATGTACGCGCATGCGCACTCTGCCAGAAACTAACATAGACCAACCTAGATGGGGTTTGGAAGATCAGTTTCTTCTTCCTTTAGCTAATTGACATGGTCCATGATACAGACAGTATAACGATATGCATCAACTTCATCAGTCCGTATACTCCAGAGTACTTTCACTTATATCATTCTTGCACTTATCTAGAGAAAAAGTGAGCAATGAGAGATCCACATTGATAAACTACTCCTAGTTTACCTCAAATAGCTGGTGATTTACCATCAAATATAGGCTGATGATAACTTGTTGGTTAGTGTTGGTCCTTAATTGCTATTCTCAGCTAGTTGTAACCATGATTATATAATCATTGACCACCATTGAAAAACAGCCGTTCATATCCGTTAATACAACCTCATACAACCATTTATTTAGATAATTATCCATTCATAGGCAGCTCGTTTTCCAGGCGCGTGCGCGTGCTTCGCTTCGAGGGAGAGGTCACAATGCCATCAGCGTTGGGTGCCCCAGATGGCCAGCGGTAGAGCGGTCGACGGCTGTGATGCACCAAGGAAGGGTATAGCCAAGTCCTGGTTGTACCAACCAACAAATAGTCAATAAACTGGTTCAACCAGTTGATTGGTACCAACTCATTGGTATAAGCAACTAATTCATATAACCAACAAATTGGTATAACCAACTGGTTTGAACAAATCCTCAAGCATGGTGTATCACCAACAGATGGAGTGATTGTAAGATCCTGATCAGAGTAAACCTCATTGGCTACCTGAGAGGATAACATCAAGTCGGCCCGGTTGAGAGAATGACCTCGGTTGACTTGTCATGTACATGAAATCGGTCCCCGGGGAAGGCGGGGATTACTGGGTCGAGCTCTTGGGAGGACCACCCAGCAATAGCGAGGCGCACCACTGGTGCACGTAGCACAGGTGTGGGGCAGGTTGGGGCCTTAGCCAAGTTGGTTTGTAACTAGGGCAAGTACCACTTGTCATAGATAGAACGATGCTTCTTTGTTTTTACCAACCTGCAACTCGGCGGCCACACTTTGTACAACGGTGTGAAGATGGTGGTTTTTGAATTCGCCCAAATCATCCATTCTTACCTGTTTATACTGCTAAACTGACCATTTTGGGGGGCTAAGAATTGTAAAGTATGACATTACCAAGTCAAGTAAAGGGTCTAGCCGGCAGAATTAGCTAAGGGCCTCGCACCAACAACACAAGCATGGCAAAAACCAAGCACGAGTAAGTACTTGGATGTGCACCTGGGGTTATAACCATGGTTATAAGCCTATAAGGTAGCTTATAACCCCTAGAAACTATGGCTAGTGACCACTTACTAAGTGGGGGTGCACATCCAAGTAGGAATGTCCGTGTGAGAACGGCAGAACATGGGTCACAACTAACTCTGAAAAACTGAGAATCATTCAAGTTGCAAAGCTTGTGGATACAACTCAACCAGCCATTTCCTTCTCCTTTAGGCTTGTCTTGGTGGACAATGGTCATCCATAAATCTAGATAGCCAGATCGATTTCTAGCTAGATAGATGGATCGACACATCTCTAAATCTATACAAATCGGTATATTTACGTGACTAATCAAAAGCTAAAGCAGTAAATGTATGGCAAACCAATTACCTTCCGGTAAACTATCCTGGCAATTGAAAATCCATTGAAATTGATGGTTTCCCAGGATTTCACTCTAAAATATGGTGGGTTCCAGCCAGCTATGTTAGTTTACCAAAGCGTAAGCATTACCATGACTGTCCCTCGTTCCAACGTTGGATCTGGATTTTGCTGCGTGTACTGCTGTAGAGTACTGGAGTGTAGCCCTGCCATTTTTCAACTTAAGGACTTGATATAACCTGTCCTCATATAATGGATATAACCATATATAACCATATATGAACAGTTATATCAAACTTAAATTATGTATATAATGGTTGTTAATATGCTGTATATAATGGTTGTTAATATGCCATTATCATATATGATATCAAACAATTGGCAAGTTTATATGCCATTATCACATATACTGTAACCATATATAAACGATATATAACCATACACAACCATATATAACCATTGTCCTTGATATAACCAAACATACATGCATTATACTGCCAGTTGTTTCGTCACAGCTTCCTGCAGCTTCAACCGCTGTTACCCTGCGCTGCGGCTCGAGGTCGTTGATTCTCCGCGCTTCTCAGCCCTGCCCCGGGGTGTCCTGGCGCTCCGTGGTGGGACCTGTGGTGGGACCGCCATGCCAGGGCTATCCCCAGGGATCCATAGGGCTGGTTGGTAGTCTAGGGTTCAACTGGTTGAGTTCACTGTTTGGACCCTAGATTACCAACCAGCCCTGTGGATATCTAGAGTTGAGTTTGTTGGTTTTGTTTGGTGATTGTTGGTGGTTGAGTGTTTGGAAATAGTGCTGAGGCTATGATTATCCATCATGAGTCATCATTTCTATGAGGCTGACTCCTACACGATTTTGGATGTGATGATTTGTCATTGGCAAATTGCCAGTCTTGTGGGGTAGTCTGATTCGTGCGAGGAACTGACGTAACGAGAATGGTCCCTGAGTAACAGGAAGCCGCAAAAATGGCGGATGAAACTCAGAGGAGGAACAATGTGGTGAGTCTGTTGCCGTTCATATCATGATTACTGCTGGGAAGCAGTGGTTCGTTTGGTCCCTGAAACGATCATAGCTTGGCCAAATGGGACCCTTGCTGATTGACGCAGACAGAGCACCTCGTAAGAGTCACCAGTAGCTGATTCGCATGGTCAAGTGGCCAGTCGCTGATCACGGTCCACGAATCAACGGGTATTGAAGATACACGCGGCTGATCTAACAAAGCTGGCTGGAAAATCATCATTGCCAATAGGTAAGGACTCTACAAATGGTGGACGATCCATTGCTGTGTTAGATCACCAGAGAGTATCCCCTTGTTTAATCTTACGCGTTAGATGCGATACTTGTTAGATGGGATGATCTAGTATACCAGCAGTGGCTTAACCACTAGCTTTATGTTGTTGCCATTTCCCCCCCATGATCAGCCAGTTGTTCATCCAATCAACCACCAAACTAAGACTAACCATTGCTAACCATTGGCCAAAACCATTAATTAGCATTTATCATTCGCAAATGGTTTTACATGTACGTACAGTCATGAACCACTCTTAACCATGAGCAGCCATTTCTAAGACCACCGACTAGCCATTATTAACCATGATTTCAAAACTTATCAATCATCCACCATCACTAGCCATCATTCGCCCTTTTATGTCCATCATGAACCGCCATGAAGCATGTTCAACCACTATCCTCGACCTGGTTAATGGGTAAAACCGGTAAAACCTACAGGAACCCCCTGGTTACGAACTGCTGGGGACCAGGCTTTCCAGCGCTTTTCGCATCAACCCAGGCTGCATCTTCGGAGACTTGGCAGAAAGACTTCGAGCCGCAAAGTTTCAGCACGGCGCGGGGGCTGGGGACCTGGAGTTGTCGGCCACCAACGTGAACCATGGGTGTTTCTCAAGATAGGGACCCCCCAGATCATCAACTTGATTTATATCATAAATATCATCCTTTAGATTGACCAGGTCCCCAATTTCGAGAAACCATCACATTACTATTGCTAACAATTGCGAACACCTTCAACAACCACTGATGATAACTCTATTGTTAACAAGTACTATTGGCAAAATTACTGATTTGTCATCCTTCAACAACCACTGATGATTCTCAGCCACATGGGTTTGTCCAGTTCGCCATGGTGTACCTCCAAGTTACTGTTGTGGCTTCCCTCTTAAGAATGGCTATCAACAGCTGGATGCGTCGTAGGGACCACCAGATCAATGCTTGCAGTTTTTGAACGGATGAATTATGGCGGATTCTCAAAATACAGGACCCCTGAATGATAATGTTCAAAAATCAACCTCCATTTTTGGGTACCTCTATTTTGAGGAACACTCTTATTAACAATCCCTACCATGGTTAGCCGATGGATGCAGACGTCGTAGACATCGCACGCCCACGAGCATCCAGCAGTTTCGGCACTTTCCGGGCCCCGAAAGGACGGCAAACGTGTTCGTTTAGGACAAGATGTTGCTGGTGATTGTCGGTATTGAGTGATGTCAGTTTCTTTGTGTACGTGAATGAACACCACTGAAATCTTTGAACATTTTAGGCTTCACCATCTCAATACCAACGATACAGCCTGATCCCGAAGCACGGATACTTGGTGCTTGCTATTGTTGATGTCGTTCTCTTTAGTCGAGGATTTTCTTGATCATTTGTTAGTTCTGTTCAGTCGATGATCTTCTTGATACGCTGGTCATGTCGGTGGCTATGAACGACCATCAGTCATTAAAGATTGTATCCATTCACAAGCCATTTACGTGGAAATACTTTTTGGGGTATTGAGTATTGTTGCTTGTGGCTGGTGGTTGGTTGTTTCCATGCAGGCGCTCTGTTTTTGTTCTCTCAAGAGACTAGAGGGCTATCGAAGTCGGTTTCCACATGGCACGCAGCATGCATGACGGCTATGCGGAGCCATCAGCTGGTGCTGGCACTGAGCTGATTGAAGTTCATGTATTCTGCTTGAATGGTGAAGGGTTCATCATCAACCTTTGTCCTTCCACATTGGGAATGGAAGTAGTTCGGAGGGTTTCAATGCTTTTGCCAAAGAAAGGTGCAAAACCCACTCTCCACCACCTTGCTTCACCACTGATGCTGCACTGCACACTGCGAGAGCAAGGCATCACGGGTAGCAGTGTCACATTGTCCTGCACCTATGTTCCCACTGATTTGCTTCCTGCCTGGAGAAGTGTCACGGGAAAATCTGAGGAAGATACCGCATTGGAAGGGTTGACACAAATAGGAGGAGCATCACAAATTAGTCACCTTCGCCATCTTCCTCCAACCCTCCATACTCTGCACTTTGGCAATGATTTCGATGAAAGCCTGGATGGGGTGACTTTGCCAAGCAACCTGCAAACTTTGACTTTTGGCAAAGATTTTAAACAAAGCCTGGATCAGGTCACCTTGCCGAGCAACCTGCAAAATTTGACTTTCGGCGATCGTTTCAACCAGAGCCTAGATCGAGTCACCTTGCCGAGCACCCTGCAAACTTTGACTTTTGGGCATGGCTTCAACCAGAGCCTCAATGGGGCCACCTTGCCGAGCAACCTGCAAAATTTGACTCTCGGCGATCGTTTCAACAAGAGCCTAGATCGAGTCACGTTGCCGAGCACCTTGCAAACTTTGACTTTTGGGCATGGTTTCGACCAGAGTTTGGATCGGGTGACCTTGCCAAGCAACCTGCAAACCTTGACATTTGGCCGCAATTTCAACCGGAGCTTGAATCGGGTCACCTTGCCGAGCAACCTGCAAAATTTGGCTTTCGGCGATCGTTTCAACAGCAGCCTAGATCGAGTCACCTTTCCGAGTACCCTGCAAACTTTGACTTTTGGGCATGGCTTCAACCAGAGCCTCAATGGGGTCACCTTGCCGAGCAACCTGCAAAGTTTGACTTTCGGCGATCGTTTCAACAAGGGCCTAGATCGAGTCACGTTGCCGAGCACCTTGCAAACTTTGACTTTTGGCCATTGCTTCAATAGAAACATTAATCAGGTCGCCTTGCTAAGCAACCTGCAATCTTTGACTTTCGGGATGGGTTTCAAAAAGAGCCTGGATCGGGTCACCTTCCCGAGCAAATTGCAATCTTTGAGTTGGGCGAATGGTTTCAATCGGAGCCTGGATCGGATTACACTCCCGAACAGCCTGCAAACATTAACTTTGGGAAGTGGTTTCAATCGGACACTGGATAGTGTCACCTTGCCGAGCAGCCTGCAAACTTTGACTTTTGATGAAATTTTCAATCAAAGTCTCGATCGGGTGATTTTGCCGAGCAGCCTGCAAACATTGACATTTGGGCATGGCTTTGACCAGAGCCTGGATCGGGTCACCTTGCCGAGCAACCTGCAAACTTTGACTTTTGGGCATGGCTTCAACCAGAGCCTGGATCGGGTCACCTTCCCGAGCAGCTTGCAAACTTTGACACTTGGCCATATTTTCAACCAGAGCCTGATTCGGGTCACCTTGCCGAGCAACCTGCAAACTTTGACTTTTGGGCATGGCTTCAACCAGAGCCTCAATGGGGTCACCTTGCCAAGCAACCTGCAAAGTTTGACTTTCGGCGATCATTTCAACCAGAGCCTAGATCGAGTCACGTTGCCGAGCACCTTGCAAACTTTGATTTTTGGGCATGGCTTCAACCAGAGCCTCAATGGGGTCAAATTGCCGAGCAACCTGCAAAATTTGACTTTCGGCGATCGTTTCAACCAGAGCCTAGATCGAGTCACCTTGCCGAGCACCTTGCAAACGTTGACTTTTGGCCAATCTTTTGATCAGAGCTTGAATCGGGTCACTTTACCAAGCCACCTGCAATCTTTGACTTTTGGACAGCTTTTTGGTTGGAGCTTGGATCGTATTGCTCTTCCGGCCAGTGTTCGCAATGTTTCTTGGATACATCGGATACGTGTGTTCTTTGACGCCGAAGGTTGGCATCGCCAGATTCAACGAATGATGATAAGCACCTTGTGATGAATCGATCCTTCACCAGGTGAAAGAAGTCACTGGGAAGTAGTTCGGTGAAACAAGTTGCTGCGCCACTGAGCTGCCCAGGGCGGGTGTGGTTGCGGGAAGATGGATGGTGCGATCAAGTAGGTGAACTTCCCCGCATTCCCACAGTTCCACGCGACTACACATGGGTAACCTATCTTCACAGGGAACCCCAACCGTATAATGTGCATAGCCATATGCTAGTGCTAGAAGGTACCACCAACTGATAATGACCGTTTTGTCTAGATTGTTGGCAGTTTGTTACGGTCGCACATGGTTCTGAATCGACGTTTTCCAATAGTGATATGCCCTCGCAATGTTTGATACTGTTGTTGTTGTTGTTGTTGTTGTTGTTGTTGTTGTTGTTGTTGTTGTTGTTGTTGTTGTTGTT
>VSDK01023411.1:76618-119736 GCA_009767595.1 Symbiodinium kawagutii
TTGTTGTGGTCGCCGTCGTCTGCGTCGGCGTCGTCGTCGTCGTCGTCGCGCCGTCGTGCCGTCGCCGTCGCTGTCGCTGTCACCGTCGCCGTCGTCGTGGTCGGGGTGGTGGAGGTGGTGGTTTTGTTTGGAACAAGGTAACATGGCCCCTATCCACTCTCTAGACAGCCCCGCGTCAGATTGTCCCTGAATGATGTACCCCTCCCCGAGCTATTGGTACTTTCCTGAAAAGAAATGTGGGCTCACAAATTGCTAATTATGTTGGGTAGTCCAACATAGTTGGCATATCCCTGTCTCTGTTTGTGGTCATCTGCCACTATGAGCCACTAACTCATCACAAAGCATTAATTTTATACCATTATCAGCTATCTTTGACCATCAAGTAGACATTAATCATCCACTCATTAACAAGAATCAACCATTCATCAACCATTAGTCCACCATTTTTCATCCATCGATGCATCCATTCATCATTGATCATCCATTAATCGATTCTTCATCCCCTCATCAACCGTTGCCTCCTGGTGACTCTAACATCCACGGTGCTCCAGGCAGCCTTGAACACGTGGATCGCGGAAGTGCGGTCTCAAAGGGTGACGAGTTGTGGGAACCGTTGGTTATCACCCTGATGTCAAAGCAGTTCTAAGCTCCTACTGAGCGGATTTTAGCATGGTTCCATCCCACTTTTTGTGGTTATATACCAGTTGTAAGCTCATAATTTAGTTGTGATGTGGGACTAAGCCATGATTTGAAACCAGAAATAAAGCAACGGAAACGACGATGAATATCAAGTTGGGGATATGACTCAGACAGGACTATGATAGAAGCTAGATTGTAAGCCCTTATCACAATCACCAACAATACTAGCCGGTCAATGATGCCTTTTCCCAGGGGTACAGGGTCTTGAAATAGCTTGGTCATGCCCATCAGCCACAAATTGGTGGGACGTGGTTCGCACAAAAGTCATTAGCAAATTTTGGATAGACACACATGAATCTAGGCAGAGGTAAGTTGGACCTCGTCCTTTTTCTCAGTTTGTTCAGTGATTCTTGATTCCAAACTGTTTTGAATATGAAAAGTTTGTTACCAACCAGTACGAACAACCAGAAAATCATTATTCACTCATAAACTTGATTCTTAGGTAAAAATCTGAAGACCCAATGACATAAACAGTTATCATGATCCATTATCATTAACCGTGCGAATTGGCTAGTTCTAAAGTTGAGTCATAACCATCAGTTCACTCCCAATGTATGCATGGTAAGCACTGGCTACTACCGTCTGGTACTCCAAGACAGCCGATCGGATGGTCCACCGTAGCCAGATGCTTTGGCTATTGGGGCATCATTTTCCAGCCAGCTCTGTAGCTGATTACCAGAGGGCAACTACACTCACCATAGCCAACCATCAATTCACCGCTATTGGTTCACTCACAAATCTCGGAAGCCATCACTAGCCCATTGTTTCCGCATCATTCAATCAACCATTCTCAACCATAGCCAGGCATCGTTCCCCCTATCAAAGGATATTAGCCATCAACTATCCACTAATCATCATCAACCATCAATGAGACTATCATTGACCATCAATGGACCAGCATCAACCATCACTGACGATCAACTTACCACCAATCTAATCCTTTGGTGCAACATCATTTAAGCATCATTTGACCAGTGCTTAACCACCATTTGGCCATCAATCAACCATCATCAACCAGCATTAACTATCAAATTCCCAACATTTAGCCCTTGTTATGTCGATTCTCTCAATGTTCAGTTGGCTACCTTTCGATCTTGTGTCAAGTTGATTGGTTCCATCTTGCACCACCCTGTTTATCCAGTGGAGCGCGGCTTCAATGCTTGTAAAGCTTTGCAGTTCACGCCAGGTACCAAACCTTCCTCCGGTGTCATGGGTCGACCACGATTGGTATCCAACGATCGTACTATGCAGTCTTTTCGGAAATTTTTTGGTGATGGGGCTTACCTGGGGACCTCTACTACCTGGGTTCATGTTTTCCCTTTTGACCGTACCAATCCAGTGTTACGGCACCAGCAGATGTAGGCGAAGAGAATTTCCTTTCTCATTGCTGCCCTCTTACGATAAAAGAAGGGAGGCGCATAGTTGGCATTAATTCGTTCAACTCATTTTTCTTTGATGTACTCCCTCTCCCACAGAAGAACTGTGTTACAGCACAATGCCCGGGCGCAGTTGTGTGACCGATCGCGCGAGCCCTTGTTTAATCATCAATTTACCCATGGATTTTCACTCAGCCTTAACCATCCTTTAGCCATTGCTTCACCATTTGGCAATCTCTTAACCATGGGTTAACCATCATTCACAACCACAAATTCCCATCATTTAGCAAGAATGAACCCATGGCTTCCCTGGCTTCACCAACCTTTAGCCAACCATCCACTGCAAAAAGCGCCATGCTTCACCGAGGCCACCTCCCGAGCGCCTCCTTTATGGTGCGCCGCCTGCGCCAGCGCCAGGGCGGTGGCGAGCTATGTGGTGTAGACGGGACCAACAACAGCTGGGACCTGGGGACCCTAAGAAAGGTTGGTTTGATAGATTGGTGCCTCAATTTATAGTAGTAGTTTTTAGTAGTAGTTTGGGGACCCCATGGTTGGTTTACTACTATAAATGGTTCATAGATTGGATGATGAGGCACCCCTATGACGTTTTCGAAACCGCCGGGCAGTTCATATCCCAACATGGGTAGGTTCAGCGAAGCCACCATCCCAACTGTTCGGCTCGTACCTGTCACACACGCGAGATGTGAACAGGCAATTGGGGTACCAGGTTTTGACCCACAGGCACTTGCTACAGGAATTCATGGTTGATGTATTATTAAGCTATCGTGGATAGCTCATGTGATGGTTTGATAACCACCATTCCGTACTCAACCATTGTTGTTTTCACTGTTCAACCATCTAATACCAACAGGTTCTGGTTGATTTTTAATCACCATCATTCATCAGTATGAAGACCCTAGTAATAATACCATCATGACATGAGGGTTTCTCCATGAATGGAGTACCCCCGCAACCGGTTGTGGTTTCCCTGCGGCCGCCATATTTTGGGGGTGGGCCATGGGTGTCCACCACCATGGGCGGACCACCCAGTCGCACTGCTTCAAGGGCGCGACTGGCGGCGGTGAATGAAGAGCTGGGCCTTCAAGACAAGGTACCCACCACTGCAGTCGTTGCCACCGTTGTGATGGCTGAGTAACCAAGCGGAGTAAGGTCGTTGTGATGGTTAGTTGTTGATTAATGATGGTCAAGTATGGTGGTTTGATGGATAATGATTGCGAGTTGATACTTGATAATGGTTGATCCTGGCTATTCATTTCCATTAATTCCTACAGTGGTGCAAATCATTGTGGCAGACAGATATGATATATCTACATAGGAACTTCTCTGAATCTAATCTGGGATTTTCTCTAACAAGCCGACGGTACGATTCGGGTTGCTTTACCTCCACTTTGGTGACCCTTCCTATCGCATTGAAGCAAAAACGGATACTGTCCTATCGCTGTTATTGTTTCTGAGCGTTGCTTGGAACCCAATTAATGGCGGGCCCCTGATAGTCACCAGATTACATCCCTCTTAGTCCCTAAAAGTTCTAAGACCACTATGATCTAAACAACCAGACTTACTTTTCATTTCTGTTCTATCTCTAAGCCTTGATGGTCCTATTAACTGTCATCAGCCATTACTTTGTTGCTTTTGAGCGTTATGAACCAGTAGCAACCATTATAAACCTTTATGAAACATGTTCCATCAGTATGAAAAGTATCAACTCATGTCCAACACTAGCAATGGATCAACTAGTATCAACCACTGGCAACTGATATGTATCATTGTTCATAACCATTGTTGTCAAATTGGGTTGATAATGGTCACTAATGGTCAATAGTGGTCAAGTACTGTCGCTCATATCCCACATACTGGAAATATTGTTCATATTCCCCATTATTGACCGCAATTGTTGTTCATATTCCCGACTATTGACCCATTATTTGCGGTGATGCCATTGCTGCTTTAACAATCATTCGAACCATTATTGTTAACCATGGTTCCTAACATCGGGAGGACAATTATGGACCCATGGTCAATCATTGTTTGCAATAGCACCAGCAAGGGTTATGGCTCATGATGGTCAACTGTGAGTTAGTCAATGACGATTGTTGCCAAGAAGAGTGGAAGATGATCAACATACTTGACCACTCTGAATTCATAACGTGATTGCAGTTGATGATTGATAGCGAGCCATACCTATGAACGTAGTTGTCCATATTCCCAGTCATGTTTTCTATCATAGTGAACAGTTAAGCATGGTTATCAACCATCAATGGTGGTCAATATCCATTGTCCTTCATATCCCCAGACACCCTTCCTTCCGACTGCCAGGCTTTTGCTCTGATTCTTTGTGCACAAGCGTTGCCCCTTGGATAATGGGCCGCTGGTGGTTGAGAGGGAGCGGTGCCAGGAGCTACCAGCATTGGCCAAGCGGTAGAGTAAGAGCTAATGATAATCACAGACGCCGTGCCCGGAGGGGCCCTCCCCACGGCTGTTCCTATCAATTGAACATTGCTCGAAGAATCAGTGAGAAACACTGGCTATGCGCAGTGATTTAGGGTTTAGGGTTTTAGGGTTTTAGGGTTTACGGTTTTAGGGTTTTAGGGTTTAGGGCTTAGGGTTTTTGCGTTTTAGGGTTTAGGGCTTCTTGATTGTTAGAGTTTCAAAACAACGTGCCTGAGCAGGGTTGTGAACAGTTGACAAGACTGACTTCTGGGCAGGTCTTGTGCATCTGGGCAAACCATGAAGTCTTGCCGGAATAATGATAGTTGATATTGGGGTTAGTGACTATCCAAATGGCTGGTGAATAAGGGCCAATGATGCTTAAGACTAGGGCTGCAAACTATTGGGCGGATAGGCTGATACTAGGGTATTGACTATTATATAACCATTGGTTGACAATGGTTCATCAATGGCATGGTCGTTGTCAATGATGATTGCTAATGGTGGATGATAGGGATCGTAAACACCCTGACAAAGGTTACAAGGGTGCTTGATGGCAGTGGTTGCCAATAGTTTGTGGTAAATTTATGTTGGTTGATCATGACTATTGATGGCTGATGAGGGTCCATCGATTGTCACTATGATGCTCAACAATGTATTACGGCAACCAATGGTTAATGATGATCACTTTATGGTTTGGAGAATAAAGGTTACATAATGAATGGTTAAGTGAAGGTCGACTACAGGGGATAGCGACCAGCAATGGTAGAGAATATCGGTCAATGATGGCTAATAAGGATCAGTAATCTTTCACAACTTACAACAGTTAATCCTGCTTCGATAAGGGTTGATAACAATTAGTGAGTGCTATCGGTTATGACATTGGGATCATTCACGGCAATCCACCCTACGAGGCTTATAACATACCCATAGCAACAGTCATAGCCAACAGTTGAATAGGTAGCTATGGCCAACCAAGTTGTGACCTGCTTGACAGTCTGGACAGAACTTGCCATTGATTCAGGATCGATTCTTTTGTTGGGCAGCCATCATGGGCCATCACTGTCTACTATTGAGCACTAGTGGCTTACCAGCCATTCTCTAGAATCATGAACCATAATTCCTAACAATTCTCATTGACATTAATCAAACATCATTGACTGCAACCAAGGCCAGGCCACCAGAGGATTAAACAGGTCATGACTGCTTGCTCGAGACACTGTACTTGCTGGTTACTACCGGCATCCCTCACTCATCATTCAGCAGAAGCATCACGAAGCGGCATGAATCCCTCATCATTAAGCTTTCTGAAGCATCACTTGCTGATTACTGGCATTGATTCCTCATCCCTTCATTGAGCATTACCATCATGACAGCAGCCATCACCAGTATGAAGCATCAATCAACCATCATTCACCTGCAATTGTTACCATCCTGTACGAACCATCAATGGTTCCACGTGATGTGCATCACTATTTGATCACGAAGCACAGCTCAACCAGCGTTCAACCGCCCAGTTCTGGCGCACTCAGGTCCACTGAGACCATTCCTGAAGCGCTGGCAGTGACTCAGCTGCTTCAACAGTGCTGCTGTGATTGGGCAACCCTTTCACGGCTGTTCGGGACAACAGGCACGGCAGTCAGCTGAGTATCAGTCAACCTAAGGGTATAACAACCAGCTTTTGTTGGGGTTAGCAGTTACAACCAGCCAACTTGCCAGCCAAGCTGGGAGGTAGAACTGATTCAGAGGGAAGATGCTGGAGAAGCCAACCACTTGGACCAGCCCGTGTTGGCTAAGCTGCAAACTGATGGGATGCTCAGTGTACATCCATCTTCTTGTGACCTACTGGGTTCTAGCATGGGATTTCTAAGATGAATTAATACATCACATGAATATTTCTAAGATGAATCAAGCAGCGTCAATCCTTGCCATAGTAGATGTGGTATACCTCACACAGAGCTCGTAGGTACCGCCTTTTGACCACATTTTGACATCCCCCCCCTATGGGGGTTTCCTCGGCGCATCCTTGACCTTGCTAAACCCCCGGGTTGATCCAGGTTGCACGTCGTTCCCCCTGTGGTGTTGGTGCTTGCCAGGTATGGTTGGTTGTTATTCTCTATGAACCGTTAAAGAAGCACTCGCCTTCACCAACAGGATGGTGTTGTTGTTGCCGTTGTTGCTGTTGGTGGTCGATGTTTGTTATTTCCTAGTTTTAGCCAGGCCATTATCAATCAGGATTAACCATCCGCAACCACCGTTAAGCACTCTTAACCACTATTAGCTGCGGTATTAATCGTTGTTTACAGCCATTCAACATTAGTTGTTGCTAAACATCCATCATACTCAAAGGTTATTTACCATCATCAACCATCAATATTATGAATCATTGCGAATCATCATTCTTGCCCATCAATGAATTACCACTTGTTGTTAATCACTATTATCCACTGTCCTTACCTTATACCCATTATTTTATGTCGTTCTTATCCCTATTATCCAGCACCAGCAACCATCATTAACCACTACTACGCCTACGCCATTCATACTACGCCTATGCCATTCATTAACTATAGTTGACCCTAGTATGAAACATCATTCACCAATGGCTACCCTTCAGTAACCATCAAATGAACCACTACTCGTATTTGCCATTTTGAGCCACCACTGTTGGTTTCAACTATCACTAGCCGTTGACCATTAGCCATCAACAAGGCCTGAACCAACTATCAATGAACTATGGCTGGCGCTCAAAAACCATCACTTCACCACGAATATGACCCATCATTTCCCATTGTTCGCTGTGGCTCGGTGGTTCTAGCCAAGATCAACATTTCATCATGGCAGCTGTGTTGCCACATGTATCCTGATAATTTCCGACGGTATTGCCTGTGGTGTCCGTGCTGTTGCTCAAGATACGTCAGCTGTGAGTGCAAGTACCGGTTCAACATGGCATGCAGCAACCATGGTGACTATGTGGAGCCATCCTCTGGTGGCACCCAGCTGCTTGAACTTCAAGTGTTCTGCCTAAATGGTGAAGGATGCATCATGAACCTTTGTCCCTCCACATTGGGAATGGAAGTAGTTCGGAGGGTTTCAATGCTTTTGCCAAAGAGAGGTGCAAAGCCCAATCTCCACCACCTTGCTTCACCACTGATGTTGCACAGCACGTTGCGAGAGCAAGGCATCACGGGTAGCAGTGTCACATTGTCCTGCACCTATGTTCCCACTGATCTACTTGCGGCATGGAGATTTAGCAGCGGCAACGGCTTCCCTGAAGTTGAGAGAGAAACCGCATTGGAAGGCATAGCCTGCATGGACACATCTTCCGACGATTGCCTGGCATATCTTCCTGCAACCCTACATACTTTGACTCTTCGAGATAATTTCAATCAGAGCCTGGATGGGGTGACTTTGCCCACAACCCTGCAAACTTTGACTCTTGGCAGAGGTTTCAATCAGAGCCTTGATGGGGCAACTTTGCCGAGCAACTTGCAAAGTTTGACTTTTGGCGATGATTTTAATCAGAGCCTGGATCAGGTGTGACATTCCCCAGCAACCTGCACACTTTGACTTTTGGTATCGAGTTCAATCAGACAATGGATCGGGTGATTTTGCCGAGCAGCCTGCAATCTTTGACTTTGGGTTATTGCTTCAATCAAAGCCTGGATCAGGCCACCTTGCCGAGCAACCTGAAAACTTTGAATTTCGGTGACTGCTTCAATCAAAGCCTGGATTGGGTCACATTGCCCAGCAACCTGCAAACTTTGACTTTTGGCGATGATTTCAATCAGAGCCTGGATGGGGCGACCTTCCCCAGCAATTTGCAAACTTTGACGTTTGGCACTGCTTTCAATCAGAGCCTGGATCGTGCGACTTTGCCCAGCAACCTGCAAATATTGACTTTTGGCGATAGTTTCAATCAGAGCCTGGATCGGGTCACTTTGCCCAGCAATCTGCAAACTTTGAATTTTGGCAGAAGTTTCAGTCAGAGTCTGCATGGGGTGACTCTGCCCACCACTTTAAAAAGTTTGTCTTTTGAGGGGGGACCAAATCGTGCGCAATTTTTCCGATGCCGCTGGCCGGATCTGCAACTTTCGACGTTCAGGAATGATTTCAACCAACACCTGGATCGCGCGACTCAAGCAACTTTGCTCATAAACCTGCAAACATTGACTCTAGGCGACGATTTTAATGAGAGCCTGGATCAGGTGACTTTCCCCAACAACTTGCAAACTTTGACTTTTGGCGACGAGTTCGATCAGAGCCTGGACAGGGCGACTTTGCCTAGGAACATGCAAACTTTGATTTTTGGCACTTGTTTCAATCAGAACCTGGATCGGGTGACCTTGCCCAGAAACCTGCAAACTATGAGTTTTGGCAACTATTTCAATCAGAGCCGGAGCCGTTTCAATCGGAGCCTGGATCGGGCGACTTTGCCAAGCAACCTGCAAACATTGATTTTTGGCAGTCGTTTCAATCAGAGCCTGGATCGTGCGGCCATCTTTTTTTGCAGCTTTCTTATACCTGGTCCAACAGTTCCTAGTCTTTTATTTTCACAAAATAAAAAGGAACTTCAAACAAGTGAAAGAAAACCAAGGTACATATCTTCGAGTTGGGAGATTGTCTTGGGATGTGGAATGTCCTTCATGGACATGTGCGTTAGCACAAGTTTGCTTGTGCTAACTCACATGTCCATGAAGGACATTTCACCTCCCAAGACCGTCTCCCAACTGGAAGCAACTTGCAAACTTTGACCTTTGGCGATGAGTTCAATCAGAGCCTGGATGGGGTGACTTTGCCCACAACCCTGCAAACTTTGACTTTAGGATCTAAATGGAAAGCGAGTCTGGATCAGGTGACTTTGCCGAGCAACTTGCAAAGTTTGACTTTTGGCGATGATTTTAATCAGAGCCTGGATCAGGTGACTTTGCCGAGCAACCTGCAAACTTTGACTTTAGGATCTAAATGGAAAGCGAGTCTGGATCAGGTGACTTTACCTAGCAAGCTGCAAACTTTGATCGCAAGCATCATGATTGACAAGGGTAGAGGTCTTGGTGGACGTGTCGCGGTGGTTTGCACACTGTGATTCAATCTAAATGGGTTCCGCAAAGAACGAATTGTAGAATGGGTATACGCACGGGTCCCGAAAATTCTGGCATTTTTTGGGTCGATGATTTATATTCGCCCATCCCCCCATCATTGCAGAGGTGATTCCAGATTTTTTGTGTGGATCATGACACTGCATCATGCACGGAGCAAAATTTGAGCGAAGTGGGATACTTAGGTGAGCATCCCAAGGGTTTGAACCGCTAAGATTCCCTGAAACATTGATCACCTATCCTCAAAACTCTTTGACCAATGGTGAATATACAGGGATGAACGACAATTGTACTGAATGATGTACATGTTATAAATCTATGCTAATTAATGAATGCGCATGAATACATTTTATTTTGATATTGTTCGACAACGGCGATTCCCGGTAGATGCTAATTATACCTGAATTGCCTAATAAACACTTCTCAAGAAACCGGCAGGCCTTTCAGCCTTAGACACCACATATGCAGGGTTTTGTTTCATATCCCATCTCCAAACCAACCATCAAATATCTTGCAATATGTGTTTTTGTTGGGATAGTAGTCTCCTTACATATCATACTGTATCAACTTCTACCAGTGGACACTCCCAAAGAAAGCCCGGGTGTAGTGGTGCACCTATTCATCAAATTGTTTCCCGGCTCTGGTTGTTTGATCTCACGGGAAGATATGACAGAACATGGGCCCCGTCTCCGCCAAAGGTGGTACCAACAGATTGCTGCCAGCCGCAAACATACGTACCAATTTGACGATCAACACACGGACACAGGCCACCGATAGCAATTTGTCAAACAAGGGGTGACCACCTACAAACAAAATCGCTGTTTACTACCAGGCCCCCGATCAGTTTGTGCCACTCATTTTGTTGTAGAGAGTAACGCATTCGATAGCTGCTCGCGAAAAACATCGGGGCAATCCAGCCTGTAAAAGACAAGTGGTGGTTGCAGCCAGGATGACAACATGACAACATGACAACATTTGCATCCGCCTAGCCACCATTATTACCCACGACATACCAAGCAAGTATTATCAACCATCGGCAGCATCAAGCATCATTCTGACCCAGTACTAGCCGTTAGAAACAACTGGTAAGCTTCATTACCTATCATCGACTATAGCTAATCCTCGTACTTACCATCATTACCCAGGATTATCCACCACTACTAAGCATCAAATGAACCACTTTTGCCAGTATTAGCCACCATTGTCCATCGGAAACCACCTCTTAGGCATCCATTGACGAGTATTTTCAAGCATCATTATTAATTAACTAACCATCATTTCTTGGCTACTAAAACTAAGTAACCATTGGTAATCATTATTACCCACGATTATGCTAGTGTTATTCATTATCATTCACCATCGTCAAGCATTATCAGTAATCATCTTCAAATGAAGCACTATGAACCACTACTAGTAACCATTAACTAGTTGATAATGATTTACCACCACTAGTACCCATCAGCTACTAGTAATAGTAGTTGAACCGGTAACGCATCATTAATCACCACCAACCATCATTATTTATTATCTATCATGTATTGATATCTATTGTCTATGAAACACTATGAGCCACTACTAGTAACCATTACTATCAATCAATCATTGAAAATCATCAACCTGTAAACCAATCATCAATCAATCATCATCAACCAATCATCAACCAATCATCAACCAATCATCAACCAATCATCAACCAATCATTGACCAATCATCAACCAATCATCAACCAATCAGAATCATTCACCAATCATTAACCAATCATCAGCCAATCATCAACCAATCATTCACCAATCACAAATCAATCATTGACCAATCATTCACTAAGCATTCACCAATCACTAACCAATCATTAACGAATCATTAACCAATCATCAACCAATCAGAATCATTCACCAATCATTAACCAATCCTTGACCAATCATCAACCAATCATTAACCAATCATCAACCAATCATTCACCCATCACAAATCAATCATTGACCAATCATTCACTAAGCATTCACCAATCACAAACCAACCATCAACCAATCATTAACCAACCATCAACCAATCATTAACCAATCATCAATCAATCATTCACCAATCACAAACCAATCATTGACCAATCATTCACCAATCATTCACCAATCATTAGCCAATCATTAACTAATCATTATCCATCTACCATTAGTTAGTGACCAGTAAGCATCATCAAGCCATCGTTGTTGCCCTTGCTGGTTGGTCTTCCTCCTGGCATCGGTAGCGATCAGGTCGCAGGCCGTTGCTTGTGCGAAGACGGCGCGCGGCCTGTGCCGTGTTTGTCGGCGCGGGGACCTGGTGAGGTGCACACCTTGATGGTTGAGATTGGTTCTAGGGGGTCAGCAGCGATAAAACTGGGGGTTGATTCAGTGTTGATACATGAGTTGGATTTATGATGAATTATGATTAACCAAATGATGGTTGATCACTATTAGCCAAATGATGGTTGAGCACCAATAGCAAGTGCTGGTTCAGATGGGTTACTGTCAATTTGTGTAGAACCGTCAAGTTATGTAAAATTGGTTGACTGTCATTGTTGGTGAAGGTTGAAACCATCAAATTATTTCTAACCCATGTTTGATAGCCACCAGCTAGTGATTTCATCAATGAAGGCTTGCTGGAGGTCTAGTAATGGCGAATCGATGCTCCCTTTCTCAATGAACAATTAATGGTAAGGCGATGTTTGATTGATGGGTAATCGATGGCTAAAAATGATTAGTGGAATCTTAAGTGCCGACTATAGAGGATAATAGTCAACAATCGTAGTATATTTGATTTAAGGATGGCTGATGATGGTTGCTACTAGGGCTTAAAACGGTCAATGAATGATTATTCAACGTTTACTGATGGTAGTTCATAGTGGTTAAGGAATGTTGATATTCAGAATAATTCATAAGGGGCAATGGTCAGTGATAGAAACCTTCGGGGAGACACACCAGCCAGGTGTGCCCCTTTGAGCTTTGCAACAATTGTTGCTGCGCGATATTGGTGAACGATGCGCGTAGTTGTTTTGGTGTTGATTGTCAAGGGAGACTGATGCCTACCTAGTGGTTGATGGTTTGACGGCATGTTGGGCAATCATGATCTATAATGGTTCACGTCGCATATAAACATGATGATGTGAGAACCAAGCACGGTGAATGTTTGGAGATAGGCAACGATGCACACTGTGTGACATCACGAAAGACCTTTAGATTGATGGTGGTTAGTGTGATTCTGTTACCAGGGGGCTTGCAAGTTGATGGATACACCTGGGAGAATGAGGAGACTTTCAAGAATACCATGGCTCTACCATGCTACACGAGTCAACACATCTAAGCAGAGACTCTTTGGGTTCGACCCATGACACCCGAAGTTGCACTGACTTTTGCCCTGATACAATGAGTGCTTGGTCCAGTTTAGGGTAGCTTAACTTAGCTGCGGCTGACCCCCAATCCCCGTTCAATCCATCATCCACCGCCATATCCATCGCCATCAGAGCACCCCCAACCATCATCAAACATCGGCCATTTCGCCATTGGCCACTCGCCGGACGCTCCCCGTCCTTCCCCGTCCTTCCCGTCGTTACACGGTGCCTTCATCGTGAAGCGAGCCACGCTGAGGCCGTGAGTTTCGGCGCGGACTTCACCTCCGAAAGGCTGCAGGCCTTGGAGGCACCGCTGGGGGACGTGGGGACCGCGCCAGCCGTGGTGGATCTGAGTGGCGCCAGTGTGGTTGCTGAATGGTTGGTTGGTTGGCTGGTTGCTTGGTTGGTTGATTGATTGGTTGATTGGTTCGTGATTGGTGGGTGAGTGGTTGGTTGGGTTGGTGACTGGTTTCTTGATCAACCCATTATTAATGCTCTCCGCAATTACAATTCTTCGTCAAAAAATCGCTTGGTAATTGAACAATTAGATGATATCCCATTTGTTAGATATTTAGATAGGTTCACCATCATTTCTTAATACTAACATTCCCAGGATCCTCCAAAGTGGGTCTGGCGTAAATTATCCTATCGGACTATGTAAGCCCTTTGCGGATGAGACCCTAGGACTCATTTCACCAGTGGTAGCTATCATTATCCCCCATTGACCATCATCAACAAGTATAGTATAGACCTGTTCAATTCCATGTCTTTGTGGAGTCAAGTGCGAAAGCTGCGAAAATCAACAAGTATAGACCAGTATGAACCTTTAATAAACCCCATTAACCATCAACGCAACCCCAATAACTGTCAATTGACCCCCAAACACCGTCAAATAACCCCCGTGAAGCATCGGTTCACTGTGACAAACCATCAGTTAACCAGGATCCCTCGGTATGAACCTGACTAAACATCAGGAAACCGGCATGAACCATCAATTGAACATCAGTTCACCATCAGTTTACCTTCAGTTCGCCATCAGGTAACCTTCATTGACCTTCATTAACCATCACTTAACCATCACTTGACCATCAGTTAACCATCAGTTAACCATCATCAACCAGTTGCCATACTTGGCATTGGCATCGTTCAGGAGCTTTGTGCTTGGTCGGGGGGTCTCTCTTTCAACGTGGATGAGCCGGGCGTGTTGCTGGGCAACGGTGGCGGGGTGTTGCGATGGTGACGGTGCAGTTGGGAAGGAGGACAAGGAGGTTATAGTACCAAAGTTGAGGAATGATGAGGAGGTTATAGTCCCATAGGAGGTTATAGTCACTTCGTAGGTTATATCATAGATAGAATGAGGATAATGGCATACTCCGATAGGTGACGAAAATATTCCATTTTAATGTGATAGGATCATAGGAAATACAATCTGTAATCATAATTACACATATCCTTGTGAAATATAGATGTAAATATGAAATTGAGATGATGAGGGCAGTAAGCTTATGATCAACTGATCAACAATCATAGGTTATTATCATCTAGGATACTGTAAGGATATAACAAGGCTTTATGCGTTCAATCATCATGTATAGTCTCCAATCTATTAGCATCTTTGAACCAAGGTTTATGAAAATAGGTTGGTTTCACTAGAACAATAAGGAAATAGTGAGGCTATAGTAAGCTCACTAAGGATTCACTAAGGATGATAGTAATCAAGCCAATCAACCTACTTCCTATTGCGTCGTTACAATTCTAACTATTGGTTGCACTAAGTCTGTGGGTCGAGGGCCTCCGGTACAACGTTGCCATCGCTTGGTAAGCGCTTCAGCATCCCCGGAAACGCTGTCCCAGCTGGCTTGTTTCGCCAGAAAATCTGGTCTCTGGTTGAAGCACTGATTGCTGGGGACCCGCCTGAGCGCTTTGAAGCTGATTCGTTGCTGGTGCGCGAACAGTAGTGTGAAGCGACTTGCGTACTCTGGGCAAACATATCAACCATGACAGATAGCACTATTAACCAAACATATCAACCATGGTATGAATCATCACACGCACGTCATTCTGCTGAAGCAGATCATAGTAATGATGTTTGACTTAATTTTGTGGTAGCCATGGTTCATAATTACTGGTTACTACCATGATTGACACGATTCATGATATTATCAACCATGATGATTAGCCGACTGTGTCAACTGTGTCATTATATCAACTTAATGCCAATGATCCAGAATGTACGTAAGTGCATTTGTTTAAACAGTTGATATCAACCAGCCATCTCATTTGTATAAACCAAGCAATATTATCCAAACACCATCACAAACCACAACTATAATCTATCACTAAGCAACATCAACATAAACCATGAGAATTAGCAGCCATTAAACCATCATGAGCAATCCTCTTGGCCATCATCAGCCATCATTGATCATTATCAATCTAGTGATTCTTAACCATCATTAGCCCCTATTGTCCATCATCAACCATCATTTCTCAACCGTCATGTATCAACCATTATCAATTCCCATTTATCAACGATCATTTGTGATCCATCCATCATTAAAACTATTATTTAGCATCATTAAGCTTCCATCATCATCATCATCATCATCACCATCATCACCACCATCATCACCATCATCATCACCATCATCATCATCAACCATCATCAACTGTCATCAGCCATCATCATCATATCCTATAGTTGCTTATTATCTCCCTTGATGAACCATTGATCATCTGTCATCATCATCATCATCATCATCATCATCATCATCATCATCGTCGTCATCATCGTCATCATCGTCATCATCATCATCATCATCATCATCATCATCATCATCATCATCATCATCGTCATCATCGTCATCATCGTCATCATCGTCATCATCGTCATCATCGTCATCATCGTCATCATCGTCATCATCGTTATCATCGTCATCATCATCATGTCCTATAGTTGCTTATTATCTCCCTTGATGAACCATTGATCATCTGTCATCATCATCAACCATCAACCCCTCACGACCTTGGCAGCGACCGCCCAGGCTGCGCCCCGCCGCCGAGGGCTTGGCGGCCCACCTCTTTGGGGAGGCGACGAGGGGTCAGGTGGTGAGTTGCCACCAGTGAAACTGTGGTAAAACAGGGCTTCAACCGTGGTTTAAGCTACTGAAACTATGGTTTAACCATGGTTTAAGCTACTGAAACTATGGTTTAACCATGGTTTAAGCTACGTAAACTATGGTTGAACCATGGTTTAATCCAGTTAAACCATGGGTTTAAACAGATGAGCTATAGTTTTATTGGGTTAAACTATGGGTGAAACTCTGTCTAGTGACAAGTATCAGTGTGAACAAGCGTGAACAAGCGGTAAGGTTTGATGATAATCCATCGTCGAACAACTTGCAAACCCAAATACTTATTTTGCATCGACTTTGCTGTGGAGAATATGGATGACACTACCACAATAGTGGATCAGGGTCAGTACCAAGAAGCACAGCAACCAATGGCAGGTTGACCGGGCTGATGCAGTTGAAAGGATCAACAATTGCCCTGGGTGAGTGCAAATCATTGATATTGCAATGCACTCAGTAAGGGCTGATAATCACCTTTGTTTGATACTAGTTAAGCATGTTTGATGTTTAATCATGTTCCGTTCTTGTTGAGATAGTATAGTGATTACTACAAGTGCCACTCACATGGCTACTTATTGATACTCAGGTGTGCAAATCCGCGGTGGCTGGAAAATCCTTATCTTCAGCCATGTGAGATCCAGCAGTTTGGAAGCCATCTCCACCTTCATAATATGGCAGTGGGTCAAAACCCTGTACCCCAGGTTCCCCTATCATTTGCCATTGTTTTCCCTATTATTTTTGGTGATTATCCCCAATTATGGTTGATTGATATTGACCCATAGCCATATATGTTTGGGGTTTATAAGCAGCTGCCCTGCAAGCTATGATCGTTGTTGTTGGTTGCAAACGTTTGCTAATCAGATTCGGAATCCCCCCTTTTTGTTGGTTATGACTGTTAGTTAACGCATATTAATCCAACAGTTCTTACGGGAACCATTGCTATCTTTCATAAACCATTGAATATTATTTATCGTAAACCATGATTAGTGTAAACCATTGTTAATCCAACTATCATTACTGGCAACAACCAGTAGTTCTGCAGTAATCACCCATTGGTTGACCATCATCAACCAGCAACAACTTTCAGTAATTGTCGGTTAGGCATCCAATTCTTCTCGTTACTGGCATTCATTGACCATTGATTAACCTCCAATTAACCATCAGTGATGAACCATAGATTGAGCATTAATTAACCATATCATGGTTGAGAACCATCAGTTATAAAGATGAAATAACCATTAGATTGTTGCTTAATGTTGGTTTCTGATTAGTATCTACCTGTTGGTTTTATCTATTTTCATTACTTTAGGGGGGGTTACACTAATCAGAAACCAACATTATCAGCCTTCGGATTGTTGATTCCTGGACATTGGGCAGCTGGATCTCCCCCGATGCATCGACCTGGTGACCATTGAGTTGAGCTTACCAATCCTTGCAATCCTGGACTTTTTTCATCAACATGATTGTAGGCTCTTAAGTTGAGTAAACTCTATTAATGTCATCCTCGACTTTCATGATTAATGTTTTTCATCATAGATTGGTAAGCTCAGCTTAATAGGAAACAAATCTAATGATGACAAATCCCCGAATGGTTAAATGGTTTCACCAATCCCCGAATGGTTAAATCTAATGATGAACATCCAATAGAATGGTGGTTTCTCACATTAGAATGGTGAATCACTGCCAACTATTGTGAGCCCCAAGGGTTTACCCCTATGACTTACTGTTGTATCAAACATGATGGTCCCTCATTGACCATGACCAGGATTCAATTATTCACCATCATGATTCCGTGATTCTTCACCTCATCTTTTCCCCAAACTCCTAGCCATTCTTCGTCTCCGTCATTGGCGGTAGGCCAATGACCACGGTCAGTTTCTGGAGCGACGGAGATACTATGCACAGAAGCAGGCGAGCGAATTCGCGGGGCGGGGTCTCCAGTGTCCCTTGAAAGGGGAGGGATGGAGCGACCCAAAGAGCTACCGCGTCCCGAGCTGGCCCTTTAAAAGGGGAGGAAAGGAGCGCCCCCCTAGGAGTGGCCTAAGCTTAAATGGTAGTGATGGTGGATGGTTAGCAACACTCAATGGGTAGTGGTGTGTGATTGCTATGGATGGTTGGGGATGGTTCAGAATGGTTGATGGGTAGTGGTTGGAAGTGGTTGATTTTGAATCATACTGGTTATATAACGGAGATGATAGGTTGATTGACATCGATGCAAGTAATCATGGTCAATGGCAATAGTTAACGGTTTCAACGTGGGTGTTTCTCATAATAGGGCACCCCCAAATCATCAGTTCTTAGTATTCTTTGATAAGAAGCCATCCATTTTAGGTGGTTCCCTATTTTGAGAAACCACCATATGGACAATGTTCATTGTCGACGGTGGTTGCCATTGGTGAATTGCCCCACTTGTTATGCATTTTTTTTCGACAATATTGCGCCTGTTGGGTTTGTCCATAAGCGGATCAACTGCAGAGTTTTTTGGTTCTCTGCGACAAAGCTGAATTTCTTAATGATTCAGGATACCTCCATCGATAGATCAGGCCGGAAGTTCTTTGTTGACAGCATTGAAGTATCAATGATATCAACATCAGATTGATGAAATTGGACTCGGAGGCAGCTGAACGATAAGAACCATTGAAGCTTCACATTCGGGATCCAATTCAACACGCTTTTGCTTGATGCATCTTTGTAGGGAAGGCTTCTGGCCATGGGAGGTATCAGCATGGACCAACGCATTGCTTGTGAGCAGTTGGCCCAAGAATGGTTCCTTGAGGCCAATCATGGATATTTGAGATGATTGACTAGTGATGGATCGTTGGTTACGGTCGAGAACTCACCCAGCTACTTGATTGGTCATGAAGTATCACCAAGTTTCCACCATAAGAACCATCAAACTTGTTGGCTCTGTCAACCTGAAGCATGAACAACGATCAATCGTCCTCACTATGTTGACTATCCGCAAAGCACTATTGACCGCTGCTATTATCCTCTATTGCTAACCAGCTTCTCAACCATGAAACAACCGATGATCAATCATCATCAACCAGCATTCCTGACCATTAGGAAACCATTCATCAACCATAACCAACCATAATCAACCATAATCAACCATCATCATGGACCATCAACCAGCGTTAGTAACCATTAATCACCACTTTCACCACCAGTAACCAGCACTAACCATCATTTTTTACCCTTCATTCCCCACCATAAAAACCCTGCAGATTGACCAGGAGCTTGGCACGTGCTTCATGGAGTTGCCACGCCTGGTGAAACATCCCGAAGGCAGCCGCGGGGGTCATCACGTGAGTTGGCAGGTCGCGGGTGAAGTGGGTTGAACCCAACGGGGTTGAGGCTTGGTGCCTTGAAGCCAAGGGGGTGCCTTGGATGGAATTTTTTGGATGGTGAAGCGTTACAGTTCAGCGTGGGTGAATGGTGGTTAATGATGGGTGATGGTCAACAAGGTGCCTCGTACCACTCATCAATTCACCATTGTCATTGATCATCATTCACCACCATTTGCTATCCATCATCATCATCATCATCATCATCATCATCATCATCATCATCAAATAACCATGAATCATCCATCAACCATCATCCTTCACCATCCAGTGAGCATTCATCATCAGCAATTGAACCATTAAGCCCATATGGTGACCATATTATCCTATCATCCATTAATCATCCATCATCCATCATTATCCATTAATCATCCATCATATCCATCAGTAGCCCCCTAACCATTAAATAACCATTAAGCAAGCACTGGTTGGTCACCATCATCTGCTCCCATGGCAGGCGAGGCGACTCCCTCGGTCACGCCGCTGCACCTGCGTCGTCAGACGCTACATGGCCTGCCGGCGCTGTGACTTGGTGACCTGGGGAGGTGGTGACCGTGGGGGGTGACCAGGGCTGGTGACCATAGCAAGCTTTGGTTAAGGGTTAGCGACCATGGGTTTCATGTAATCTGAGGGTTGATGATTAGCTTTGGTTAATGATTGGTTCATGGTTATGGTTAATGGTTATCCATTAGTTGATAGGTGTTATTAGCTATGAGTGGACCATTGGTAGCCAGCTTTGGTAAAGGCTTAGCGACAATGGGTTGATGATTAGCTTTGGTGAATGAATGTTAATGATTGGTTCATGGTTTTTGCCTAGGGTTGAGTAATGAGTGAACAGCGATTGGGTAATGGTTATTGGCTATGAGTGAACCATTGGTAGCCAGCTTTGGTTAGTGGTAGCTTTGGTTGAGTAATGACAGCGATTGGGTAATACTATACCATGGTTCTGAGTAAACAGCGATTGGCTTTGATGAATGGGTTGGTGAATGGTTGATGGTTAATGATGAACTCATGACTGGTGAATCAGTGGATGGTTTGTTGTATAGAATTATGTTTTATGAATGGTTGGTTTATAGTCGGGGTTCACGGATTTATTGGCCAACTATCCTTGATCAATGGTTCAGTCAACTGCAGTTGATACGCGGTTGGTTACTTGTTTGTTCATTGATACAGTGGTAATAGGAATTAAGTATGGTTGGTCGGTTGCCTGGTTGACTGGCGCATGAAGGAACCAGTCAGCCAGTCTGAGTGGTGCTTGATGGGTCGAATCAGAACGATGGAATGCCTACAAAGGCCATTTGATTCTGCAAATTGGACAACGTCCTGACAAGGCTTTAGGCAGTTGACAGATCAAGGTTCTGGAAGGTTCCAACAAGGTCTGGCAAGTTCCGGTGCGGTTGGCAGATCGAGGTTGCATGAGGTTCGGGGTGATTGAGGTGCAGGTCCCTAGAGCAAGGCCATCGAAGCTTATTTTTAACGTCATCCACCGTGTCAGCATCATTTGGCCCTTCATGTCAGTTGGCATTTTCGTCAAGTTGGGGTTGCTGAAGATGTTGCCCAGCTGTTTGGCAGCTTGAATCATCAGCCAAGAACCAATAACCATCATCAAGAAATGGCAAGTAGTGCTTGCAACTAGTGCTGGTATCTAGTGATGGTATCAAGTGATCTTGGCAAATGATCACCAATGGCTATAATAGATGGTAAGTAGCGATCAACCGTGGACAACCACTTACCTCCAGCCACGCTAGCCTTGTAAATGGATGATTGTCAGCAGTCCGAGCATGGGGATGCGCTTTGCAGGTCGAAGGGTGCGGGAAGCCCACTGGTTTGCTGATGATTGGAACTGGTGACCATGGTGGGATTATTAGGCATAGTGAGATCGTGGCTTATGAACAGTTATGATGAACCTGATGGTTAATTGGTGTAACCTGATATTTCATAATCATATTTCAGTTGTTAGTTTAGTTTATTTCATTATGAACCTGATATTGTAGTATTAACATGAATTAGCATAACTATTGTGCCGATTGTGCTTGAAGGGTGGCTGCAAAAATTGCCGTCACCCAAGTGTTTGGCTTCCCATTGCCAGCCACATTGTCTACGGTAGATTAACCTATATATATATATACATACATATACACGCCCACTGCTGCCCACAACCAAAAGGCCACAATGTTCAAGAATTAATGGTGTTGATTACTTCATAATTACCCGAAAATCACCTATGATGAGCATGTGGTTGTTGCACAACAACCATAATGTCCATTGGTTGGTATTTGTTGGTATATGATTTCTATCCAATCAATATCAGACATTCTTTAACAACGATGTAACCAAGAGTGCTTGAATATCATTGGTAGTCATTAAACACAAACTAAGCATCGTTAGGTCACCACCATATGTGTGTGGAACCGGTTGCTGAGGCTGGTGAAAGCATCCTCTTTGCCCATCGATTGTTGGGGAAACCCAGGAGCGTGCCAGCAGGTGGTCAGAACTCGTTGATCAGTGCTTCTACCAGCGACTTTGAAGCGGGAGGGAACCAACTGTTCTGAGGTATCTCTCGGTTGTTATCATTGTTATCATTGGTTAATTACTGATTCAACTAAACACTAAAACAAACTCATGGCTTTTGAACTCCGGTGATTTCGGGTTCACTAATCTCAGGAGAAACAGCCAACAGAATGGGTTGCTGCTGTTGCTTATTGTTCCCTGTTGTTGATTAAACAGTACTATGCTTGTTTATCAGGTATCAGTCACCCACAGAAACCATGATTAACGAGTAGCTGGCAACGACTAAGTAGCCATTACAGTCCCTTTTCGAGGCTATTAGTGATTTGCTACCATTAGCCACTACCAGCCGTTGTCTAGTTTAATAGCTATTCACCACCTCAACCGTTGTCACCCATCATTGACCGACCAATACAATCATCAACAGTTCTTTTTTCCGGAACCTGTTCAACAAAGGTTCTACCTGGTTGTTTCAATCTAGCGCTGCCTGGTTCCGTTGATCATTGACAGTGTGGTTGCATCTGATGAGTGGGCTGTAAGGCGGTTATGTGATTATATGATAGTTAATGGTTGAGAAATGCTTTGCGTATATCACGGTCTCTGATGATTAAAGGTGGATGATGACTGCGATCTATCTCTTGATCTATCAATGTAGATATAACATGTACAATGCGCCTTGCTGCTAGGGTTCTGTCGTCACGAGGTGATTTTGGCGCTTGTGGGTTTGTCTGCAGTCTCCCCACATTGGACCCTGTGGCGGTGGTCTCCCCATTAGATCCTGTTGCCGCATGGATTTGGATTTGTTTGATTGCCAAGTACCATGTGTTTGGTGGAACATGACCATGTTTGGCGGATGGTTTGGGGTACCCAAAGATATGCCAAACAGCCATCTTGTTCGAGCCCAAAAATGACGTTTGTTAAAGAATCAAACTGTCCCTATCCCACGGAAACCCGCGGTTTAGCCTCAGCGGCTGACGCCCAGATGCTGTGCCTTCAGAATCTATGCTGACGGTGCTCTCGGATGCCAGGGGACCCCAGAGACACAAAGCGTTGTCAGGACCCGTGCAGATGATTTGTTGAAGCCAGCCAAGAAAACCACAGCGTGGTCAGCAAACATTGCAAACCATTCAGTACCCACCATATACCATGGCTCATCATCAGCCGGCAGTTGACCATCAACTCAAGCTCATTTGCTGCTACAGGCCTTTCTTTAAGTATATTTGCTGTAATTTAACTTTATCCAACGTTATATGACTTCATATAACTTTATTTGCAGCTATGTGCATTTCTCTAACTATATTTGCTGATAGGCATGGTTTCACAGGAACCAAGTAGGAATGCAGCAGCCCCCCTTGGGGGGACTTTCAAACACTGTATGAATCAACCGCCATTTGCCCAACTTTTTAGCAGTTGCTCTATCAACCACTGAACCAACATCATCAGTTGCCAAATTTCTCCTTGAGAACCTATCAACCACCATCATTGATATCAAGGGCTATTATTAATCATTTATTTATTCATTCATTTGACCATTTATTTAACCATTTCTTCAGCCAATTCATTCAACCATCATTTGCCCAGCATTTAATTTCTACCCAATCAAAAAAAAACGCAACCAGATTAGTTTACCGGAGGGTGAACCATCAGCAAACACTATCAACCATAAATTAACCATCATCAACCATGTTCATCCATCATTAAGCATCATTAATCATCATTGCTAATGATCATCAATTGCACATCATGAACCAGCAATCACTATGAACTAGTGACCATCAATTTCAGCGGTTACAGTGATTGTTGTTAGTTAACTATCACTATTAACCACTATTAACCACTATTAACCACTATTAACCACTATAAACCGCTATTAACCACTATAAACCACTATTAACCACTATTAACCACTATTAACCACTATCAACCACTATTAACCACTATTAACCACTATGAACCACTATTAAGTATTAACCATCACTATTAACTATCACTATTAACCACTACTAATTGTTACAGTGATTGTTGGAAACTATATCAAGTGGTTATCCATCACTTTCTGTTTCGATGATTGGTCGGCCAGTGCAGGTCACCCTGGTGTTAGCGCATCGATGGTCACGGTCCCTGCGTGTATGGAGGAGAATGATGGGAAGCCGGGGCCAGGAGTGGTGGATGATCCTTGGTTAGCATTTTAGGGTTTAATGGTTGGATCCAGGTGGCTAATTGATATATGGATCTAGCATTCTAGGCTTTGGTGTAGGGTTTACTGGTTGGTAGGTTTTTGGGATGTTTCATTGACTTATTTTTTTGAGATGGATTCACCCCCTATATTTGCTGGGAAATCAGGATCTGCTTACGGGAATGCCAATGGTGGTTTATTGATATGGATCTACCATTATAGGGTTTACCCTCGGGGAAACGAAACTGGGTATTAACAAACACATATTTTTGCGAGGAATACCTGCTATAAATGGTAGCTTCCAGTTCAGTTTACCAGAGAGTAATATAGTGTGGATTGATCTTGGCTATTCTTGGCACTGTTGAAACAATGCAGGGTTTAACAATACAGGGCCTTGAGTTTGTCAAACAATAGGGCTCCACCAGCAGTTTAACCAGCTCCATCGCTCAATATTAAAAAAGTAAGCATGGGGTGTTGGGAATCTCACATTCACGAGTATCCTTAAATTCAGCAACATCAACCAGACACGTCGAGAAAGAATGGCTGACACTGCCCCTCAAACATACAAACCATGGCAAACCAATTACTTATTGCTGTATATTGATTCTTTCTGATGATGTTTGTACCGTTGTCGTTGTTGGGAATTTTCAATCAATACGTTTCACTGGTTTCACCTTTGAGGGAATCAATGGCTGCAAAGCCAGGAATCCAAGAGTCACCAGACAACCAAGCAAGTATAGTTGCTATATATCAAACTTAGTTGTATATATGCATATATTACGCACAGTTTTTTCTGCTAATACCCTCCTATTCATGAGGGTTATTCGTGGCCAGTGAGAACTATTATTGAGAAACTCTTGGCTCTCAGCCAGCACTGACGCTACTATTATCGTTCGGTATGTCCTACTATATTGCTCTACTATGAACTCTATGAAGCAACCAGCCGGCTTGCATAGGGGGGAAGTCACTGCTGTGCATCGTTGTTTGATCTATCCATTTTGTAGTAGTACTGCTGAACCATCATTGACCAACCCATATTTTTGGTACATCAAAATTCCTTTTTCGATAAATATATCCATGATTAAATGTACTATTACTGTTGTGTAGAAGTATGGGTGGTTATGAAACATCTCAATCAACATCAATCGTGATAAACTGTTATCATCAATCAATGATTAGTCAGAATGGTTGACCATGATCAAGCTTGGTCACTCATTACCAGTCATCAATTGACAACTGAGCAACCATGATTGACCATCAAATAACTATAATCTACCAACCATGATGAACCATTATGAACCAGGTATCAACCATTGCTGTTAACCGTTGTGATTCATCATTGATCATCACTCCTAAACATTAGAAGCATTGATTCGCCATTTTTGCCCACAAGCCATCACCGTTAACCATCACAAAACCATGGTGAATCGATATTGAGCCCTAATTAAGCATCAACCATAGCGAACCATCAATTCGTCATTTTGAACCATCATCAACCGTTATCAACCATGAATTTACCACTATTCAACCACTGACTAACCATGTGAAGCATCACCAGCCACCCTTCCCACCCCATCCACTGCCCCTTCCCCACCGGCCCACCCGGGACCGCCGCCACCGTTACGCTTCCGTAACGTGTTGCGTTGCTCGGTCTCCGGAGGATCCGGCGCGGCATGCGCGATCTGGTCTTCGGCGAGCCGGGCAGCATCGGCCTTGAGACTTGGCCCAGTGGTGATGATGAATGGGAGCGAGGCAAGGAATGGCGAGGTCATCAACCTATATGGCTATGGGTCAACTAATACCAAGGATTGATCATGGATAGTCAACAACAGGAATGGTTAAACACCAACTATATGGTGGTTTTCTTACAATGGGGAAGCCCTAAAATGGTTGGTTTTATTACCATAGATGGTTAATAACTAGATGATTTAGGGGTACCCCTATTTTGAGAAACACCCATATATAGGGATTGTAGTTATAGTGGTTAATGATGTAGGGGATACCAACTTACAATATAGGGGATATCAACCATCGTCAACCATTGCATCACCGCTGTTTACCATTCATCATTGAGTTATTGTGTTTACGATAGTGCAAGTTGCATTTTCTTGGTCATCAACTATCACCAAGCATTCAGTTGTTGTATTTACAATAGTAAATGGTAGTTATCAATGATATAGGGAATTGTAGGGGTCAACAATAGGGGATATCAACTAACAATAGTGGTCAAACAACTACCATACTTGGTGGTTTCTTAAGCCAGTTTTGGACCCCCGAAATGGTAGGTTTATTATTACAATTTTTGAACATGATTGGGCCAAGCACTAGTCTAAAGTCAAGCATTCATCACTCACTACTCATCGGTAAGATGATTACAATATCAATATCTATGATCAGTCAATCAAGCATCATTTTCACCATCAGCAATTTTTCAAGCATCAATTGACTGGTAAACCAAGAATTCACATTTTTAACCCATTATTAGCCATTGACAAACCAGTGCCAATCACACATCCACCATGGAATTCTGACCCTCATCACTATATATATGATGAACCACTCTAAAAATTATCAACCAAGGATATTCACAACATAATGATGATTAACCACTACCGACCATTCATGGTGATCAACCACTATGAGCCACGACAAGGAACCATTCAATGAGATTATCAACCATTAATCACTACTTCACTAACGAACCGCAACATCATCACCATAAATCCTCCTGATTTCAACTATGATATTATCCATGGAATCCATAAATCACCACTAATCACCAACCACTGATCACCATAGATCGCCACTGATCACCATAAATCAGCACTAATCTCCATTATTATCACCAAACCCATGGTTGTTCCACTATGCTGACCCACGACATCCAACCATCCTAGGGAACCACTTGCAGCTGCTTTGTTGCAGCCAAGGACTTCGAGGAGCCCACGCCTGAGGCACCTGAGGCTCCGCATCCGCGGCCGTCGTGAGGACCCGTGGGATGGGTTCAGGAGCATAGGTTTTTGGGTGATTTTTTAGGTTCTTTGGGTGATTTTTAGGTTTTTTGGGTGATTTGTGGAGTGTTTTTGGTCTTTTTTGTTGTTATTTACCATGTTTTACTCATGGTGTTCATGATGACTAGTGGTTTAAGTCTGTGAAACTGTGTGCTTCATGATGTTGCGAACGGTATCTTGCGCTTTTGACATGGATTCGTCAGATTGATGATGGCTTCCGGGTGATTGAGGATGATTAAACGCCGGTGATGAGAGTTGATCCTTGTGAATGAGCTGGCAAGGTTCCGTTAGAGAACCCCTTGCGGGCAATACCCAAGCAGAATAGGAAATAGACTCGTGAAATTCATGGCCAATTCATGGTTCATATTGGTTAGTTGATAGTTAATTGATGGTTGATTAACTGGTTACTGGGGGAAAAACCAACAATTAAGGACCAACCGGATGGGTGACTCTCATTGACGATGGGAGTCTAATAGAATGGTTAAGAACCGCCAGCAACAGTTGGGAATGGAATGGAAGATCACCACCCTTCCAACTCTTTTATATACTAAGTGTACATCATTGATAACTAATATTTCAAGAATCAGCGGAGCATCCATCATACAGTAGAAACCACTACCAGTTCTATACAATCCACAAATCCGGAATACTGTGAACCATATGAATACCAGCATCGAAACATAATAAACCATGCGGAATACTCTGTAACATCCACCATACATAATAGACCATATAAACCACGACCTAATTAGCTGAAGACAGAACCCCCTGTTTCACCAACAAACATGTTGTTTCCGACTATGGAAGCGGATCTGACAGGTTTCTTGAGGTAGATGTATATAAAGATTCGTCCAGTAGACCCACGACTCACGTTTTATTTTGGTGAGTGTCACTAGTGCCTTTCGGCGCTCAGCACGTTTAACGAGTTAGGACCGGGTTGACCAGCAGCTCTTTGGGGTTGCAAAGGTGACATGTAAACCCCTCCTGATAGTAGCTGATGGCACCCAATGTGCACATGGAAATAAATAGAACATCTATAGTTTGATATACATACCTATACATATCTATACGTATATGTAAAACTATGTATATTCATATTTATCTTTAAGTATAACATGTATACATATGTATGTACATATCTATATCTATATACGTACATGCATGTAAATATCCAACACATATAGCAGTGGGTCAAAACCCTGTACCCCCGGTTCACTATTAACCATTGTTTTCCTTATAATTGCCGGTCATTATCCCCCATGAAATTGGTTGATTAATATTGACTCATAGCCATATATAGCTGGTATATCCACTGATATTGTTGGTGAAGTTATCCCCTATTATTAACCATTCACCAGCTAGGCTTCACCAGCCAAGTTGGTTGATGAAAATTGACCCATAGCCATGTATAGCTGGTACATCCCCTACTATTGTTACTTATTATCCCCTATGATTAACTGTTATCCAGCTAGTTAACCATTGTTGTTGCTTGGTTAATTTTGACCCATAGCCATATGAATAGCCTGGTGGCTGTGGGTCGTTTTTTTGTCACTGACCTGTGCTCCCCCATTCGCCTGGTCAGACGAGCACTTGGCGGTTGCACCTGGGCAGCGGTTGCAGGTTGTGCCGCTGTTGTTGGGGGGATGGGTGGATGTGTTGCTTGGGTGGTGGGGTAGCTGGCATGGTTGGTTGGATGGGGTTGGTTGGTTGGCTTGCTGACAGAGTTGATCTTCTTTTGAAATGAGAAATCTCACCTATTTGGCTATAGTCCATCTAAAAACCCGTTGTGCACCAAACCAAGGCACCACTCTTACCGGTTGGTATCATTGACCATGAGTCGCGCAATCAAACTAATGAAGCGTAATCGCCACTGATTCGACTTAGTCACTATTCATTAACTAGTAATTGCCAATGATAGCCTGTTGTCAATCACCCATATGACTACATTAATCACCAGCCATAGTTGGTTATTGGACATTGGTCGACCATTATAGCTGGTCACTGCCAAATCTCCACCTGTGGGTCCCCATTTCGGTGGGCTGGTACCGTTGGTGCTGGTTGGCCGGCTATGACAGATGGGAGTTCCAGCGTCGAGAATCGTTGGTTTATGGTGGTGAATGACCAAGGTGGTGGAGATTCAATATTAACCAACCAATGGGTGACAACCCAATCATCCCACAGGATTACACCAAGAGAAACCACAGTCGACAGACTCGACCCTTCAGATTTGGTGGTAAAGACATCAGCTATTATGCTGGTAAAGCCTGTGGTATTTGGATCTACCATGCTTCTGAGTTCTTTCCTTTACAGCAAGGGTGGTCAGACTTGCTGTCTATTCATATAAATCACCAATCTGATATCTGTACCAGATTGCTGATGACCCTGAGATATTTTCGTCCACAACATACATGCCATTATTGTTTCCTATGATTACTGTAACTGTCGGAACAGTCGCCTATGATGTAAACAGTATTAATAATAGCCTATGATTACTAGTAAACTGTATTTTACTATGATTACTGTAACAAGCCCCATTTACTATGATCATATTAATCTTAGCAAATTTACAACCCTATCAAACATAGGCTATCTGCATAGCCTATGATTACTATCATGTTGATTGATCTTATTAAAATCAGGGGCCGGTGCCTTCCATCTCTCCAGCTGTTCACGCTCAAGGCGAGCGACGCATCCACCTGCTTCTGCACTCAAAATGCAGGCACTGGTGGATGGAGGGGCGGTCACCCATGCTTGTGCCATCCACAGCCTTTTACAGCGTGGGTAACATCAAAAAATGAATGGCCGTTTTAGAGATGTGACTCTGTCTCTGTTGTCAATGCATACTGGTGGGCAAGCCATGAGCATGAGGTTGTCCATGAACATCACAATCTCTCTAGTGGAAGCTTAACCAGTACAGAAACCGGACGGTCGCACAGATGTTGCGATGATTACTAGTAATCAACTTATTTCCAGCCGTGGTTACTTTGGTGATGCGTGTGTGTGAACATCCTGTGACAAAAACATTGCATACACCAAAGAATTTCTTGACGGTGAAGAGCCCCCTTCAAAAACGGGGCCTCGGAATCATCTTTTTGCGGATGCGAACAGAAGGGATACATGGAAACTCCAATAGCAACTATGACTGCAGAGTTGGTAGCCATTGATGCAGCAGGTTGAAGTAGTTGAGGTCTGACCTCCAGCCCAGACGTGTTGAAGCCAAAAAGGCAGATTGGAACACACCCTGTAACCCTGGCGAACCGAATAGATACTTTTTTGGGGATGTGGACTACACCTTCTGAGAGTTGGTTCCAGAGCCAGCAAATAAATTCAAAGCTATCTATCATGCGGAGATGGCTCAAGATTGCGGATATGACTCTCGGTTGTTTCGACACCATGAGTATGTCGTCCAATCCGCAGCTCAGCGGGTTGTGATGCCCAGCGGCAGATCCAGTGTTGCAGGCTGGTTGACGAAGATGTTTTTGCCAAGCTTTGCACAGCCACACGATGGACACTTCAAAGTTGCTTACATCTATTGACTGCACCAACATAAGGGATTTATGAGTGGTATGAAAGCGGTGACCAGCACCCTAGGCAGTGCTACCATGTTCCTTCCAAACGCAAATATTTAGAACTTCTCCGACTCAACTAGGATGATAAGAATTATCAATGCTTACTGTTGTTGATACTTCCTGCTTGTTACCTCATCGGTCTACGACATTCGAGGCAATCAGATTGGGATATCATGAGATGGGGTATCCTCCAAACCCAAGAACATCCTGATCTTGTGTGGCAACGTTTGACGAACATGAATCCAATCTGAGTCAAAATGTTTGCGTTCCCGTCATCTTGGAGGGGATGCGAACAGATGTCCCACATCGTTTGGGGGAACGCCAACGGCTCGGATCAAGCCGGACAAGCCTGGCTGAGTTTTCCTTTCTCAGCCATCAACCAACCATTGTTTCACCATTAAAAATTCTCAACCATCATTAGGCATCATCAGCCATTCTGAGCCATTATTAACCACTATTGATAACAATCAACCATATATCAACCATATATCAACCATATATCAACCATATATCAACCATATTAACCATATATCCAGGTTTTCCTCCCGGAAAAATGGCTGGGTCTCCAGGGCCGGGCCGGAACCGTTGTGGCGAGGGCGCAGCGCTACGCCAGCGCCACCAGGAGGGCTCCGAGTTGGTGGCCATCAACCGCGTGCGCGTGACGGAGCGGACGCCACGCAGCGAGGTGCGGCAGTGCCATGGACCGATCTGCCAGGACCAAGCGGTGGAACGAAGCGCAGTTTTCTGGTGGTTAAGTAACATCACCAACCAGTAATAGCTGGTTGATGGTTGATCATAGGGGGACGATCTAGGTTTGAATGGTTAGTCACCAACATAAATGGTTTAACTAGCTGATTAATGGTTAATGAAAGGGGATAACTTCCTGTTGCCTCGAACTAACATGGCTGGCTGGAGAATTCACCAGTTCATCCTGGATGATTTCTGAGGGTTTTCTCCGAACAAATGGTGGATTTTCCAGCCAGCTATGTTAGATCGCTAGAGTGTTATGATAGAAAGTAATCACCAACAATAATGGTTCAACAACTAGTATATGGTGGTTTGTATGATGGTTTCTGGAAATAGTGAATCCCAAAAATGGTTGGTTTATTACTGTGAATAGTTCATGACTTGGATGATACCTGAGGGTACCCCTATTGTAAGAACCCCACTAATATGAGCAACGATCGCGGGATATTTTCGTTAAGCAACAGATTCGGGTGGGGCCCCATCACCAGCCGTTGAGGATGTTAGATCTCCCATTGCAGCGCCGCGCTGCACGTGCAACCCGTGGGATGCAGCGAAGCAAAGGCTATAGGGATAGCCATGTTAGCAACCACGAATCATGTGGGTGTAAGCGGCAAGAATTCTTAGTTGATGGTTTGAAACTTTTTTATTTCCTTCCAGACATCATGGTAAAGTGTGGCTGGTCTGACAACGCTGGACATGTTGCAAGTAGTATCCTATCCCCATCGATGGAAGACATCACTAAAAGGTGCTGTGAATGCAACAACAGCGATTGTCAAGGATAAAACCATCGACAGCAGTACGTACTTGTTGATTGTGGCTGGGTCATTTTGCTGGTTTATTTTGGATGTGTTCAGTAGTTTTCGCACAACTTGGTCTTATGTCACTGGTTTTCTTGTGGTGTGTGTTTATTGTCATCGGCCGTGGATGATCTACAACGGTTTTGTGAACCTTTGGGAATGTTGTTGCTTTCAGCTTTTGATTGTTCCTTACAGCTCCAATTCTCGGCGGGATATCCGTTTGCTCTTTTCAAATGTCGTTTGGCCATGATGGTTTTGTGGAGCCATCATCTAGTGATGGCACCCAACTGATTGAAGTTCAAGTACTCTGTTTGAATGGTCAAGGATGCCATATGTGATCGGCCATGTAGTATATTCATAGAATATGGAGCATTCGGTGTAAGCTCTAACTCTTGTTGCACCAACGATTCATGATCATCCTTCGTCATCAGTTTGCCGGCGTACAGAAGCACATAGATCAACATCACAGTCGTGACTTAATGGCTTACATATTGATCTATGGCCATAATCTTTAACAATAGAACCATTTGACCAATATATCTCAGCCATTAACATCACAATTGAACCAACCACTGACCAACCCTTAACCAACCATGAATGGCTTATCTATTGCTTCGAATGCTTCCAACCACAAGCAACACCAACATGTGGATCGATCGCCCAGGTTGCTCGACGTATCTCTTGCAGGTCGGGTGGCCCAGAACCTGGGCTCCGATCGCTGGTGAAGCTGGCCTTTAGTTAACCTTTATGGTGGTTAATAGTGGATAATTAATCATGGTTGATATATGGTTGATACATGGTTGATTAATAATGGTTGATATATGGTTGATATATGGTGGATTGTTATCAATAGTGGTTAATAATGGCTCAGAATGGCTGAAGATGCTTAGTTGATTAATGGTGAAATACTGGTTGATTAATGGTTAAGAATGGCTTGGTACCCCGACATCGGCTGGTGCTTTTTCCGACGTTTTTCCTATGTTTCTCATGTTTTCCCCATGGTGATCAGTTGTTGGCGGCACTGATGTCGCCATGTTGCAGGAAGCCGCATCCTTTCGCCCGTTGTGCTTTGAATTGGTTGAGCCGACCTCGCTGAGGCCAGTGTGTTTGACCTTTCGTTTGCCTAAAAGCAACAAGGTCGTCGGGGCAGCTGCGGGATGTGGTGTAGTGACCAAGAAGGTGGTATGCAAATGTTATGTATGTACGTGAGTACGAGTATATGGTGGTTTCTTGAAATGGGGGTACGCCAAATCATCCCTTTTTAGACCATTTTGAGCAATAAACCAACCATTTTGGCGGGGGTCCCTATTTTGAGAAACCACCATATGGTTATGCAAAATGATGTGAGTATAATGGAGTATATGTAGATGGATAATGTGACCTATACAAGTAGATGTAGCAGTAGGTGTTTGCTAATATGGAGGTATGCAAAAATCTCCGGATCCCCCATTTCAGGCGCATGTTCGTACTTATGTGCATATGCACACATGTCTTTCTGATTTAATGATGGAGGGGGCAACTGGATGGGTAATGATATGTAATGAGGACATATCTATTATCTATCTACATATTCTATATCTGCCAGCAGATGCAAATGCATTGCGCATGATGTGCCCACAATGGGTTGAAGATGCAAAAACAAGCAGCAGGCCAAGACAGACAGCTTGTTCTCCCGTGATGATAGCTACTGGCTGACCAACATCATCCCTGCAACAATCAGGGGATGGGCGGGGATGGGCACATACCCCCAATAACCATGATACTTGAGAATTCAAAACATACACCAGGGACGTTACTACCACTTAGTCGGATGAGTCAGTCTTGGCAACAAACAAAGCAACGTTCAAGTGAGTCCACTTAGAGTTGGAGAGATTGGCCCAGCAAAGGAACCACTTATCATCATTTGAAGTCCAGAAAAGCTGGTAGGAACTGGAAAGCTCAAGCAAATTCGATCACCCAAATCGCTGGATGGGATGAACAACTGAACGGACCACAAATACATGGGTGAACTCCAAGCATCAAGCAGCATTTCCCCAATAACTACCATTCATGACCATTTGTAACAGTAGTTCACCACAATGCAGTTATACAACCAGCCATCAGCCACTGCCCAAGTTAACCAACTGATTCACCAGCTCAACCGATCATTCTTAACCAATCAATGAGCATCAACGGAAAAAATAGCGATTGAGGAAGCTCAACCGCATTCGGCGTTGCTGGTCAAAGGTGAAACCTTTGGCTGATAAGCAATGGTTGATGGTTGATGCTCAACCGCGTTGATGGCTCATCCTTGAACATCATTGACCAATGAACCATCAGCCATTATCCTGTCCCTAGGAAGTGCCCAGCTCCGAGATTTTTCCCATGGTCTTTTGGCGGCGTCTTGAGGGCCTCCCCGGCATGGTCGTGGTCAGTTGATGGCTGGTGAATGCAGTGATCATGCTACTGATGCTAGTGCTGTCAATGATGATGGTTAGTTTTTAGTTAATGAATAAATGATGTAAACGATGGTGATTTGCTGCTTTGTCGATGCTTTGCTAGCGATTCATTGCTGCTTTACGAATGGATGCTTCGCGCAAAAATGGTCCAATGAGTACTGTAGCAATGGCAGCAAACGGCAGGAACAACTCCCCAAGAAAATCGCCAACAGCACTTCCCACCGGGACTATGCCGGTATATGAGGGAAAGCCAACCGGATCGTTAAAGCTTCAAAATGTACAGAACAGGTATATACCAACCATTTGGGGATCACTGGTGGTGTAGCTTTGGCTTTGTCCAAGTTGACATAGCTAGCGTTTCTCTTCATTGGTTGATACAACTACGTCCTTTAAACGGTTTATGAAGCAACAACTTCAAATCGTTCCTGGTAATTGTTGGTTGTTATTGCCTATGAATCTATAAACTATCCTGCAACCACCAGTTGGCGGCCTGTCAATGATTGAATCAGCAATATCAGCGTCGCCGGTGTTGCTGTATCTGCTGTTGATGCGACCTTGCGTGTCATTTTGTGTTCGCAAGTGGTGGAGCCACGAGCGTCAGGTGTCGACCATCATCAAGCGTCAGCAATTTTAAAGCATTTTCCATGACTAGCCCCAGCAGGTTATTGGAAACCATTCATGGAGCATTTTCCTTTATTGATCAACTATTGTCAGCCGTGATTTAGATATTATTGACACCATTGGCAAGGACAGGGAGAAACTACTTGCCATTAGCCACCATTTTTTACCATAAACCACTAGTAATCATTCTTATCCATTCATTGACCACTCCCTTATTAACCAGTAGTCCCGTTATCGGTATCCACCCATATTCACTAGTCATCAACCGTTATTAGCAATCATCAGCCGTTGTTAGTCAAAATTAACCATTATCAACCATCCTAAAGCATTATCCATAATCAATTAACCAGTCTTAACCATCCATAAACAATCACTGGAAATAATCAGCTATTAGTAGTCATTATAAACCATTGTTAACGATCCATAACCCACTATCAGTTTCTATTATCTAACCACTATTCACAGCACTATTCGCATTCGCATGTGGCTTCACGAACTGTGGCCGTTCCGAGGTGGTGTCCGAAATCGTGGTGAGCGAGTTGCGCGAAGGGTTTCTCTTCACAAAGTCGACTTGGTCCAGTGATGGTTGATGGGGCCAAGCCTGCTTGGATGTGCATCGCCACTTAGCAACTGGAGATGAACGATGGTTATAGGGTTTACGAGCGACCCTATCCCACCAAGTAACTGGTAACTAACCAGGATAGAGGGTTTATAAGCTACCTTACAGGGCTTGTGACCATGGTTATATCACCCAGTTATAACCCCTGCTGTGCATCCAAGTGGTTGGTCGCCTGTTATTTTACAATGACCATGATACTCGTTGGTACTAGTTGAAATCATATTGATAGTGGTTGATAATGGTTAGTGATCATGATTTTCCAAGTGATGGGGTTAGAGGCTCTGCTGGGGCTCAGCAATGATTAGCAGTTGGGGATAATATGTGAAGTGGTGACACGAGGAGCCTATCATACTTAGCCATCGTCAAATCGTGTGTCAAGCACTATGAACCATCAGGAACCATCATTTATCATTGGTGGCCAATATCCCCTATAGTCAACCATCATCAACCACTAACCATCCTTAGCCATCATTGTTGTCAAGTGCAGTGAACCAATATCGACCCTCATTATCAACCACTAGTAACCATCATTATCAACGATCGTCAAACATCATTAAGCGTCATTATATATGAAGCGTGACTCGATTTATGACCAATTACTATTACTAACATGAGTTGACCATCGTTGTTAACCATTAATACACCCTCATCAACCACTCTAACTTAGGTCCGGCGTTGGCCTGTTTAAAAAGCATCTCTGTCGGTTGGGGGTGTTCACTGGGAAACTAGATATAAAAATGAAGGGTTCCATAGGAAACTATATATAAAAGTCAGTGGTTCCATGGGAAACTAGATATAAAAATCAAGGGTTCCATGGGAAAATATATATGAAAGTCAATGGTTCCATGGGAAACTATATATATAAAAGTCAATGGTTCCATGGGACACTAGATATAAAAATCAAGGGTTCCATGGGAAACTATATATAAAATCAAGGGTTCCATGGGAAAAAAAGTATATATGAAAGTCAATGGTTCCATGGGAAACTACATATAAAAGTCAATGGTTCCATGGGAAACTAGATATAAAAATCAAGGGTTCAATGGGAAACTAGATTCCATGGGAAACTATATATGAAAGTCAATTGTTCCATGGGAAAATGTTACAAAACCATAAGGGTTATAAACCAAGCATTAAAAAAAGGGCTCCGCGGGAAGTCAGTTGCAGATTAGATATGAACCTTTCCGTGAGAAAACACAAGCAGATGTGAAGGGTTTAACGGAAAATGGTTTATTAAAAGGACGAGTGTCATGGCATACCTGGGATACCAATTGAACACAAAGGAGCCATGGGAAGGCGCTTAGAAGACAAGGTTACAGTACATGAAAACTTGTGGAAACTAGATTTAAGTAATGGGAAACAAAGTATAGCAGTGAAGGATTGCATGAGCAGCTTGGTGAAAAAATGAACGGCCTGATGGAAAGGGAATAGACCAGATTCCATCACAGGGGCATTATCTCAAACAAGTGCATAAGCATTATTCCAAGTATAAGCATGCATGCTCAATGATGACCTTCGCAAAGCTAGATATTTGGAAGGCAATTGTAAAGCTGACAGTTTAGCAAAAGAATGTGCCAAGCAAGCCTGGGAATCGGATGCCAGGAGTAGGAAAGAAGTTTTCCAAGCTGTGGTTGCCATTCAGGTTCACATCATTTCTGTTCTTCACCAGAGGTTTCATACACATTCCCAAGATTACCTCAGCCAGCTAGACCCCGAAAATCTTGGTGAGTTGGGTAGCTTTTCTAGATCACACGGAGCAAGCGATGAGATAGTAATTGCCAAACCTGAAATTGAATTTGTCACACGTTGTCTCAATGGGACAGCCTCAGCATGCCACATCCGAGCAGTCAAAGAACAGTGCCCAATCTTCAGTATGTCGCTTGAACCTGATCCTCGCTGTTCTCGAGTTCGCTTTTCGATCACGCCAGCTCAACTTGCCAAATGCCAGCGACGCATGAAGATCGGTTTTGCTGAAGATTTGATACAGTTTGCAACTGACAGCTCATGGTATTTTTCTACGAATCAACATGATTCCCGTGTTCCGTGGCTTTTAATTTTCATTGCTTTCTGCAATTCCAAAGAGGGGGCTGCAGACTGGTTCGCGCAGTGTAAATCTCTGCACAGTTGCGTGTGTATGTTCGGATCCGCCCTGGGATGGAAGCGCAGTGACATAAATTGTTTGGGGTGCAAACATATCCCCGCATTGAAAGAATTTGGTTGGGGCAGAGTCAGTGGTTTTGTTGGGTCCTTCTCCTTTCAGAACCTTGTCCCCGTTTGGTTCTTCCTTCTCAACCATTCTCTCATCTTTAAAGGCCTGGAGAACCCCCCTGTGTGGAACATCGATATCCTTCATCGGTTGATTTTCAGTGGCTGAAGCTGTGTGCTTCCTTTTATATGTTCTGTGAGATCTCGTGCGGACCTCAGAGACAACGCCGGAAAAAAAAATGAACAAAACCCCAATTGTACGAATGGATAGTTGTATGAGAACAACTGTGATGAAACATTGGGCTGTGAAGTCTGGATCAAAAATGTTGCTCAAGCCTGCGCAAGTTCATGAAGTGATACATTGGTCTTTTTCAGCAACCCCAAACACTTATCAATGAACAGCACCGACCAAAAAAAATGGGTCGCAATTATAGTGAGTCCAAACATGCAGTGTTTCGCAGGAATTCTGAAATGAACAGCCTGATGAAACAGTGTTAGGTATTCTTTTTGATAGAATGTCGGTCAATCATTTATGTGTGATATTATGTGCCAAACTGGAATTGCGCAAGTACCGCTCCGAAGCAACATGCGCCCATGAAAAGACAAAAATGGAATAACCGGGATATTTGGAAATCCATCTAACTCCATTCTGCAACAGGAATTATGTCAAAAAGTTCAGATATGCCCAGCTCTATTTTCGGAACGGCCGGTTTTCTATGTAGTTGTATATGTGTAGTTTTTGGATTCTGCCCGCTGGGTTTTTCACAACATAATCATCGATCACCGCACATTTGTCGTGCTTATCTGGGGGAGTTGGTTCTTCATAGATGGATTTGGGCCGAAGCCCGGACTCCAAATACAAAACCAGGCAAATGGGGACAGTTTGACATAGACCTTCGGACATTACCCTGTGGAAGGCTCGGGGGTTGAAGCTGAAAATTTGCCCTGAGCAGGACATGGAAAAGTTCCAATCCATGCTGAAATACCCTTGGGTCTTCATTTGTTGCTGCTTGCAGGACATGGTCAAGTCTCAATCCATGTTGTTCCCTCCTGGGGTTTGTTGTCGATTTATGGCCCTGCCAAAAATTAATTAATGAATACGCCCGGAACTACCAAGCAGCTTGGCATTCGTGTCTGGGCATCCGAAGCGACGGCCCTTCAATGCTGGCCAGGCCAAAAGGGTTCCTGACGGAGTGAAGTTTGTCCCGAAGAACGGGCTCTTCGTGCCAGTCAACTCGCCGGGTATTTTGGGCCTGGGTGACGGCGATTTGGACGGAGACCCCCTGGTCGCAGCCACGGACCAGAGGGGCCGCGGAAAGAGAGCGCGTGACAATGAAATGTTAAGAATTCCACACGCCGATTATCAAATCATGCTATAACAAGATTTCATTGATAAAACATGATACGGTGCTTGCAGGGCTATTGGGCCAATAATGTTCTGGTGACAGCGCCTAGGCCTTCCATTTTCGGTCAACCTTCAAATTTGAAGCGCGCGTGCAGTCTGACATGAAAATGGTTCTGAAAATTGTTTCGAAGATTCCCTGCACTTAAGACCTCCGGATGTTCCGCCCCGTTAAAAGGGTTCGCAGCTTGTTTCAGGCGCGGGCGCCGGGTGGTGTAGATTGGCACCACGGTGCGGGTGCTCGTCGCCCGCACTTTGGGGCTGCCCAACGCACCCACTTCCAGGAGCTCAACCGCCAGGTCCCAGAGCGACCAGGGTCACCGCACGTCAGCTTTGCTGACGACGTGGCTTTTGCTTTGAAAGCACCCGCTCCGGACTTGAAGGCTGACGCCTGCATCCGGCATTTCGGCTAGAATAAGGGGGGGGAGGAATTTATTTTTTCAGCCAATGATGTTTTCATCAAATGGCCAGCAGGGGTCCGCCATGAAGCTATTCAAACAGACCGCTGCCGGTCATCAATTGAAAATTACTTTTAAGGGCGCTTACCTTAAGGATTAGCAAGTGGACGTCTTACTGCTCAGGGGGGTCCACCGGAAAACTGGAAGGGCGTGGGTGTCATGCGGCTCTAGGTGCACCAAGGACCCGAGACGCCACCCTGGTGCAACACGCTACCAAAGAGGCTTTTTGTGTTCTTTTTTTGGGGGGGTTGTGTGGGGCCCACGGCCGCCACAATGAATGATTCGGCGTTGTCAGTGCGTGCTGTATTCACCCCGCGTCTATTGTGACTAGAACAGTCTTTCACACGGCATTCTTGTGATTTTCCTTGAGCAACTGTAGTTCCAACCAATGCCAGACATGTCCTGGTAGCGCGCTCCAAGAAAGTTACCCCCTGATTCAAAGAGCACCTGCATTTACCACACAAGATGAAGCCCACGAATCGCAATGCTCACACTTAAAACTATGCAGCAGATAGTGTAGACAACAAATTGTACGTCTTCAGCTGCCCCGTTTTTTTTCCGCATCGTGAACTAGGGCCCGTGTGCAGGAAGCACAGCGCGGAAAGGCTTGCAACTGCCATCATCCAAAGCATAAGGTCGTAGGGCCACAGTATGGAGGACGCACCAAGACACCACATCGACACCCCACATTTAGGACATTCTTAGTCAGACATCTTGGTGACGCGCTCTCGGCGAGACCCTCTTGGCGACACACTCCAAGCCAACGCGCAATACCAACACACCGCGCCAACACATCACACCAACACACCAAACCGACACATCAATTCACCGCAACGACAAACCACACCAACACACCGCCCCCGACCATACCAACGCACCGCACTCTTGTAGGACACTCTTAGTCAGACACTCTTGGTGAGACATTCTTGGAGGACACGCTTGGTGAGACGCAGCATTGCAAAACACCATGGCAGGAGCGCAGCAATAATGACAAAAGGTCACTCTGACGCAGCGATTCCAATGCTCACAGCCGTCCCGGCATTGCGACACACAATAGCAGGAGCACACAGAGAATAGCGAATAGTCATCCTGACGCAGCAATTCCAACGCGCGGAACCTCCGGTGTTCCGGGCGGGAGTGTGACAATGGTTCAATTTAAACCCGGTACAGAAACCAATTTTAAATTGTGGGAAACTAAATATATTGTGGGAAACCGTGAAGTTTTGGTTGTGGCTCTCGAAATATTCCGGGTGGCCCGCTGTCTTGAAAGTCAGTCATGGGAGGGACCAAGGCTTTTCGGAGGCTTTTGGTCTGACAGCCCCACAATTCTTTCTTTCAGGTTGCTGTAGAGGTAAATTGCAGAGAAGGGGAACCTTTGGATGTTCAACCTGCGCTATGTCAGTTCACTAGGCGAAGCATGTGTTGCAATGCTGAAAATTTTAATCAAATTTATATTCAGAAACACTTGTTTTCACATGGAAGTAAAAACAATAGCTCCTACCCAAGAAGCAATATTCAAAAGAAAGATTCTCTATGCATATGGTTGTTCCTATCCCTTGAATATTGCTCGAAAAGCCTGTGAGAAACGCTGGCTATACCCAGTGATTTAGGGTTTAGGGTTTTAGGGTGTGCAGGAGTAGTCGCGGGTAGGTGGGGGGCTGTCAATTTGGCTGGCACGCCCCCCGCTTGAAGCACGCTCGCTCTGCTTAGTTCACCCGCCCCAGCCACCCAAATTACGAACTTTTAGGGTTTAGGGTTCCATTCTAAGTGGAACCCTTGGCCGGGTTCCAACTTTTTTAAATTTTTTCTTCTATACAATTTAGAGCTTGCTATACGCTCTGCAGCAACACAGTTGATCAACTAAACTCGGATAGTTGTGGTAACCCTTCGGCTTCAGAGGGTGGAAGGCTTTGCTGCTGGCAAGAGTTGCTTGATCTGATAGATCTATTTTTGCAGTGTGCAAGATCGGCCAGCTTTGCAGGGCTAAAGTTGGGGTAGGCTAGCAGCATCTTGGGCACATTCCGTTTTTCTTGTGTCCCACTCTTGTTAGCATTCAAGAAAACCTGAAAAGAACAAGGGGTTTTCAGCAATAGAGCGGCCCTAGGGGGAATCGAGCCCCCCCCTGGGAATGAACCGTGGGTAAATTCCCGCGCGGTTTTTTAGAAGGACGTCCGGCGACCAAAAGTAGGTGCCGGACAAGGTGCCGGACAAGGTGCCGGACACATTGCGCAAAGCGTCCGGCATCCAAAATCAGGTGCCGGACGCTTTCTGTAGGAGATATCGGCTGGATTTTGGGGTTTTCCCGGAGATGCCGGGTAAGCGTTTTACTGACGTTTGGCAATGCCTTTCAAGATTTTCGATTTTGGTTTTGGAAAAAATCGTTTCTTCTTTAAATAAAAATCATCAAAATTGATTTTTTCGATTTTCGAGGTTTTGCTTTTGAAGGATTTCCAAGGCGTTTTTCATCAAATTCGATTTTTGGAGTTTTGATTTGAAGAAGATCCTTTTGAAGCATAAAAACCGTAAAAAAAATACAAATTCTTGATTTTCAAAAAAAAGTAGAATATCATTTTCAAAGGCCTGAGCTATCAAATCCAAAAAATGAAATTCTTGATTTTTCGATTTTGACCGAAAAATTGGCAAACCGAAATTTCACTAAGTAGAAGTTAAAAATCATCTTAATTGAAGCCTTTAAGTATGACGGAATATTTAGGTTATACTTCGTAGGGAAACCGTTTCTCCGGTACTTAGTGTTTTGTCGGCGTTTTGCCTTGCAAAGTTTTGGGGCCAAAAAAAACGAAAACCCAAAATTGAAAATTTGAGGAAGAAAGGCAAAACAAGGAAAAAACACGGTAGCGGAGAAAAACGAATTCTATTGAATATATGCGAAAAAAGCTTCTTCTTGTTTTTCACCCCGCAAGATAGTTGAAGAAAGATTTTGGTGATGAGCGCAAGCTCAAAAAGATAAATGGGGGGGGGGGGGACTGCAAAAGAAAAACAAAGAGAAGCTTATGAAGATGATGGGATCAGGATGGGCTGGTGGTGTTGTTGTTGTTGTTGTTGTTGTTGTTGTTGTTGTTGTTGTTGTTGTTGTTGTTGTTGT